>CM029794.1:10243672-10843672 GCA_017562165.1 Ectropis grisescens | reverse complement strand
ACTGCTTACTGTGACATAATAACTATTATATTTAGACATATGCTGTCGCGACACTTTTTGTAGATAATGATGAGTTCTGCAAAGTCGTAGTAAATGATTTTGTTCTATCATCAATAGTTTTCGCAGCGCACGCGACGTAAGGAATTTTCAGGTCTTTTTTTTTACACCTTATGTTACATTATTGGAGTTTTCGTAAGGATTCCTAATTCTTTTTTAAATATAATATAGCCTATGTTACTCGGGGATAATGTAGCTTTCCAAAAGTGAAAGAATTTTTTAAATCGGTCCAGTAGTTTCAGAGCCTATTCATTACAAATAAACAAACAAACAAATCTTTCCTCTTTATAATATTATATTATTATAGTATAGATATAGGAAAAAAACACTATCTTTATTTTGAGTCAATAAAGATAGTTATAGAATAATAAAACAATAAAAAGCAATGGAGTCGCCATTGCTATTTATTATTAATTTGTTTTTTTGCAATATAGTGTAACGGAACCAGCATGAGAAACGCCTGACGGTATGAAACACCCCTGCTCCAAAGAGAAAAGTACTACGAAGTTATTTGAACAAGAAGAGTGGGAAACACTAGTTTACATGCACAGTACTTTGCCCTCGTCGCCCAGATGGCTTGCCTCTTTGTCCTGTAATTTCTCTGGAAACATTGCTTTTTAAACCGGAACAGAATATTTGTACTTTTCCGCTTAGCGGAAAAAACTGGCAAAATTTTAGTTATATTCTTATACCGACTCTGCTAAGAATAAACCACTGTAACCATAAAATGAATCATTCTGCTTATCAGTAACAAAATTAAGTCTATTATTACACACTTTCCATACTGTCACAACATTTCCTAGCAAGTTCATATTTGTCAAAGGTGTTTAACATACATCTTTGCTCTCACCCACCACCGACAGATCCCTACTTTCCCCCCACAGCATTCCATCGGGAAGTTCAATTTAAATTGGCCGTTTTATTATTGTATACCTTGTCATTTGGACAGTCGGGTAAATAGATAAAGTCATTTGGAAAGTAAATCACAGAGTATGTTAAAAGCATCCTCTGGTAGATAAAGGTTTTAGCACTTTTACTTTTTAGGCTCGGCTGTTTGTTAGCTGTTTTTTTGTTGTGGTATATTAAATGGGAGTCTGTTACTTTGCTTCAAAAATATATGGCCTAGTTGAGGTTTGTTTTGAATTGCAATTGCAATTGCATTGAATCGTTTTAAAAAACACTATGATGTGGGCTACTACATAATAACCATAACCAATACTGTGTTCCGGTTTGAAAGGCAATGTTTCCAGAGAAATTAAAGGGCTTAGAGATGTATCTTAGATCTCTGGGTGACGAGCAGTGCAGTGCTAAGAAATACCTGCGTGTCACTGTGCTTGTTATGTGTCAGGCATGTTGCTTACCATCGGGCACATGATCGTCTGGACACACGTTATTTAAAAAAAAATGCTCTATCTGTCTCACTGGAACCATCGACACGAAGAAGTAGAAAGTACGATGTAAAAGTAGAAACAGAACCAGTAGAGGTAGACAAAAGAAGAAATAATTATACAATAAGAAGAATAAGAAATATTTATTTGTCATTAATTTTGTTACGAGTACATAATAAATACATTTTGAATCCATTAGGTCCGAACTAGTACAAGTACTGTATCATGATACAATTATTATGAAACTGAAAGACGAACGTTAGTTAGTATATGTGTATCTAAATACTTATAAATCTACTAGCTGTACCCTGCCACGCTTCGCTGTGGCACATTGTGATGCAAAAATTAGATAAAAACAATCCTTGTTGCGGATTATATATCATTCTAAAATTTCAGCTCGATCGGTGCAGAACTTTTTGAGTTTTTGAAGCGTACACAACCCAACATAACATTTTTATGTATAGAGATGTAACGGAATCTTTGAACGTAATTTTCACAGATTTCTGCGTATTTCTATTACATGTATTCTCGTTATAATTTAAACAAATATGTACGGTAATTTCGACAGTAAGTTGGCCTGTTTCTACTCTCCCTTACAAGTAGTACATCCAACTCCAGTCAATCGTTGATTTGTAGTCGCCGATAATAAATTAACAAATCGCATCACAAATTGCGCGACTGTCATCCAGAATGCAATAAACCCGCGCCGACTCCTGCGCAGTCAAAACATCGGACACGTGTGCGTCTGCGCACGTTTTACGATCTCACTCGAATTAGACGGATCGATGGATCGAGGTAACTTGTAATGTCATTGATACTTGAATCAGCTTAAGACTATACATAATATGTTTAACATATTACGGTTTTAGTCTCCCTTTCTCCTCCAAGCCTGCCATGAAGAACGTCGTTAGACGGATCGATGGATCGAGGTAACTTGTAATGTCATTGATACTTGAATCAGCTTAAGACTATACATAATATGTTTACCATATTACGGTTTTAGTCTCCCTTTCTCCTCCAAGCCTGCCATGAAGAACGTCGTTACAATATTATGTACATAAAACATATGTACAATATTTATCATACATATTATGTCAGTCATTTTTATTGGTAAATTAATGATTGACATAATATTATGTATTTTGTCAATATTTTTTTATTGGAACGAAGTTCCTCATGGTAGGCTTGGAGGAGAAATGGAGACTAAAACCGTAATATGTTAAACATATTATGTATAGTCTTATTTATTTATTTATTTATTTATCTTCCACTAGTCAAGCCTAATAGTCTTAAGCTGATTCAAGTATATCTTTTTTATGTACAAGCAGCATGGTGTTCCGGTCTGAAGGACAAAGTATAAGTATAGGACAAAGTATAAGCAAACTAAATGTTTAAATGTGTGTTCATACTCCTGAGACTCGGGGTCTTCTCTAGCAAGAAGAGAATCAAGGCCATAATCCACTAAGCTGGCCCAGTGCGGGTCTACCGCGTAACTCCACCTGTGTTAGCTTTAATATTGCTCTCTCTCTTTTCTTTTAATTGATAAAGACAACAATAACAAAGCCATAGCCGATTTAGTTAGGCGGTAGAGGGAGAGGAGACGAAGTTTCGAAACACTCCAGGAACATATCGATTTCTTCACTATGTTTTCTTTCACCGTTTTTAAAAACGAGGCAATTAAACTCTTTTTTTTAAGTTCTTTTCTTTAATAAGGTGTGACGAGACGAGCAGGACATATGCCTGATGGTAAGCAACATGCCTGCCCATTACAGCACAGTGACACGCAGCTATTGGAACATGAAGAGTCCAAATCATTACCTAGCACTGCACTGCGCTCATCACCCCGAGATCTAAGATGTGGTATCTCTAAGCCCTGTAATTTCTCTGGAAACATTGCCCTTCAAACCGGAACACAGTAATGTTAATCACTACTGCTTGGCGGTATAACAACTGGCAAAGGTGTGGTACTTCCCCAGGCGGACTCTGCTAGGAGTCCTACCGCTACGTATGTACGTAATATCGTATGCAAGTTTTTCAATACAAATCCCACAAGCAAACCCGTATGATATTAAGTAGAAAAGTGTTTAAAGTTAACCATTTGTATTCGGTAAGTAGGTGAAACATAGAAACCACTTAGTCCCTCTTTTGAGAAATTTACAGACTATTAACAATGGCCATTGACCTAGATAGAGCACGATCATGCCTTTGTTAAGTCATCAAAACACAAGACGTATTCAAAACGAAACCTGACTCTTGTTTTGGCTTGCTACTCTTTAAAAGCTATTTCATGAATGGAGCTATTTATTACTGACCACTTAAATCAGTTGGCAAGTGTGTTTGTTCATTAAGTTACGGCTGGTCTAGTCGGGAAAACAGCGACTGTTGGTCCGGAGCCACAGGGTCGAATCCCACGCGCATCATTGTCTTTTCGAAGTCATGTGCGTAATGCCGCTAACTTATAAATGCTGTAGGAAAAGGACGTGTTCCTAAAATCTTTCGAGGTTGTGCGTCATCCACTAACCCGCACTGGGAAAACGTGATAGATTTTGGCTTTAACTTGTAAAAAAAGGCTCAAATCCCAGGCCTATATTCCCTCTGCTGGGAGTCCCTCCATCAGATACCGATCAACAACACTAACCTATGGAATCACTTCAGTAGCTCCACAAGAAAGCTTACAAGAGATGGCGATTCTTCAAGACTTGTTTCTCTACCCGTCTCTTTCGCACATGGGCGTGTCCTCGCATGATTATTATGATTTTAATTAAAGACTGGAGGGTCGTGATACCTGAGCATTATAGTTCGGAATTCATGTAGAAACTATGATGTACTCCATGGATTTGGTGTCCTATGAAACGTGGATCAAATTTTAGAAAGAGTGAGTTCGACGGTAGCTTTTGTTTATTGTCCCAATATCCTGCTCATAAATGTGTTATTCCAAACAATAACCATGTTCCAAATTTCAACTTGTACCGCTTAGTTGCTCCGATGTGATTGACAAAAAAATGGGCAGTCATAGGGATTATCGATAGAAGTGAAAACTTATAAATCCGAATTTGATAGCACACTTTGGAAACTACGCGGGTGAAACTGCAGGGCGCTACAAGTCTGGAATAAATCTTCAAATACAAATACAAAAATCTTTATTGCTGTTTGCAGGTAAGATAAGGTGATACAAAACATTTTAATAATTGACCCATACAAACTGGCCTCTTCTTGCAGAGGCATGCAATATGTCTGGCAACACAGTTTCCATTGGTCTGAATTTATACAATGATAAAAATAGTCAGCTGATAAAGTCTTCTTCTTCTTTTTTTCATTTTTACTTTAAGTCGGTTGTATCATATTATATGTCATCTGATTCATCGTCTATTCGTTTCTGGCTTCTATCCAGTTGTGCTATGTTAGTGTGAAATGTTTGGTGAGCACAAATGTTTGGTGAGAACAATCAAAACATTTTCGTCTAAATAAGTCTCCCAAGCATGGTCATCTAGACCAGACGGCCATATAGAAGTATGGCCGTCTAGTTTTACCATGGCCATTTAGAAATACTAAATTATTGGCCGTGGTCCCGAGTTCACCCGAAGATTTCTTTCATTCACTAGCGTGACGCTTGAGCTCAATTCACAGCCCACGAAAAATCAGTGTGTGGTGCGCCAAACGAAGTTTTACTTCAAAAATCGAAACTTTGACACCTTATTATATTTGAAGGATTGGAATATACATCAACAGACGTTACTTGAAGCCGTGACCTAGTTCGGGTAGAATGTGCTATTCTCAATCATACTATCATACGTTCGATTCCCGCTTGCACCACTATGATTTTTTCCAAGTGTAGATTAACAAGTACAAATTTGTCAAAACCACTATACCAGCTTTATTCTCTATACACAATGAATGAGTCTCAATCTGATAATGTAACTATAAAGGTAAAACAACGTGAAAAAACTGCGCACAAAACAACACTAATTATAGATGTTGGCCTTTCAACAATTTGTTTTGTCAACAAGTTTTTGGGTCGTATGGGCTTTTAAAATTGAAGTGAAGTAGAGTTTTGAGGTAAGGAGAGCAAACTCTGACAAAAGGAATCTGCCAATTTTGTAACAATAGGGCTTATATTCCGAGCCACAAAGCTGCGGTTATTATGGAAAGCTGATGTTTCGAATACACCGCCTGGCTAGGGCTGCCACAATAATATCAGAGAAAAGAAATGTTTTACGGATTTCTTTATATGACTTTTTGTCGCATTTTATACTTTATAATGCTGTGTCGAAACGTAAAAAAAAATTATATAATTTGTAAAATTTGGTCATATTAAGACACTTATTCTAAAATCTTTATTGGCTGGTAATTGATATTATTATTTTCTTTTAATTATGTCGGATGAAGTAATTTATTTGGCGAAATAACGCTGAGGTATTTTTGCAGTAAAAAAATATAAATACTCGTAACACAATTTGAACGCAAAATTTTAAACAAAACGAACGAACTAGTTGTCGTACTAAATATGTAATAATATAAACAAGTAAGAATTTTGCAATATGAGTCGAACAAACATCCATACATACATGCAAACTTTATGATTTACAAAATTACTAGCGGTTCGTCCCGGTTTCACCCGTGGTACATGATATATAACCTAGAACTCAGGAGAGATTGGCGCCTTCAAAAAAACTTCTACAAAATTAGTACAGATCAAAATAAAAAGTTAAATAGTAAGTTTTTAATAGTTACAAAAAGATATTCTCGATTTGGTTGTATTTTCTTTATTTTGTGTGTATGTTACGCGATAGCTCTACTTATGAACCGATTTTGAAGTCGGTTTTATTTTTATCTGCGAAAATAAAATTATTTTTATCCGCAATCGCCGCGTCGTCGTAAAGTGACACCCCTACTGATAAGAATAGTGCATTGAAAGCGCAGCGCGTTATCGGCCGTCAACAGACGTCGCGACTCTGCATGCAGCGCGCAAACTGCGAATTGGGCACTTCGAGAAATACCCGGGAATTGCCGCTTACAAGACTCTACGTACTTACGCTGCTTTCTGCCCATTAAATGTAACTCTACAGTAGGAAATCGCACATACGAGTATAACTAAGAAAAGGGTCAAAACACGGAGGTATCTTTTTTATTTAGAGAGACAAGACCAGTAAGACGTTAAGCCTGATGATAAGCAATACCTCTATTCATTATAATAACAATGTCACGCAGCTATTGGAACACTGGTAGTTTGTAGTGTTGTGGTGGTGTGTAGTGGTAGGATTCTTGGCAGAGTCCGCCTGGAGAAGTCCCACACCCTTGCCAGTTATTCTACCGCCAAGCAGTAATGTGCAAACATTACTATGTTACATTGCCCTTCAAACGGGAGTTTGAAGGACAATGTTTCCAAAGAAACTACAGGGCTTAGAGATATAACATCTTAGATCTCTGGGTGACGAGCACAGTGCAGTGCTAGGTAATGATTTGGACTCTTCATGTTTCAATAGCTGCGTGTCACTGTGCTGTTATGTGGCAGGCATGTTGATTACCATCAGGCACATAGCCTGCTCTTCTCGTCACTCTTTATTTACTAGCCGTTTGCGATATTCAGATTCTATAATTATATACATATTATATAAGTTACAAGAATTGCTCGTTTAAAGGTATAAGATGTTGATGACGTGAATCCGTAAGATTTCCTCCACTAAAAAGTGTTCAAATTTTAGTTTAAATTTCAGTTTTAGAAGTTTTCGCATCAAAAAAATAAAGTATAAAGAATAAAATACGTTTCCTCTATAGGTACTGCAAAATATTTATAAAGATCTCACCAGCAAATATTAAATTAAAGTTGCCCGCAAATTATTGAGCGGGCTCAAAAGATAATCTGTTTAATACAAGCTAAGCACGGCTCGTATTTAAGTAATAATTAAACGAACATCAACTGAATTTTAGTGATGGGACAGTATTTAAGGATTTACGAAGAGTCTTGTTGCGGCATTTATTTATGTTTCAAGCAAACCAAACCAAGACTGTCCAAGTCTTTACATTATTAAGTGCTGGTGTTCACAAACAATATGATTTTTAATATCTCACTTCTATTATAAGAGTGAAAGTTGATGTGCTTATAAGTGTAAATGTTGTTACCACGTTTTTTTCGTGGAAACTTATTTTTAGTTAAGTGCATTAAAGAGCTTGTGTTTGTTATTTATTATGCTGTTAAATCATACGAAATCAAGACCAAGACTAGGCTCCACAATTAACTTTCCCATCACTATTCGACAGGATTCGATTCCGATGGCTTTGTTCTTGTTCTTTTGGCATCCGAGTTGCTAAATTGGGTGTTGCTCGTTTGTGGGTTAATTTAGCTGAGAGTTGTTACTGTTGATGTAATTTTGTTGTGATTTACTAATACTAAAGCAAGATGATCAAAGTATTTGAGTTATTCAAGGGGACTGAAATATACAACAGAGATATACTTAAATACAATTTCTTGTTTTGATTGCAACCTTGTTACTAACAGTCTACTTTGTTGGTTGTTGATATGTAACATCTTTCCCCTTTTAACTTATTTTTTGTGGGATTTTTTTGGGTAAAGGGACGGATATGTGTTACAGGAAACTGGAAAAGCGAGCGATGTTTAATTTGACCAATGAGCACGCGAGGTGACGGAGATGGCTAATGTAAGGTGGTGTAACCCATTTTTTGTGGCTCATGTAGCTGGTAGTGTCATATCGACCAAAAATATGTGTTGATATGTGTGACGAGAAAGGGAAATAGAGAAGGAGAATACAACTGCTGTGGAATTAAATAAATAACACGTTATACACGAAAAAGCGACTACGGTAAGAGTCGTTCGTTTTTTTTTTCTGTGCAAAACAGTTTTGTATCATGCTAATGCTAATGTTTGCTGCTTATTTGAAATTGTTTTTTTTAATACTAATCGACTGAACGAGCAAGACATTTTTTTAACTCTTATTGGTTTTCTGCTTTATGACATTTAACTGTTTAAAGGAAACCTTGAGCCTATGTTTAAAAATTTTGTTGTATTTATGTTGCACATTTGTCACAAGCAAGACATGTATCTGATAGGTGACAAGTCTGCCCATAGCAGCACAGTGTCACAATCTGTTGGAACATAACGGTCCAAATCATTATCAACATTTTAATATTATCAATTTAAATTTTGATTGTGTAAGTAATGTACATTGAAATAGTTTTTTTGTATTTTTTGCATGCGGAAAAGCAGTGTATGGCAAACTACTTCCGAAACCGTTCTAACTACTATTGTACCCATACAACGCACATAAACAAATCTTTATCTTTATATCAATAAGCAGGACAGGTCACCCAGAGATAAATATACCTCTATACCCTGTAATTTCTCAGAAATATTTTTTGTACTGGAATACAATGATATTTGCACATTACTGCTTGTCAGTGGAATGACTAGCTGTGGTACTTCCCCAGGTAGACTCTGCAAAGAGACATGCCACCACAGAAGGTTATTTTTTATTTATTCTAAAGTGACGATACGAGCAGGACATGTCCCTGATGGTAAGCAACATGCCCGCCACATAACAGCACAGTGACAAGCAGTTATTAGAACATGAAGAGCATCACAGCAAGAACATCAAAATCATTACCTAAGTTTGCCCTAAGCTTAACGGACTGAGAATGGAAATCAAACAGCAATATTTGCAAAGTGACTTAACAAGTCGCTTCATATGAAAGCCTGCTATAATAAAAATACTTGTGTAAATGTAGTGGAGTTTGTTAAACAGTTATGTATTCATTGGTGTTAAGGCTGGAAACCTATTGAATTGGACAGAAGCAGTTTTAGAACTAGAAATTACTTTCATGATAAACTTTTATAATACAATACGTAATATAACAGGAAAAACTAGATTTATCAATTAGAACTGTCTTACTAAATTAGGTCTATTGTACACTATTGAGAAAAATAATTTAAAAATAAAATATGTCAACCATTTCGTAGAGTACACATTGCGTGTGAACAGCTGATCTGCAATATACTACCTTGCTCATTTCTGTTGGATGGCAATGATTATATTTTTGGATTTACTATTTCTTAGTTTAGGTCTCGCTTAGTCGCGAATTGTGGAACTAATCCTACTTATGTAATCTTTTTTTTAAATAAAGAGTGACGAGACGATCAGGACATGTGCCTGATGGTAAGCAACATGCCTGACACATAACAGCACAGTGACACGCAGCTATTGGAACATGAAGAGTCCAAATCATTACCTAGCACTGCACTGCATTCGTCACCCAGATATCTAAGATCTTATATCTCTAAGCTCTGTAATTTCTCTGGAAACATTGCCCTTTAAACCAGAACACAGTAATGTTTGCACATTACTGTTTGGCGGTAGAATAACTGGCAAAGGTGTGGTACTTCTCCAGGCGGACTCTGCCAAGAGTCCTACCACTACACTACAATCTCTAAGTGGTAGGACTCTTTGCGAAATCCGCCTGGGAATATACTATACTTTTACCAGTTATTCAACCTCTGAGAAGTTTGTACATTGTACAAACATTACTGTTTGAATCACAGCCCAAAGAGATCTTATATATCTGAGTAACGAGTGCAGTGCTTGGGCTTAGCAGTGCTTTGGACTCTTCGTATTCAAGAAGTCTCGTGGGACTGTGCTATTATTATGGACAGGCCTGTTGTTTATCATAAGTTACGGCGTTACGACTGGTCTAGTCGGGAGAACGGCGACTCCCGATCTGGAGCCTCCGGGTTCAAAACCACACGCACCACTATCTTTTCGATAGCATGTGCGTAATGCCGCTAACTTAAAACGGCGAAGAAAAACATTGTGAGGAAACCGACACGTATCTAGAATATTTCGAAGTTATTTGTCATCTACCAACCCGCACTGTGCCAGCGTAGTGTATTATGGCCTTCCTGTCTCCTTGCAAGGGAAGTCCCAGTTGTGGGAACATTTAGTGAGTTGTTTATGCATTTGCTGTAGTTTATCATGAGGCGCATATCAAACTGCACACTGATAAAACTTCAAAGGCATATCCTGCTGAAACACAAGACGTTAACGCTCTTACAACCAAAAAAAAATGCTCATACAACAGACTAGAAGCCAGAAATTAAAAGAAGGAGACTTTATTAAACAGGTAACTATTATTATATTTTTCTCTCATTAGGTATTTATATAAGATAGAACTAAAATAAATTGTATTGCCAAATTTAATGCACGCTCCTCGAAGAGGCCAGTTTAAACGGATCAACTTTTAAACGTTTTTATCATCTTATCTTACCTGCAAACAGCAATAAAGTTTTTTGTATTTGTACCATGTACCCGGTAATGTTTGTATAATAATAATAATAACGAGAAAAAACACTGTTAGCTGTGCTCAACGGCTTAATCTTCTGAATCCACCCCTATTTTGTTGCTTGTGATCACAGTAAAAAGCTGTACAAGGCGATGTCTCAGTGTAATTTTCATAACGTTTACTATCTTGATGCTTTCAAGTCATGTGTAAGTCAGTTTTTTCTTAGTAAACACACTTCGTAGTCGACCGCAACGTTGCTTAACATCATGCGCGATGACGATCAAATGTAAACCTATTATAATTAAAAAAAACTTGTAAAACATTTCAAATTAAAATGTATTTAAACCATAATGACACAGGTAGAGGATACATAATATATGAGGTATAATGTGTAGTGTTTAAGTAATCTAGTAATTGGAAAACATAAGATGCAATGTCATAGCAGTTTACGCGTTCTAGTAGAACTGTCTATTTAATTGTAAAATAACAATATATAAATTTACGGTGTTTACCAAAAAAACGTGCTAGTCAAAAGATACCAAATAAAAAAATTGGTTGCCTGTAAAGTCGGTATACGGGCGAAAGTTTTACGTGACAACGACTTTGAGTGGTAAAATAATGTTAGGGAAGGGACGCGTGCCTTTCACTTTTTATGTCTGTCTCTCTCGCTCTTAGGCGGGCTAACCATGCCCGAGTGGAAGGGACGCGTGCTTCTCACTCGCTCTCGTTGTGAGCGCATAACGTGAGCGGAGCGTAACGCAGTTTCTTGAAGTGTCACCCGGCAAACCAATTTATAAGACGTTGTGACGTCAAAAATTTCGAAACAATAAACAAAGAGAGTAAGGTCTTTGCCCAATAAAAGGACATGTCGAACCCACAAGGAAAAGGTTGACTCTGCGTCAAACTTGTTGGCATTTTAGGTAGTAGTAATTAGGCATTTTAAAAATGTAATTTTATCTGTCAACGGTAGATTAACAGGTAAATTTGCACGCTAAGAACGGCTTATTGTAGGCGAGTTTGGCAAAAGGAGTAGAAAGGGCAGGGGTGCAAGAAGAACGAGACAGGGCGTGTGTGCAAGTCATTATTCAAGATACCATTTGATTCTATTATTCAGATAACATTTGACGGTAAGTTTACCAAGGTTTGTCGTATTAAATGTAAAAGCGCGTTGCATTTCTACCTTGGAAAATTCTTAGATTACCATCTCAAAACTACTTCGCCCTTACAATTATACACGAGACATAGAGACAGAGCATTAAATAAGATATTTAAACTCCTCGTAATGATGTTCTCATCATTCGATTTAAAATAAGAAACTAAACATCGACTATTACTTTTTTTTCTGATGTATCTAAAGCGCACCATACACTGTCAAGTGAAGCGCAGCGGTTATTATGCAAATTTTATACGGGCTTGGTCGTATCATTAGCGTTTTATAGTACAACTGTTTTATTTACCAAGATTTTATCTATGTTATGTTTAAAGGTTTATAATTGGTTTCGAGTTTTTAATAGGTTCTGTGCTATAAAGTAGTACGTGCGTTAATGAAAAAGTAGTCTTAAAAATCGTAATTTTTATTTGACCCTTAATCTTTCGACATCATTTAATTTTTCTGAATATTATTATAATTTATTCATTGATGTCGATATTCTGAATTTTAAATTTAACTATAAATGGTTACTTTCACGATTTGAATTCATATTGTAACTATTAGTATTTTCATGACAATGACCGTTAGGTGTAACGCGACTGAAACGTTTAGATTTAATTTAAACATTAATAAAAAGTACAACGTTTCGAAATATAAAATTTAAAAACAAATTGCATACCTATTAAATGTCGTGTATATCTACTTACTATAAACGATTATCTATACCATAAACTTTTTTATTTATTTGTAAAAAAACGTCGCAATTTTTTACATTGTAAAGGCCCCTTAAAACCAGTCGAATCATAAAGCCTGGTTTTAAGTGTATCGACTGCCGACGACTCACTTAAGGCTAAATGCACATATTTGCCAACATAACGGTGTTGGGTTTCCTACGCGTATCGAGGAGGCATTTTGTTAGTGATGGGAAAAGTATCGATAGAACGTTGGAATCAAGTAAAATCTTTATTTTTTCGTTTCGATTCAGCTATAAATGAAGGCTAATATAATTAACAATATGCCAGTATAATTTAGTCATTGTGTTCGATGAAACACGTCAAATTAACTTAAACTTTATTTTAAACTTTGGTTTTTACACGTTGAATAATACAATTTGTTACCTATAAGTAATTACACAGTCTCGTTGCTAAAGCAATCAATAGCTGAACTGTTTTTATCCAACCTCGATTATACTTACATATTTACTCATTTATACAAGTTCAAAAATGCTTTATTAAGAGAAGCAAAATGTGTCAAAAAACTAGATCATAACCCCAAGCCAGGGTTTTTGTAAAATCCTTTAAAGAGAAGCAAATGTGTAAAACTAGATCATATCCCCAACTATGTACATACTTGTACTTATATGTAATATAATTTATGAAGAGAAGTTTCAAATCCACATACTATTTTTATATTTAATACCTAGCCAAAATCGACGACGACGATAGACGGCTTTTACAACTTATTTTGAAATCGAAATGCTCATTATTCGATTACCACTTTTTCAACTCGCGCTATTTCGATGGCGATAATGTTATCCCATCACTAATCGACGATCAGCAATGAACACGATGTTAAAAACTGATATGAAGTTAAGACAGTATGCAATAAAGACCACACAGAGCTGAGTGCTGACGGCTTTAGTATTATTAAATTTATTCACTCGTTTCGAAATTTACAAGAAAATAAAAGACATTTCATCATTAATAGGTTTGACCGCCATATCACCTGATGTTAAGCGTCCGTGCGGTCTATAAAAATAACCTGTATTTCAATCAGAACAGAACCTAAAGAAACAAAAGTGTATAAGAATGGATATAATATGATATGATAAGGACCTAATGAGCAAAGCATTTTACACTGTAAATGATTTTGTAAAGGACAGCAATGTTTAGAAAAGGAATATGTCAGAACTAGAACTATTGAGTAAGGTAAAATAATACTAAACATTAATGTTAATTTGTATGAGTACTGTATGTATTCATTATTTGGATTATTTGTATGTTCACCACGATAAAGACTTTTTCCAGCTGCACCTAAATGATTGTTTAATTTGACCTCTACAGCTGATTATGTTTAATTTGACATTATTCTCGTATTATTTTATTATGTACACAGATTATTTATGTATAATTTTGTTGTAAATGACGTTACCAAGTGTTCTTTTGAATTTATGGTTCTAATAAATAAATTAAATGGAATAAGAAAACTCTTAAATCTTAAATGTAAACAATCTGTAACACACAAATGATTCACTAAAGTATCAAATAACTAAATGCGACTACAAGCACAAGTTACACTCTTCAATTGCAAAACACGAGTATTAATTATTATAATTATATTAAAAATCACAAAACAGGAGAACAAAATAAACTAAAAGTAAAAAATAAACTATACATATAAATAGGCGGTATTATCACTTAAGCGTCTGTTCCAGGCTACCACGTCTACTAGCAGTATAACTGACCAGAGTATGAACAAAATTCACGGGAAATGCCCCATATAGAAACATATCGAACGGTGAAAGCATAATTGAAATCGTTCAAGTAGTACCTGAGACTAACGTATTCAAACAAAACAAACTATACAGCTTTATAATATTAGTATAGATCTTATTACAAATACAATCTTTCATCTTGCAAATCTTATTTTTAGTAATCTCAAAATACAATATCTAGAAAAAACTCTCAGAAAACCACCACGAACAAGTACCTCACCTCAGTGGATGTTATCTCAATCTTCAAGGTATAACCCTAACATAGCATAAAGGCAAGGTATTCCATTTAAGGTCCATTCAATTAATAATCCACTAATTACAGGGCTGATATATCTTGAGATGATTAAGATTGTGGCCTAAGTTATAAGATAAAATATTTATTCTTAACACGTCGATTGCGATCGTCACAAGCTTTGCTTAGTTTGGGGTGAGGTGGTGTTGTGTGTGAAATGTCCACCCATATTTATTTATTTAAAGGTACGCTTTAGAATTACGACTCTTTCGCACGGTTTTTTGTTTTGTTCGGTGTTGCGTCTAACTGCAGTATTCAATAGTTATACCTCTGTGTTCCGGTTTGAAGGGCAAAGATTGATTGAAAGTCATTTCCAGATAAAATTCATGACGTAGAGATGGATAATCGTGTAACGGGACGGGAACAGTGCAATGCTGTCAATTAAGTAATGTTTTGTCAACAAAATGAAACAATGACTCCACTTGGCGAAATTGAGTAGGTACATATTTTTGACGGGTACTTCTAGAAACCCGGTTCGTCCCGGCTTCGCTCGTGGTACACAATATAATATAGCCTACTAACTGTTACTCGCGGACTTCGTCCGCGTAAAAATTTTGATATGGTTTGTGTATAAATTCACTGCACTTTTAAAAAATGGTCAAAATGTAGAGTTGTTGGCATGTCATGTTATGTTAGTAGGATAAAAGGATTCCAGACAATAAGTATTCCAAATTGCAACAAAATATAGTCAGGCGTTCCGATGGTACATTTATATTTGATCCCTAAAGAGCTGTGCATGATTTCGGGATAAAATGTAGCCTATGTGTTATTCCAGACTATAAGCTATCTGTGTCCGAAATTTCAGCTCGATCCGTTTAACCGTATTGACGTGATTGAGCAACAAACATCCAAACGTCCATACATTGAGGTTTATAATATTAGTAGAATAAAACACTCAGGGATCTCGTACATATCCAACGGTGAAAGAAATTTGAAATCGGTCCAGTAGTTCCTAAGATTAGCGCGTTCAAAAAAAATGCCTGTTCAGCTTTACAATATTAGTGTTGATTAAATTATTGGGAAAATACATTTACGCTCACAGTTTCTGATTGGACCTAACGTCCTTGCAACTAAATTAAGTATTAAAATTCTAAAGGTTGGTAAGTTAAAACAGGATGCTGGAGTAAATTGTAAGAATAAAAAAAGTAAATTGATGTTTGATACCAGCAACTGAGCAATAACTTCTCTGGACCGTTCTTTTATTATCAAATAACAAAAAACGAAATACCTAAAGAAAAGGTAAGGAACATCGATGTAAACCAAAGGATGTGCCCTCCAAAACTTCAGGTGCACGGAATTATGTCATCGCTGGGAAGAATGAGCTCACTCTTTCCGTTCTAGTCGGCTGCAGGATAACAACCAAAATAAGTAGAATCACAGCATATCTCGTCGCTAGCTATTCTAGAGGTCAAGTAGATTGGTTCTTTTATTGCATTATAAACCATTCATAATACACTTAGAGACGTAGTTTATTACCGATTACAAGGTGCTCAGGCCACATCTATTAGTTTATATCAATGGTAAGGAATTTACAAATTAAGAAAAAATAGTCTTAAAGAAAATACGACAAAATGAAACAAAAAGTTTAATTGGCTGTGGATTCTTTGGTTCGAGTGCTGATTAATTGAGAGCGAATATAAGTGAGGATACTCGTTTAATTTTTATAATGTTTTATGAGGTTTAATTAAATTCTTTATTCTCACATTATGAATCACTAAACTCGAACGAAGTAGTTTTTTACTATAAAGAGTAGTAACTAGCAGAGAGTGATGACAAGAGCAGAACATGCTCCTGATAGTAAGCAACATATACAGAACATAACACTATGTGTTAAGCAATTATTGGAACTTGAAGAGTCCATTCATTGTTATCTAGCACTGTATTACGCTCATCACACAAATACATACGATGATTTATCTATGTTGTTTATTTTTTTCATGGTCGATTTTGACAAAGAATAAAAATAACTCTTTTTTATCTTTAACAAAATTAAACCATTTTAGTTATAATTTACAATCATCACAAACACCAAGTAACGAACACAAATATATTAGTTAAATCCAAGCGACCTAAATCAAAACACATAAATCCTTTGAAATTGTTTTCTAAAGTATAAAATTTGGATTGGCCCAAAACTGTTGACAGCCACTGAAATTATTCAAAATTAATGGCGGTCGTACTAAACTCGGCTACCAAAGTCAGAGGTGGTCTACCCTTTTACACGTCAACAAAAAAAAGTATTATAATGATTGTGATGCCTCTTAATGCTTCTACCTGTGAATTATATGGACAATTAAAAAAGAAATACATTGGAATTCCTGGAGTTTTTAACGTAAATTATAAAACTAAATACCAGTGGCTGGACGCAAAAGTACCTATATTTTTATCGTTCGGTTATTATAACTTTATTGGCTATCTTCTGGCTTATAAACAATTTTATATCTTCCTTTAATGAATTGTATATAAATCTTGTAGGTTAATTGGTAAAATAATGTGACATTATGAAAGTAAAGATTAATAAAATTAAAAATATTAGAAATGTTTTACTGAAATGCACTCAACTTCATCCGCATAAGATTAGAAAATAAACTACATGTTATGTAGTTTTAAAACTCTGCAGTTTTTCGGGATAAAAAGTATTGTCCCAGACTATCCATTCCAGGCAGGTCAAGACCCAATCAGCTATTTGTCGTAATCACGATGATAAGATCCAAACTTTTTATCAAAACGGGTTTTATTTTTGAGAACTAATTAGCACAAGAGAGGTATTGGGAACCCCTTAATTATCATCAAAAGAGAATAAAATTTAAAAAACTGTAATTTTAACAATTTAGTACAAAAACACTTTTTTTAAATCACATTTCTGTGTTCCGGTTTGAAGCGCAACGTTTCCAGAGAAATTACACGGCTTAGATCTCTGGGTGACGAGCGCAGTGCTGTGCTAGGTGGTGATTTGGACTATTCGTGTTCCAATAGCTGTGTTTCACTGTGCTGTTACAAGGCAGGCATGTTGCTTACCATCAGGCACATGTCCTGCTCGTCTCGTCACTCTTTATTTAAAAAAAATATCTTCAACGCAAGAAGTGTTAACCTGAAGTTAGTTACAATGTTTAATAAAATGTTGACTCGCAAACTTCAGGGTGTCGATTTTCTCGTGATGGTATGCGCGCGCGCAAACTTAAAAGTTTACTCTTATAATTTTTCCCTAAGAAGAAAAAGTAACTTCAAAATACAACCATGTCAAAAATGTAGGTAATGATTATCATCGATATAAATCATGTTATCGCTGGGAAGGCTACGTGCTACTAAACTAGAAACTTGGACCAAAGCGGCCAAGATTAGTTTGGGGCTCAATATAAAAACGGTATAACCATTGAAAAAGAAATTAGTCATAAACCCATATTGTAAAATGAAATGTACATCTTAAAGGAATAAAGGATGATTATTATTAAGAGTGAGCTCACTCTTTCCGTTCTAGTAGGCTGTAGGAAGCGGTGAACGCCGGACGTTTCTACCTATCGCTAGTCATGTCAACAACTAAAATAAGTAGAACCGCATCATACCTCACCGCTAGTGATTCTAAGGGTCAAGTAGATTGGCAGTTGTAAACCACTCACGCTACACACAGAGACGCATCTTTCGTGCTCAGGGCACATCTTTTGATTTATATCGATGACGATTATTGTATTCTACCTACCTATTAGAGGTATAAAAACAATATACTGTTATATTACCTCTACCTAACGGTTCCAAATCGCCCCAAAACCACAAGTTCTATAAAAGATACCCCATTACAAAGACGACCCCATAGGTAAGCCATCATTTTCTGGTTCGACGACTCATAATAAAATTAAATCGACCTTGAAGATTGCTGATAGCATTATTGTCGTTAATTTACCATAATATCTCGAGATCTTCCTTTGCTTCTATTTTATTTTTTTCCTACGCATTTTATGTACACAGGAAATCCCAATTTTTGCCGTAATTGTGGCTTCACCGGAAACTCCGAGTATTTACCGTACTTTAAATCTGAGGCTTACAAAAATCAAGAACCAGTAAAATTTGTGAACAAATTCAAAGCGGTGTGAAAATGTACAAATACAAAAATCTTTATTGCTGTTTGCAGGTAAATGATACAAAATATTTAAAATATTAACCCAAAACAAACTGGCCTCTTCTTCTAGAGGCATGCAATATGTCTGGCAAAACAATTTGTTGTAGTCTTAACTTATACAATGAAAAAAAGTAAATAAAACAAAAGTCCGCTGATTATAGTCTTCTTCTTCTTTTTGTTTCTGGTATTTTACTACGGATTTAAAAAAAAACAACGAATTAACAACTACCTCTTTGAAGTCAGCTAAAGTTTAAAATATCAATTTAAACTTGATTAATATTTTCCACGATTAATGAGGTGGCATTGAGCACTGAGCTAATAATAGTTCAACGTGAGCTCAATCGTTTCAATCCTCCTCCTCCCAAAACAATCCAAATTACTCTATATCCTTTGTCAGCCATTTTGAATTTCAAACCAACAGTTTCATTTTCGTTTCCTCAAATAAGAAGTCTGACAAACGCATTGAGTCTAGCGGAAACTTGAGTTTTCCGAACGGAAAACTTTTCTTAAAGTTTTCTTAAAACAAATATTTTCGTTTGAAATCGCTTTAGTCTGACTTTGTATGATAAATAAGGAATAAGGCAAGTTTCTCGGTATAGATGGAGCTTAACACGCACAATTTATGTTAATTTTGTTTTCTGAAAGTTGGCCATGTTGAAAGTTCGACGACATTTGTAGAAATACGTACATATTGAAATAAAAACTTCTTTAGCCGCGATGAGCACTGCATGAGGCATGACCCCTTCCTGGTCTGGGTCCAGTACCTAGGTGAACCACTAATAAGAACGCATGCATGTACTTATCGCAAAGTCAGAAGTTCATTACGTCAACCATCCGATAAAATTTATATAGAACCACCACTGAAGTATGATGTACCAAACAAAAGAAGAATTATCAAAATTGGGAAGCAATTACGTAACATATAGGGTACTATAAAAAAGAATAAAAAAACAGGTAGATAGGTATATTGTATAGAACGTTCATCTTTTTTGAAGTCTCTTAAAAAGACATGATGGTCTACTTACGACCTTCAATCCGTTATTATCGTAACTACAATTTTTTAACTACTACTATTTACTCAGTATTATAAATGCCAAAGCTTCGATGCTTGTTGCTCAATCACATCGTATCGTCTGAACGGATCGAGATGAAACTTGGAAAACAGTAAAACTATAGCCTGTAATAACATATAGGCTACTTTTTATCACTATGAAATAACAGCAACGGGAAATAAACGGGTAAACCGTGGGGCTCCGATAGTCTTAATTCTAAATACATAGTAGTATCTCTTAATTTTATTCTAATAAGCTTCTAATCAAAGTATAACATTTCCCGCACATTGTGTTACAAGGATCTATTTTATTTCTCATTGTTCCAAGCAATTATATTCTCAGAATTCTAATTTATAAAATACATTTTAAGCCGTAATTACTAAAGGTACACTCCATTGTTCGGATATCATGTAACTTTTCATTATCCGAGCGCAATAGTGATGTGAAACAAGCTATCGATCTATCAAAGTTGCGTTTTTAATCGTGCAACTAGATATGGCTCGACAGACGCTGCGTTATCTGAACCCGTGTTATTTGTCTGATGAGTTGATTTAAGATAAGATAAATATAGTGCAATTGTGCGGGGTACACTGGCATTTACTCATTTGAATCTTGTATAATTTTTTAATGAACAGCATGTTTCATTTTGTACTTTAACATAATAGGATGTTTTCAGAATAACAATAGATACACAAATTTTATTAATATTATAAAAGTTGAAGTTTGGGTGTGTGTTGCTCAATCGCGTGGAAGCTGCTGAAGGGTTTGGAATGAAATTCGGAACACGTTATAATCCGGAATAACATATAGACTTTCATTAATCGAATATGTAGATTGTAGACAATGGAATGCGTTAGATTCAGATTCAGGTTTGAACGGGTTTCCCGATTAGCACAAACTTTGTGCCTTTGTTTTGCGAATGAGTCATTTTCTTCAAGGTAAAATCATACTTATCAGAGACCGCATTATAGCAGGCAATATATAGTAGACGGTCTAGCGTAAACGCATTATATACAATTGGCAGTTCCCTGCGGTTTTACTTGCGTATTTCTTGTTCACATAATTTTCCTGCTGTAAAAAGTTATCTTTAACTTATTGCAGTATCAAACTTCATGCGGATCCATTCGTCCATTCGGTAGTTTTTGCTTAAAATAATAACAAACGTTCAGGCGTACATATAAACTTACACGTTTATAATATTGAAGGGACTAATTACCCCAAACATTTTAAGTTGTATTACTGTACACTGTGGTATCGAAACAAATCCTTGAATTATTCTTTACCGTGCCATTTCTCGATATTCCCGAACGCTTCCAGTAGTCGGCATATCTCTGTATCCATTCATTGCAGCGCAACCCCTAACAATTTTGACGGCATAGTACGGCCACCGCATGCAAATCGCCCTCGGCTATGAAATATACGGCCAATAAATAAACAACGCTAGGGGTGAAATTAAATATTCATTTGGACCAGTGACGGTGATGTCGTCGATAAAATGCGTGATGTATATTTATGCACTTTTTATGCATGATTCTGTATGTTTTTTTGGACTGAATGAGGGAATTATATTGATATAGTACGTGAACACTGCAGCGCGCGTCACCCAGAGACTTCTATAATACTGGTGGGGTTGAACCGGAAACAGTAATGTTTGCAATACTGTTTTAGAACAGCAAAGCAGGCGGATGTTCTACAAAGTTTACTGTATATTCCCACTGCTGGGATCCAGGACTATATATCACAAGTAGAGTGTCAAGGTTATAATAATCTACCACGCAGACTAAATGCGGGATGGCGGATAACATATTTATGTCCTTGGAGTTATCTTTCTTGAAGCAGGATGGTTTCCCCGCGATGTTTTTTTCTTTGCAATTAAAACTAGTGGTGACAACAAACTCAGACATCAGCATTTGGAAAAATACTAACACGTTTATGGTATATACTACGACTTAACACATGTGAAATCGAAAGCACTGGCATCTTGGCCACCATTTTTGTGAGTTAAACTTAGACAAAGTACGCGAAACATGCGTACTAACCTAAACGAGACGTTGCAGTAGTAATTAATATCCTTCATCTCAAACACAAAACATAAACATGAATCGTCCTTTTCTCACACAGCCACATAACTAAACTAAAACTAAACATATACCTAACTCCAAACTAAGCGAAGCGTATATGTAAATTGGATAGTTAAAATAATGATACATGTGTGAAAATTCATGACACATACAAACACAGATACAGTATTAAATTGCCTAGATCATACAAATCCCTTTTCTGGTTGAGAATTGAACCCACGACCTATGCATGGCCCAGTGAGTAGACTAAATGACGAAGCCAGTCATAGAAATGATAGTGCTACACATGAAAAGATATTCGTAATAACGATACAACTTGTACCGTATCTTTTTAAAGACAAAAGTATTTTAAACGTAATCATTTTTTTACCATTTTTCACGATATATAAAGCTAATCATTTTCAATGTATCGATAATGACGATTACGAATGGCGCCCATCACTAATCACGTTCAATATCGTAATAGGCAGTCTAAAGAGTGAGGCGACTTGTACAACATTACCAAATTAGCCGGCCCGTGTGCAATAACCCTTAGGCCGGTATAGGGTTGTCAGATTTTATAAAATTTTAAGTGCACAATAAACACTAACACGAAAAAATATTTAATTTTCATTCGGTATCGGTAAAATTTGTCAAAATTATTCTTCTTTAAATTTGGTCCAATTTAATCTGAATATTTTCTTTTGTTGTGGGACTTAGGGCTACATAGTTTCAGTCTAAGCTGCATATACTTGTTCAATCAGACAAAGGTTCAGAAATCCAAAAGTTATATTCAGAAGCTTAAAAAGCTTGCCTTCCAAATTCTTGCCAAAAGTTCTAAAGGCTAACCCAAAGTTCGTTAGTAGTTACTCGTAGTTAGGTAATAAAGGATATGTGCTGTCACAGGTTGCTTGTTTGTAAAAATGTTTGTGTGTCTGTGTGTCCTTTATAGAAACGTTAACTAAACTATGCATTTGATCAAGTTATGGTTTTTTGACAAAGCTGTGGTGTATGAGCCAAAGAAGATTTATAAGCTAGGACGACCAATTTTCAAAGGTAGGTTCAAAGCGCGCAGGGTAGCTAGTTATAAATAGAAAGAAAATTAAAAAGTATCTTATCACCCTCCATGACGAATTCATCAACGGTGAACCTTGTTATGTGCGGTTGTGTGCACGTACATGGCTCGCAAGCTTAGCCATAGCAGTAGTCAATTCAATTGAACAGACCCCTATTTAAAGAAACTGTCATAGGTAGCAGCCCTATAGCCCAAAACATGTAAATGTTTTGCGACGCTCTTACAAATGATTGTATCCGACGTTTTGTCTGATATATTAGGACGCCAAATTGAATTGGATGCAATCTCAGTAACTCGAACATATGGGATGTTGTAACGGGGTAACTGCATTTTGCTATCGTTCTGTTTGTTTACAACGCAGTGGGCTATCACGTGCAAATGGTTAAAAAAATATTTTTTTATTTGTGTTGTACTGTTTTAACAAGTTGCTTTCAGTCTATAAAAGAAAATAAAAATGATTGTCTGTAAAGTCTGTTTACGGACGATAATGTTACTTGTTAACGTCATTATACATACACTAGATGTCCGCCCCGGTTTTGCCAGTGGTACATTAAATAGCACTCATCAGGATCCCGTACATATCCAACGGTGAAAGAATGACTGAAATCGGTTCAGTCATTCTTGAGAATATCGCTTTCAAACAAAACACCTCTTCAGCTACCAGCTACGCCACCTGTCGGAAATTGGTCGTACCAACTCAGATTAAGAAAAAAAAAAGATTAGAAAAGGTGAGGTATGTAATCTGAGGCAAAAGTTTATATTCAATGACGCAATCTTGACACATGCTGTCATGTGTCATGTCAAAGCACGAAAGGTACGAAAACTCTCAAAACGGAATATTTTTTCCCGATTTTGTTACATTCTTGATTCACGCTCCGCTTCTATTAATAGTAGCGTTATGTTCTATAGCCTATAACCTTCCTCGATAAATGGAATATCCAATAAAAAAATTGTATTTTAATTCGGACCAGTACTTCCCGAGATCCTAGCGTTCAAACAAACATACTCTTTAGCTTTATAATATTAGTATAGATAGATGCACAAACAGATTACTTAAGCCGATCCGCGCTCTCGTTTGCACGCCCGGCTCAGGCGAAACGTCATACTTTTTCCAAAACGGATGTTTTGTTCTGGTCTGATAAAGTATCTCTTCTTCCTAATATCTTTTTTTTAATAAACTTCTTTTACTTAACGCATTATCACTTAAACGTACCCTACATAACACATAACCTTTCAACTGGAAAATGGGCATTTTATAAAAATAGGTAATTATTGCTATATAATTTAATATCTTACAAAAACGATTTATTTATTTGTGTTGGTCTTAACATTTAAGTTAGTAGCCGTATTTAACATTACTATCTATTACTAAAGTACTGGATTTAGTCAAATAAAAATTAATTGAAAAACAAAACACACAGACTAATAAATAATATAATGATGAGCGTAAAAGTGAACAAATTAATTTAAATTAATTCAGTCAAACACGAATTCGATCCACGTCCCATTGGTTCCGTAGTAAAAAGTTCAAAATCAGTGCTTGGACAATATTTCGTTTCGGTGTGATTTTGAGTTAGACTGTATTTACCTTTAAACCAATGTTGTTGGAACTTTTGTGATTGTACTTTTCTACTTAGTTGTACTGGTTACACTAGAGTTAGATCTACATTGGTTTAAATTTAGTAGCCTAGCTCGAAATCTAAGTGGCAGTCGACTGTTTAGTATTTCAGAGAAAATATTCATTTTAAACAATCGTGTTTTTTTTTAAATAAATGGTAACGAGACGATCCGGACATGTGCCTGATGGTAAGCAATATGCCTGACACATAACAGTACAGTGACACGCAGCTATTCGAACATGAAGAGTCCAAATCATTAACTAGCACTGCACTGCGCTCGTCACCCAGAGTTCTAAGATCTTATATCTTGGTTAAATTTTAGGTTTTATGTCCTTATTATATTTAAATAATACATTCTTATAATACACTTAAAACAACTTGTAGACCTTATAATTGGTCTCTGGATAAATCACATGTGCTTTGTGTAACTAATAATTAAATATGCAGCGTAGTATATATAGTGCTCATTTTATTTTTTAGTTTTGGCAGTTTAAACAAAAACTTGAAATGTACTTATTTGGTATTCTGACTCTATATATTTTTAAAAAACTGCTCATGATATATTTTATACACATGCACGGGTAAATAAATATGATAAAAGTATAATTCGTATAAAAATACATTTTATTAACTAATATACCTAAAGACCACGCGATGAAACAAAATAAGTATTACGACCTCCTAAACGAATTAACAAAAAACGGCTATGTAGTTAGTTTATACGCTGTAGAAGTGGGAGCGAGAGGTATACCAGCAAAATCTCTCTATAACCTACTGAAAGACCTTGGCTTATCCAGAAGTGCAGTAAGTTCTATACTAGAACGAGTATCTAAAGCTGCACTAGTAGGCTCATATCAGATTTGGCTAGGCAGGGAGAGAAAAACGAGTGGTGAAGGTGAGTGTTGATGTACGTCAGAAAGGGCCCCTTAAACCTACGCCCGAGTCACAAGTCTCGGGAACTACTCGAGTTTTTTCTCTCTGCCACACGATGGACCCGGCACCCGCACGGTGAATCCATGGAATGCTAAGAAGATCGTCTCTTTTGTTTAAATAGGATTAGCAATGTTAAAAATCATCACTTTTATAACAAGAAACAAAAACCAATTTAATGTTCACATATAATAATTTATTTATCTTATGTAGTATTTTAGAAAAGATTTGTTGTAATAAGCTTTTAATTATCGTATTGTAGTGTGTAGAGTATACTAATACTTATTAACAGGGTTTTGCCTTTAAACTTTTCTAACTTTTCGCCACGGAACCTTAAAATCAACAAAAAAATGTACCGATTGGTATCGTTATAATTATAATTAACTTCCTATTTTAATTACAATTAATGAATTGCCGTGGTAATTGGATTCATAAGAACGCGCAATTCAATTAGATAATATGATAGATCGCTTCCGTTGAGGTGTTATTTTGTTTGTTTTAATGTTTTTTTTTTTCATTTATTAGGACGCTATGATTTATAAAGATAGTGTTGGACTTTATATATCATAGCATACTTACTAAATTTATGTGTTTAATAAGTATGTGTTTAACATATATAAGTATTATATCAGCTATCTGGCTTCCATTGTATAAGCGTTGCTTAGTTTGGCGTCAGATGGTGTTGTGTGTGAAATGTCCACCACAGTTAAGACTCGGGGTTGGCTCTGGCGATAAAGTCAAAGCCAAAACCAAACACGCTGGCCCAGTGCGGGTTGGCGAATGACGCATGAACTATTCTTGAAACGCGCTGGTTTTCTAACGATGTTTTCCTTAACTGTTAATGTTAGTGGTGGTGACAAACTCGCGAACATCTGCACTTGGAAAAATAAACAGGTGCAGCTGGGATTCAAACCTACAATCTCAACTCACGATTGTGAGTTCAAAGGTAACACTAGCCAAAAACCTGTCAAATCTTTATAATAGTCCAAGATCCCGCTATTCAATGACCAACATCGAGCTGGTTATTGGATGAAAAGTATTTTATATTAAATTTAATATGTCAACAAATATATTGCAAATGGGTTGTCTAAAAAATTTGCATTTACATTTCACATTTTGAAATTGAGAGATGGATAGGTGCAAAAGTTGAGAGATGTTTGTAGCTCAATCACGTCGGCTTAACGGGCTGAAATTGGAAACACGGTCAAATTACAGGCAGTTAAATAGCACATTTTGGCCAATTTTATCACGGGATATTTAGGCGGGTAAACCCGCTGGGCGCTGATAGTGGCCACATAAATTAAATTTGTGACGTCATCTAAACTCTAAACTCAAATACATACACAAAATTAAAGCTTAAGGTAAGCGGTTAAACCCTGTTTCTCAATAAATTAGATCTCCCGTAAAATCGGGTCTGTCGCTTCTATTTCAGAAGCTAATTACGGCGACAATAAGTTGTCAAATAACGTAGACAAGTAATGACCCGACCACACCGCCTGGCTCGCTGCCTTCGCAGTAAAACGGCTATAAATACTCAACTATGGCCTTTGGTATTACTATCCTCTAGAAAAGGCGGTGTAGGATACAATAGATACATACCTACCTAGGTAAGCTCAACACAGGTAGTGCCAAGGGCAGGTCCAGCTTTGGCATCAGAGGAGGTTACATAGTCGTGATCAGGTCACAAGACCATACAACAAATGCGTGTATGCATTATAGGTAATTAGTGGTTCACTTATGTCCTAGACGCAGCCTAGGGAAGAGGGGAAGGGGTTTATGGCCCCCATGACCACCTGAATCCGCCCTTGAGTAGTGGTAAGACTCTTTGCTGAGTCCGCCCGGGGAGGCACCACATTTTTGATACCGTTATTCAACCACCTTCAAGCAGTAATGTGCAAACGTCAATGAGTACCGATTTGAGAAGCAATACTTCCAGAAAATAACAGGGCATACATATAATGATCTTATATATCTGGGTGACAAGCGCCGTGCAGTGATAATGATTTGCACTTTTCATTTATTTATTTATTTAGAACAATTGGTTACTATGCTAACAGCTTTAGCGTACGGCTCCTTTGTACCAATCGTAAGCAGATGACGTACATACTTGCTATGGCAACACAGTGATGTGCGACTAAAGTATGACACTTCCACAAGAGTGACAAGGCAAGAGCGATCAGACCTGTGGTTTCGGTGTAAAACGTTTGTTTTATACGTAGTATATGTAAACTCTTTGATTAAGCAGCATTATTTTGGGTTAATACATTACCTGAATAGCTACAAATATACTGCGAAGTAACGTTAGTAGTAGTCTAACGCGTTCGTTCTGCTCTGCCGCCGTTCCAACGCTCCGCCACTAGCATATTAGCATGTTGGTAACGCGGTTCCATAACGTGTCTCTACCAAAAATATCTCAACGCTGCTAAACAAAATTTTCATTTCAAAACAAACACTGCTATTTTTTTTTATTTTTTTTATCTGGGCAGACCCTTTATTAACAAAACTAAAATACACAACTGTTACAAAGGGATTACATACTAAAACACCTGAATTATCTATAGACCATGTAGGTCTATAGATAATCAAGATGTTAAACTACTATTAGGGATTACAGGCTAAAATCATGTGCAAATCTAAATAACAATTGAGTCCTACACTAGCCTACAAGTCGCACAATGCAGTCAGACGCCGGTTTTGGGTCAAGTCGTGCGAGTATTACGCATCATTACCTACTCCAGTCGACGTGGGAGTGCCTAACTGATACTTGAGATGACCTGTAGGTATAGTACAAATAATAGTATCCGTTATGATCACGTAAACGCCAGCAATTGTATTGGATTTTTTTTCCGAAATATAAAAACTGACTTTCTGATATAAAATTTGATTCTTGATATCGTCTTTCTATAAAATAAATAAATACTGGAGGGCAATTCATACACAACATCATCTGACCCCAAACTAAGTAAAGCTTGTACTATATATTATATGACTGGCTTCGTGGCTTAGTGGGTAGTAACTCTTTTATTTCCACCAATTTTAATTTTTAATATAAAATTAATTAAAGGCACTCGTCTAAATTTCATAAGATGCTGTCACTAAATCATCCAGGTATTTGAGAGTAAATTTTGGTTTTTATCTTTACTATGAACTCTGAACTCCTCTGAACAACGATTTAGTGTTGTAGATGTGCCCCAAGAATCCTAAAGGGACAAGTTCGCGCTGAGACCGCGACACGAGACCGCGACAGGAGACCGCGACTGGAGATCGCGACAGGCACTTGACTCTATAGAATTATATGGGCGCCAGTTCGCGTCGAGACCGCGACACATGTCTCGCGACACGTGTCTCGGTCTCCTGTCGCGGTCTCGACGCGAACTGACGCCCATACAATTCCATAGAGTCAAGCGCCTGTCGCGGTCTCCGGTCGCGGTCTCCGGTCGCGGTCTCCGGTCGCGGTCTCCGGTCGCGGTCTCCGGTCGCGGTCTCCGGTCGCGGTCTCGCGTCACGGTCTCGTGTCGCGGTCTCCGGACGAACCGCTACCTTGAAATTGGTAACAAATTGCGTTTGTGTGTGTAGCGGAGTTATTTACACCTCACCAATCTACTTGGCCCCTAGAACCGCTAGCAGCGAGGTATGATGCTGTGGTTTTGCTTATTTTGGTTGTTAACAACAAATAGTGATAGGTAAAAACGTCCGGCGTTCACCGCTTCCTGCAACCGACTAGAACGGAAATAGTGAGCTCATGCTTCCCAATGATGGCGTAATTCCGTACGCCTTGAAGTTTTGGAGGGCACATCTGTACTCTAAATCCATGCCTCTCAACTATGATCTACCAAAAAAATAGGAACCAACAAAATCGATTCAAAATTAGCGGAGCCCTACAAAAAATGTGCTACTCTAGCTCATATTCTAACAGTGTTCCAACACTGTTTGTTGCTCAATCACGTTGCAACGTATGAACGGACCAGATTGAAATTTAGGACACAAATTATAGTCTGAAGAAAACATAGGCTATTTTTTCCCGGGAAAAAAGGGAGCGGAACTATGCAGATATAGCCGCGAGGCTCTGCTAGTGAGAAATAATTTACGATTTTTGTTTTAGTACCTAACCTCCAAAAACATAAAAATTATAATTTATCGGTTGAACAGTACCTACTTACTGATATTAGAAATGCAAATCTTTGGTTGTTATTATGTTGGAATGTTTGTTGCTCAATCACGCCAAAAAGTCTGAATGGATCGTACTGAAATTTGGGACACGGACTGAAATAACACATAGGGTTTTTATTAGGGAACTGCGCTGGTAAAACCGCAGGGTTTTGCTAGTGTAGGCAGGATATTTTTAAATCATACTCATAATATTAAACTTAGTAATTTTGTATTTGTTGTGTAAAACAATTGCTGGTATGACTAGTGTATCTACGAGTATAATACTACCAAGGAAACAAGGATGTCTTGTAAAAGCGTTTACAAGATCGAGACGCTAAACATATCATAAATAAGACCCGGCCAAAGCTTTCCTATAGCTACACCTACAGTTCGAACGGCTTATTCTATTATGCGTCCTGCTATAAGATATTTCAGACAAAACTTGGATTCGCGAGAAATATTCGCTCGCATAATCGTTCTTAGCTAGGTTCGCCGTTGAAGAATACGTTAAGGATGAATATATAGAGGTATAAGAATCAAGGATCTTGTGCAGTAAAAGGATAAATCTATTAAAAGACATAATGGCCATACTATACTAACATCCAACAAGTCACCCACATGTTAATTTAGGCGAAGCGTTAACTTCAAGCGGAGCATGGCGGCATAACTGTTCTAGGAATCTTGGTTTTATTCCGTTCTACCTAAGTCACAAATTATATGGATGGATTTGTATTTTTCTTTTACTATTATAGGTTTAAACTTGACCGCCACCTCGCCTGATGTTAAGCGACGATGCGGTCTACGATGAAGCTAGCCTACCTAGAAGAAGCCGATCAACTCTTAATTTGAAGCCACCAAGATTATAACCATTAGAAAAATCCACTTAGGCAACGTTCAGAGCTTTTCAATTCATTTCAGAGCTTCAACATATCTATGTTACATTTTGTTTTAAAAGGGGCAGAGCCTTTATTAACAAAACTAAATACAATGAGAACTACACTACACTATATACCTAACTACTTACACTAAGAACACCTGAATTATCCTACAATCTTGATTATCTGTAGACCTTCATTGGTCTACAGATAATCAAGTTGTCGTGTCGTATCAGATGTCCCAACATCTTCCCTCTTCTGTTTTCTATTATATACCAAACTGAAAGTTGGTACTTGTGATAAAATGCGTATTTAAACCAGATTTTGATAACTTTGGACAAGTCACGAAGGCGTTGGATTTGAGGTTAGCATTCGAGTATATTTAGTCTTAATTAAACAAAGATAAAGATCTGTAGAATAGATAAAGAATCAAGACAGACAAGTGGGAGTGATTTTGCCTAATTGATAGTTAACGTGGGTTCACAACTGTAGAATGCAAATTGAAAGCCAATTCAACCTTATATAGAGACTCATAAATGGTTGTTGGGTACATTTTTTGCTTTTAAAAGATTCTATTTTTGGTAGTAAAAGAAAAGTTAGATGCGTTTAAATGGTTTCAGAGGCTTACGTTTTAGGTAGGATTTGCTTAAATTGAAGTAAATTTTGCTATACCAGGTAGACATATTCATTTAGTATCAATATGGATATCTAATGAAATAAACAGAATGAAAATCAGTTCATCCATTGGGGTGTTATGATGTCTCACATACAAACACAGTCACACTTATAACACCTGACGTTTTTGCATCGAGGATTTAAAAAGAAATTTCGCAGGCTTATGACTGGGCCGATTTTAAAGCAATTTTTTACAGTTGGTGAGACCAATTTTTATCGTTCTTAGTTGCGTTTTGTATCGGGATGCTCTGATTTCTCCCACATATTTATAATGCCTACGCAAATTGATTTATTGGGCTAAGCTTAGTTCGAGAGCTTCTGTAATTTTCTGTGCCAAACGATTTAAATCAATTCGTCATAAATAAGGTTAGCCGGATAGTGTTGCTAAGCTAAAAGAAGGTTCGTTTAACTTATGATGAAGCGTGTAGCATAATGCAGATAATTTAATTTTCCCCGAAAAATTAAAAAATTTACAAACACCGGCTTTAATTTTAAAATTAAACTCGAATACGACTCATGTCATATTTTTTGTGAAATTTTGTCTCTCTCTCTCTTATGAAAGCAAAGTATTTTCATTTCTTTTCCATTGAAATGCGCGGAGGTTTCCAACATATCGTTTTTTTGTATGTTTGTTACGCCATAGCTCCGACATGATTTAGAGTATTCTTTTTGTTTGGTCATTCTTTCAGTACTTTTTAAATTATATCGAAATTGGTGCAACGGTTTTTAAAATATCAACTAAAATTTGCTTGCCTCGATGCTAAAATTACATTCGTTTTTTGTTCGAAACCTTGCTGTCTTATCGTTGTGTGTGAAATGTCCAGCAATTTTTGTTTATTAATTAATAGTGACGAGAGGAGCTGGACTGATGGTAAGCAACATGCCTGCCACATAACAGCACAGCGACACGCAGCTATTGGAACATGAAGAGTCCAAATTATTACCTAGCACTGCATTGCGCTCGTCACCCAGAGATCTGAAATGTTGTATCTCTAAGCCCTGTAATTCCTCTGGAAACATTACCCATCAAACCAGAAGACAGTATTTATATTTTATGTATGTCTTTTACGTATGTGTGTATTTACACAAAAAAAATCACGTATAGTCGAATGTCTAAGTTAATTTTTTTAAAGTTTGTTAAGAAGTTGTGTTAGTTTTCAGAGTACTTATTAATTTAATTTAATTAATTATAAAATGTAATTATTAAATGTTGCGATTATTTTCTAAGGCACTTTATTTTACAAAAAAAAAACTCTTTCTGTGTATCCTTGTACAAGCATTTAACCACTTGAACCAAATTAAATGGATTTTGCTTATCTGCGCTACTAATTACATTCTACTAACATTGTCTTGTGTTTGCTTTAGCACGACTCAACTCTATACAATAGACTGTAGATTATAGTTATAATAATATTTGGCTTAGCTCCATCCTGTTGCAGGTAAATACTTAATATATCTTGCATAACTTCGTTACATTACCTTCTAACACTAGATAATGTATAGTACTAGCAGTCCCCGCGGTTTTACCCGCATAGTTCCCGGTCCCGATATTTTGTCGGGATAAAAAATGACTTATTATGTGTTATTCCAGGCTATGTTATAACTGTGTTTCAAATTTCAAGCCGATCCGTTGAGACGTTACGACGTAATTGAGCAAGCAAACATTCATCCAAACTTTCGCATAAATAAGAATGACAGCACTCCGCGTAGTACTTGTTCCTGTCGGCCCCGTTATTTTTTCCGGGATTAAAAGTAGATTATGGTCTTCCAGACTATAATCTAGCTGTGTTCCATCCCGATCCGATCATACGTTACTACGTAATTGAGCAACGAACATCCAAAGATCCAAATATTGACATTAATAGTATTGGTAAGACTAGCAGATTTTTTAACTGTAATCTATTTTAAGTGCGTTAGACGTAGATAGATACACTTGGAAATCGTAGAAAATATACAAATAGGTAATAATGATTTCACATCCATCAAAACTGCCTTGCCTTGTCTTGTAAATTTTGGGTGAGACAGTAGTGTAGTGGTAGGACTCTTGGCAGAGTCCGCCTGGGGAAGTACCACACCTTTGCCAGTTATTCTACCGCCAATCAATAATGGGCAAACATTACTGTGTTCCGGTTTGAAAGGTAATGTTTCCAGAGAAATTACATGCCTTAGAAATATAACATCTTAGATATCTGGGCTACGAGCGCAGTGCAGTGCTAGGTAATGATTTGGACTCTTCATGTTCCAATAGCTGCGTGTCACTGTGCTGTTATGTGGCAGGCATGTTGCTTACCATCAGGCACATGTCCTGCTCGTCTCGTCACAAGATAGCGGTCAAGTGCAGACCGCTATCTTTTTTTATCTAAAATCTGTGTCTGGGTGTTTCTATGTATAATAAGTATGTATTTAAAACTATATAAGTATTATATCACCTATCTGGCTGCCATCACATAAGCTTTGCTTAGTTTGGGGTCAGATGGTGTTGTGTGTGAATTGTCCACCAATATTTATTTATTTATCTATGAATGTAAAAAAACTGCAAATCTATCGTAAGATATATAACAAAAAAGCTTTATCAGTAATCAATCGTTTTGTCGACGCAAACCATTCCATAAATGAAAATAATGTTTATCGAACAAAAAGTATTGTACCAATTTCTCTCAGTGATTTCTCCAAACGGTAAAGCGACCATATTTTATTCTGTTCGATTGACTTTAGCTAGTTTCACTTTCGTTATTCCAATAAGGGACGAATAAATGTAATTTATTGGATAATTTTCAATTCGTCCTTGGGAGTTGCTTTTGTTTTTCTCTCTACATTTGTTTTCGATAATCTCATTAGCAGTTATCCTTAGTTGGTTTTATTTTATTTTTTGATTCAATTATTGATTTAAATCATTTATTTTCTCTAATGTAACAAAAGCCCACTTCAATTTCTAAACTAAATTCAGATACTCGGCCAAATTTCATAAGATCTATCACTATGTCGTCTAAATTTGTCTAAAATAGTCTAAAACTTGTAAACAAATTTTAGTTTTTTATTTATATTTCAGAAACCGCTTCACAGATTTCAATAAAATTTATATGGGACCATCTCTGAGCTATGATCTACAAAACAAAAAAATAACCATAAAAATAGATTAACAATTGGTTAAAAAATAACCATAAAAATAGGCGCTGGCGGCGCTATCGCGTTACATACATACAAAAACCAATGCAACCGTATTGATAATCTCCTCCTTTTCGGAAGTAGGTTAAAAATGAAGAGATACATAAATGTAAATTAATGATAATTTGTCCTTGGAAGTTGCTTTTGTTTTTCTCTCTACAATTGTTTTCGATAACCTCATTAGCCGTTATCCTTAGTTTGTATCGTGTTATGTTTTTGCTTAAATTATCGATTTAAAAAACGATGAAACATGTAAATGTAATTTATTGGATAACTGTTAACCAGTTTGTCCTTGGGATTTGATTTTGTTTTTCTCTCTATATCGCCAATTGTTTCTAAATTTTTGGGTAACTTTTTTTTTTCTCATTTGAAGTTTTGTATTTAATTTAACAATAAAGAGTTTTTCTATCTATCTATATTTGTTTTCGATAATCTCATTAGCCGTTATCTTTAGTTTGTTTGTTTTTTCTATGAATTATCGATTGTAAAAAATCAAGAAACAAATGGGCTTTATTAGATTAATTTTAATTTGTCTTTGGGAGTAGCTTTTGTTTTTCTCTCTACATTATCGATAATTTCATTAGCCATTATCTTTAGTTTGTTTCATATCAGTAGCTAATGAATCTATTTAATATATGGACTAAGCTAAATATAAAAGAAGGATTTAGTTTATTGGTTAATTTTAAATTCGTCCTAGGGAGTTGCTTTTGTTTTTCTCGCTACATTTGTTTTCTATAAAATCTCATTAGCCATTATCATTAGTTTGAATCATTAATTTAACTTATCGATACATTTTGTTTTGTTTACTAGCTTCTTAAAAAAATGGATAAACATAGTTGTAATTGAATAATTTTTTACACAAAAAAGCTTTCGAACAAAACATTACAATCGGTTCGAGAGTTCTCAAGAAATCGGTAAACATATGTAGATACTCGTAAAAAGACTCGAATTAAAATATTCGACTCTACTTTTTTATAAGAACGTCTAGGTTGTGGAATGCGTTGCCTGATTGGGTTTTTCCCGATAGTTACAATCTTTGTGTCTTCAAATCAAGTGCCAATCTATTTCTTCTAAGTAAGCAGGCTGAGCATGGTACATCGTAGACTACATCGTCGCCATCAGGCAAGATGGCGGTCAAATTTTAACGTAAACCTATATTAGCTAAAAATTGGTTCTTGAATTGATAACCTCTTCCTTCTAACAAATGTCTAGATAACTGCATACAATATACAATTGTAAATTGAAACATACAAAGTCCGACAAGCGGACGCAGAGAACTGTCAAACCTTTGATCTCAGCGACTTCCGGTAGTAAGGCAGTTAAGTTATATTTATAACTTGGGCTAGAGTACACGCGCGAAATAACTTGAGGTGTTTTGGACCTTTTTGTAAACATTACCGCGGTGGCGATAGTTGTTTAGACTTGTGTGTGACCGCTTAAAATAGTTTTGCAGCTGATGTATGTTATAGTTATATTTATTTAAGAATGTTTGTGTAATTTCCGAACCACCCGACCGATAATGTTCAAATTTTGACGGGACAATATTAAAAATGTGTTCTTTCTAACAAAAAAATGAATGAAATTAAACGACGCAAACATGAGTTACAACTAAATACACATTCTGACTTTCACCCCCTCCTGCAAGAAAACCGATCAGAATTTGGGAATCAAAAGTAGCTTATAGCAATCTCCTAAACTGCAGTCATGCCAAGTGACAGCTGAATTGAACCAGTAGTTTCAGCGTGATGCGTGATCGCTATACAGAAAGACAGACAGACAGACAGACAAAAAAGTGTAGTTTCCCCATCAGTATCGACTATGGAGTGCTCCAAAAATTTGTTTTTCAAAATATCTTCAATGTACAGAATTCGACCAGTTACAGTATTATTATAAGTATAGACAACATCGTCTTGCGATTTCGCCGGAAGTTCTTCTAATTTCCCTGGAATTAAAAGCAGTCTGTCATTCCAGATTATAATTTAGCTATATTTCAGATTTCAACCCGAGGGTCTACCGCCTAAATAAAACTGTCTTAGCCTTAATATTGCTCACTCTTTTCTTTTCGCTGGAAATGATAGATACAGCAATAGCAAAGCCATAGCAGATTTCGTCAGGCGGTAGAAGGGCCGATCTGCAGGTCTACTACGAAGTGCGATATACGATATATCGGCAGAAGTTATGGACGTTTTATACCACGAAACACAATCGGTCGGTTGATCTGATCGGGCGTTTCGTTCATCCCGACCGACACTGATTTGACAGTTTTTGTGTCATCAACCGACCGATTGTGTTTCGTGGTATAAAACGTCCATAACTTCGGTCGATATATCGTTAATCGGACTTCGTAGTAGACCTGCTGTTCTGAAGTTCGACGTCATTGGGCAACAGGCTCCCAAACTTTGAGATTTATAATATTTACTGGCGGTTCGCCCCGGATTCGCCCGTGGTACGTGATATATAGCCTAGCACTCAGGAATCACGGTCAACGGTGAAAGAATTTTGAAATCGGTCTATTAGTTCTTAAGATTGGTACGTTATATGAATAATGTTTTTGTGAACTACGAGTAAGTACCGTCAACATAATCATGTCTAAAGAAATATTGACCCTGAAGGGAGAGAATACAGAAATTTGATGGAGGGTTTCATTCATAAACGTTTAACAGAGATATTTTAGTTATATTATTGTTTTTTATTACATAGATACTTTTTTGTAAAGCGGTCTACCCTTAATAGCTTAAGATACCCTTAAACTATTTTCATTTTTGGTAAAACGTGTATACTCCTCGTATTCGTATCTTTGTAGGAATGTATGTGTCTAGAAAGATGAAGTAACCATTAAAACTGTCTGATGATAAACTTGAGACGGCTGGTAGTGGCTGGAGATAAAAGACGTGGTCAATCATGAGAGGCGTATCATGGGAGAGACCATGGATCTAGCTGGACTAGGATTGCCTAATGAAACGAAAATGCACCAAAATAAATACAAATAAACCATCAATCTAAAATGCAGCCATAACGAAGTAGAACCTAGAAAAACAGAGTCAGTTTTAACCCTTTCCACCTGCACCGAGTCTGTTCTAGCATCCCTTTCACCACACATTTATCATCACACTCTATTTCAAGCAAAATTACTGAAGGGAACTAGAAGAAATTTGACATATATATAGATACTAGATGTCCGCCCCGGCTTCGCCCGTGGAATATATATAGCACTCATCGATATCCCGCACATATCCAACGGTGAAAAAATTAAAAAATCGGTACAGTCATTCCTGAGAATTTCGCTTTCAAACAAAACACCTCTTCAGCTACCTGCTACGCCACTTGTCGGAAATTGGTCATACCAACTCAGAGATTAGCAAAAAGGTTATATATTCAAGAGGTATGTAATCTGTGATATTCAATGACGCAATCTTAGACACATGCTGTCATGTGTCATGTCAAAGCACGAAAGGTACGAAAACTCCTCAAAAACACTCAAAAGGGAATATTTTTTCCCGATTTTGTTACATTCTTGATTCATGCTCCGCTTCTGTTAATAGTAGCGTTATTTTCTATAGCCTATAGCCTTCCTCGCTAAATGGACTATCGAATAGACAAAGAATCTTTCAATTCGGACCAGCACTTCCCGAATTCCTAGCGTTCAAACAAACTCTTTACGCTTTATAGTATTAGTATAGATAATAGTCTAGATTATGCTAATTTTTAGCCCGGGAAAACAACGAAATCGGAAACTACTAGTCAACCTTAAATCCAAAATCCAGCCAAAACGAAGAAGAACCCAGAAAAACAAATCCAGGCTAGACAACCGCAGTTGTAACCCTCCCACCTGCACTGAGACTGTTCTAGCATCCCGTCCATCCTGCTACTCTGCTACTCGCTGGTTGCAGGTTGCACAGGACCGTACGTTGTGGAAATCTAGGGGAGGCCTATGTTGTTCAGCGTCTTGCGGTTGATGATGATTACGGAATTGAGAACTGCGTGGGTAAAACCGCGGGAGAATGAAGTATGACGCTCAGAAACTTGATGGACTAATTTAATATGTAAGGCTTTATAATTAAAAATGTAAGGCATCAAAAGTAGAAAGTGGGTCGAGAAAAAGCCGATGTTAGGGCTGACAGGTGTATCATGGGACAAGAAACAAAACAATACATATGAACCATAAATCCAAAATACAGCCAAAACGAAAAACAACCCAGAAAAACATATCCAGACTAGACAGCCACAGTTTTAACCCTCCCACCTGCACCGAGTCTGTTCTAGCATCCCGTCCATCACACATCAAATCCAAGTAATAACATAAATCACTAGTGTTAGTTCACAAAATTGTTTTCCTAACATCCATCTTGCTCTGTTTTTAACGTAAACAACTGGCGTATAAATAATTTTTCATCGGAACCACTATTTATAGATCCATTCATCTATTGTTGTATTTTTAGAGAAAAAGTTTGGCAAAAAGTTTTTTTGAAGTGGAAATTTCTTTCATATTCCCAATAAGCTTTCTTTATTTTCAACGTAGATGTTTTTTTTTTACTATGATCCTAGATGTAGTTTGAAAAACTGTCAATCAATATTTATTTACTCAACTCGATTAATAGTATACCATACTAGCACCCCGCAGTTTTACCCGCTTATTTCCTGTTCCAGTTATTTTCCGGGTTAAAAAGTACCCTAAGTGTTTTTCCAGATCATAATCTGTGTTCCAAATATCAACCAAATCCGTTCAGACGTGATTGAGCAACAGACATTCAAACATTAACATTTTTAATGTTAGTAGGATGTTACTCAAAAACTATTATTATTTTATGTTTTATTTTAAAATGAAACAAGTCAGTAGTTTGCAAATTTATTAACTACAAATTTAAATACAAAACTTTATTATTATATTATTAGTATGTTTTACAATTTCATACTACATCCTACTATTCTAATCCTAGTAACATTATACACACAAAAGTTTGAACGTTTGGATGTTCGTACCTCAATCACGTCGAAACGTCTGAACGGATCGGATTAAAATTTAAAATACAGATAATAGTTTGAAATATCACATAGGCTGCTTCTTATCACAGGAAACTAACGGAACCGAGAACTTCACTAGTAAAACCACGGGGTGCCGCTTGTAATTTAAATATTAATTTTGATGGATCACAAAAATGCATCTATAAACGTCTATCTAAGAAACGTCATACAAAGTGCGCGCTAACATTTTGTATTTACGAGTAGATAACCGGTTTGTCAACGGTAAATTAATATTATGCTTTTATCGCATTTACATTATAATAATACTACATTATTTAAATGATATGCTTTAAGCATAAGTACTTTATCTTCCCACTTATGGGACTCGGGCCCTTGTTTTTTAACTGATAAACCAACTCAACTACCACCACCAGGTAAATTAAGATTAAAAATATGACACGATAACGTTTGGAATTTTGACATTTACCTATATTTGTTTCTGTAATGACATATTGACATAATTCTGTATGTGCTTGTAATGATCTTAAGTTTAAGTGATCGATGAAGATGGTGATTTAGATGAAGTGTAAGTGATTATTTAATAACTATGTATTTTTTTTCTAAATTAATGGCTTAACATACGTATTGGCATGACTGTATGTCATAGGGCATAACTATAAAAATAAATAACTTAAAAATAGTAGACTGTTCTTATATGCTGGTATTGGTGAAACATCTAATTAGATTGTAATGTATAAATGTACTCGTATCTTGTGTGTGTTGTTTTCAATAAAGATTATATATTATTTTATAGTTTTACACTTGACCACCACCTCACCTGATGTTAAGCGACGATGCGGTCTACGATGGATCGAGCTTACCAAGAAAAAAACAATTCGCTCCCGATTCGAAGACTCCAAGATTGAAACCATTGGGACAACCCCACTCAGGCAACGCATTCCACAGCCTAGACGTTCTAGTACAAATTTAGAGGCAAATCTTTTTGATCGAGTCTTGGGTACGGCAACCATGAAACGATGTCGTCTTTTTGAGATACGAGCAGTCCTATAGAAAAAAGGGCAAGGAGGAATCAGATAATGCAGATCAATCGCACAATCTCCGAATTGTCCTTCTCTCACAAGAAGAGATTCAAGACCATAATTCACCAGGCTGCTCAAGGGTCAAGGGATGAAACATGTCCTCGAAAAATGTTTTCGTAGATCACACATTCGCTTTTCGAACAAAACGTTAAAAGAGTTTCTATTTGCCGAAATTGTAGATTGGTCGATTTTTAACAAGTACACAAGTGTGACAAGTACAGTATATTTTATGTAAGTATTTATTAAACATATTGTTATATTTATTAGTGTGTAATATTTTAATATTTTTTATTTTAGGTATAATTACTATTATATATTTGATGAAATATTCAATCTTCTGTACGGTTTATCTACATCTTGTTCGGGCGCCCCGTGTTCTGATTTTCCCCACATTATTTTCCATCTTAAGATTGCCAGGAAAAGATAACTTTTGAGGATAAGGCCGCCAATTTGGCGCACTAATTTTAAAGTTTTTTTTCTTTATTGTGTATCCTATTTTTTTGATTTCTAAGAAAGTGTATCTATCATTTCACTATTCTGTGGCAGAGTTAGTCTATCATTTTGTGTTGTGTGTTCCTCGTTATGTTTTCATGCAACGTTCAAGCGTATGAAGATAACAAGCCACAACATCTGCACTTGGGAAAATAATCATAGGTTCAGGAAAGATTCGAACCTATAACTTTATGACCACAGGATTATGAATCAGACATTCAAGTCAGTAAGCCGCGGCGGCTTATTTAAGTGTAAATGCCAACGTACTTATAATTGTAAGAACCGTCAGATTATAATCCAACAACGTCAGATTACAAACTAAGCTAACCTACCGTTAGATTATAATCTGAAAATGTTCACAATTTGGCGGTAATATATACCTACAACAAACAAAAACAAAGTGTAGCTTAATAGAAAATAATGTTAGTCATAGCCTTATACCAAAATATTAATTTCCGCTGCCCAAAAACTGTGAAAAAACGTCAAAAAAAGTCAAACTTGCGTATTTTTTAAAAAGAGAGTGACGAGACGAGTCTTTGACATAAGTAATGCATTTGATGGTATTCCACACTCTTGCTCATAACAGTAGCGGCACGCAACTGTTTGAACGTGATGAGTCCAAATTACTGTTTTGCATTCCACTAACGGCAACATCCAGATATACATTATAATACCTATGGTTAACTTCTTTGCCTCGTACATTTCCTTAAAAAAACAACCTTCAACTATTATAACACAGTAATGTTTGTACTTGTACTGGTAGAATTTTTAGCAAAAGTGAGGCATTTCTTTTGGCAAACTCTACACAAACAAAACTTACCAAATCGTCATAAAAATGTTCAAAGCTTACAAACCTTACAGAGAGTCAAAGAAACAAAATTGACCTTCCTTGTCAGATATTGTAATTTTATGACTAAGCTTTATGTACGCAATTTACTGAAAAAAAGTTTGTATCCTTTCGTTACCTGTTTTTTTTTTCTATTTAAAAAGTTTATTTTCTCATAGTTCTGTCTATTATTTATGATATATTATTGTATTTCTTTCAAATGTTATTATGGGGTTTCGGTCTTTTATTTTATTGCTTATGATTTTGAAAGAGTCATGCTTTTGTCGTTTTTCACACATTAATCATGAACCGTCAAAACCATTGTTTTTAATATACAAATGTAAAATATTTTTATATAAAAAATATTTTCTTGTAGACTTCAATTTAAACTTTAAGCTGAAAATAGCGCATTTTAAAATTCTCTGGGTGAATCATTGATACCAGTAGTTACTTAGTTAAATACATCATTTATACATATTATTATTGATAACCATTACTTTTACAATGAAACTTAAATTCTAAAATTTAACTTTAAAAGTGATATTTTTCCTTGTTTTCCCTCTTTTATTGACGTCTTAATTTGAGTCAGAGACTTTAAGGTATTAGTTTTATTTATTGTCTGTTTTTTGGCTTTGCTTTTTTGTCACCAACAAATTATCAACACTTATTTTTTTTAATTGTGCTTAGTAGCGAACAATTTTTATTATAACTTTCAATAGAAACTTTAGAGTTAAAAAATCTTTACTTTACTTACCTACTTTTTAGTTTTCAGAATGAGTCATTATAAAAATATCTGTAGTTATACTTAGTAAAATACGTAGATACCATTACAAAGGCTCATTCCATAATTATGCATAAGGACAATAAATTTTTAACTAAACTTTTTATTGTAATCCATGTGACAAAGAAACGATATCTACTGAATTATAATTTTAAAATATGCTTAAAAAATAAAAAATCACCAATTTAGATGTTCTTTTTTTCTAGTTTGTTTTAAAAAAAACTAAAAGTTTACTTACCACCAGTTTGCCGTCACAGCTTGTGCCAGTAGTAGCAAAGAACACAATATCGCCCAAAACAACGTCATCGTGTTCAAAGCTATGCCGATAGCCACTTTCCGAACATCCTCAAAAATACACAAGCGCGTCAAACCTAGCGCACTTCACAAACCACAAGAAATCATAAAAGAAACGAACACCACCGCAAATTCAAACCAAACCACCGAACAGAAACCGCGACATAACAAAGTAATCACACGAACCGAAAAAAAATAATTAAGAAAAAAACTTCGTAAACAAACTTTCGTGAAAGTTCAATCGGCGCGAAACCGTTCAAATTCAAAAACAGAACTCATGGCGGCCAGTGTTAATTCACGGGAATTATGAAATAGTCGTTCGTTATTCGAAAAATCGAAAAAATAATGTTGTGCGTTTAATCGCGTCGCGACCGAACCGCGCGCTTGGAAACACAAAACCAGACTGGCTTGGTTGCTTGAAGCCGTTCGTAAGTATTCCATAGGATTCTCCGTAAAGGGGAAGGGTCGAACCGGAGGGCGTGTAGATGCAATACAGTGCACGAGTTCATCTTTCAAGCCCTTACCACGGGCTCGATGGCTCGCGATAGCCCGCCGACCACGGAATGTCGCGCGAAATGTCAACCCGCCAAGCCGCGATTTTGCAACTTTGATTTATTCCCCACGTCCCATTCAATCAGTTTTGTTGTGTGAAAACACCTTTACGTGTGTCGTCACATGACTTGGTGACAATGGAGTAGAGTTTCAGACTAATACCATAATTGTTTAGTCTGAAAAAATATATTAGCTATAAAAGTCTTATGAAAGTCGCATCATTCATATAAGATATAAATTAATTTTTTTTTTCTTGCATCACGCAACGCTTAGTCTTTTAATGGCATCTTGTTCCTTGTTCTATGTCAATTTACAGAAAAGACTGCCCTATAATAAACGAGATATTAAAGTAAAGGGTAATACATATATTATTTATTACAGATTTCATGAATATTTACTGAATTACATTGTTATTTATAAAAATAAAATAAAATAAAATGTCTTCATTTGCGAAAATGGGTAATTACAATAAGATCTTAAATGTTTACATTGAGAACTCCATAATCAACCTTACGGCATGCAAATATTAGGTTGTCTATGACAATTTAGAAACATTTACTCACAGTTAGGCGTACGATGTATGTATTCCAAGGATATGATCAAAGTTTACGCAAGCCAATGTAACCTAACAATTTAAGAGTAAAATAGAACGATATGTATTTTTTTTTGATATTACAATTAATGTTTTATACCATTTATGGTTTCCTAGAAGCTTAAATCAATAAGGCCACCAATTAGGATCCTCAAATAGCCTCTTTGTATTAATTGTGTATGGTCTTTGTAAGAGTTTTGTATCTTTTGAGGAACCCATTTAGTTATTTAGGTGATTTTAATTTTACCGTAGGTACACGTATTTTAATTTTCTTCATTTCAATAGATGTAAATTTATTGTACATAATTGTTGTATGGTGTATTTTCATTATTTTAGTCTTTTCAAAATTCAAAAAACCTTAAAGATTGCGAAAACCAATGGTAACATTTTAAACCAGAAAAATAAGCATAAACACATCAATTGTGGACTTACGTCGTCCTCCTGAGATCTTAAATCGCAGAATTATCATCATTTATTTTCAAAATGATTTGACTCTGATCGAAAGTAGGGATTGAAAATCATATTATTTTATTTATTCCGGAAATTCATAGCATCGTTGCCTTTAACGGATTTGAATCCTTTTTTATGTTGATAGTGGTATTTGCAACAGATTATGTCGAAGCTGGTTAGCGTTTTGCTCTTATTTTTAGGGTTCCCAATATAGACATTATTACTTACCGCCGGAATCAAAATATTTACTAAAAGCGTACGGGTTTTGAGTGAATTCAAATTTTATAACGTTCGACGTCTGTTATATCAACAAACTTTAAGAGACAAAAGTAAGTTTGAGTCAAGTTTTCTAATATTTAAGATCAGTAGCGTTAGCCAGGTCACCTACGGTGAAGCTAAAAGAGCTCGCGGTGTGGCCGCTCGTCTAGGCTTAAACCTCGAAGCCAACAACGATGTGGTCATGTAAGTGTCATGTGGTACTGATACCAGTGCCATTGAGGTGGGCCGCAATGTAGGGGGTAGTTATCATGGCAGTGGGGCAGAGTTGCGGCGGAAGAAGAACGCAGGTATTACGTTGCGATGCTCTCCATACCCGTGGTCATGACGAAGTTATAAGATGAACCATAAGATGGCGAAATCGGTGGGGCTCCAGGGGAAGAGGATTACAAGTATTGCAGTGCACCGCTCTCCCTATCTTCTGCAGCTGAAATGTGGTAGGTGGCAAAACACGGCGGGTTTGGAGAAGAATACGCGAGCGCTCCTGCGTTCCACTCCTAAGCGGTAAAGGATGAACCCCGCGTAGGTTTTAGCTGGTAGGGGCACCATTTCCGTCTGTGATGTCGAGTCCGAGGTAACTCGATGATTTCCCTCAGGCTGCACGGCATGCAAAAAAGTTTTATGATGTGGCAGTGGGGGTAATAGACCTGCACTGACGTCCCGCTAGGGTTGTATCGTGCACTTCCCCCTGCCCACCTACCCAAACCAGCCAAGCTCCTTAAAATAGCTGACCACGGCCTTGGGTCGCCTGTCTGATATGGCAGTGTGTGAGTCTCAAAAATTTCAACTTGGTACAAACCTGTTCAAATCAGACAACAGCTTACCTCAGGGGTATCTTACTATCTGATGTCTAATCCCGGTTGGGAAGACAAACACCACAGCATGAACCTCACCTTCTTGAGAGTTGCATGTAAAAATTCGTTGGGTAACTGGAATGACTTGGAGTGCTATTCAGCTGATAGTTCTATTTGGGTCGGCCCATTTCAGTAGGGCACGGGCTTCTCGCCAGGGCTTTGCGCTCTAAATCGAAGACGATGAGTCACAGCGTAACCACAGCTGTCTCTAGCCACGGTTGTTGGCGTGCACATCTCACTTCCGACCATCTTACCCAAAACACTCGACAGGTGTGAGGCGGAGGAGCGAGATGAGGGGGAGATTTTCACTCACCTGTTGAAAACGCAAGCAGATACGGAGGCGAGCCCGAGTGGCACTCTAGCTCCGCACCTCATCTCTAATGAAAATGCCTGATGCCTCGGACGTTTAAGCCTTCACGAGGAGTTGACGCATCGCTGGTTTTCGGCGCGTCACTGAAGCTGAGAGGACATCTGCCCCAAGAGCCCGTAAGGGCGCTAGTTAGTTGCTGATAAAGCTGGTAAGGTTACGGTGGAAAGCGAAAGTGGTCCTGCGACTCTGCCACCAAGCTCCGGTCGGAAAACCGTGAGGGTTTTAGTCAGTAAAACACTATTTTAAGTGGTGATGAACCTGATAAACCACCATACATAAATGTATTCCCTCGCGATATAAAAAAAGGCAGCCTTTTTAGCCCTGGCTAAAAAACCGTGGAGTTGTAGTCGGCACCACTCTAAATGGTTTTGAGCTCAACGTAAGAAAGATTTATTAGCAAACAGATCTGCAGTCACCAAACTCAAATCAGATATTATACTGAACTTTATGATATCTCTATTTTGTTGATGATTTTATTTATGATGTTGGTTTCGGATTTTATGATGACTTTATTTTACAGATTGACAAAATATTGCTTTTACGTAATTAAGAAGCTCCTTCGTTGATCAAACAAGTTTTAGCGAGTTTCTAACCGCTCTATAAGAAATGGGAAACTGTAACAAAACTGTACAGACAAACTCAAAACTTTGAAACATTATGAAGCTCGTCACATTAAATACCAACAAAACCAACTTGCATAAAAACCCCACTTTATAAATTGAATTATCATGTATCTACACTGAAGTATATCATCAAATTTTTAATATGTTTCGTACATTTTCTCGAATTTACATACCGAAAGAATGATTATGCTATGATAGCTTTGCATACTTGCTTTAAGATACTTTTGCGTTCACTTTCGCAAATAATGATGTTCCTACTACTGTCTTTTGGTGCCTTCTCTCGCAAGGATAAAGAGACAAGATCATAATAATCCACCACGCTCACCAAGTGTTAGTTCGCGTCCATCATATCATATCCTCGACAGAAATACTACTTGGAATATGACGGTTTCCTCACGACATTTTACTTCACCGCAAAACGTTAATTATACTCAGAGGTACAGGCGAAATTCGAACCTACAACCTAATGAATGTGCCAGCTGATATCGCCAGTGAAGCATAACGTCTGCTTTTTTAATAACACGTTTTATCAAAACTTCTAAATATTAGACAATTCACACAGAACACGATCTGACCCCAAACTAAGCAAAGCTTGTAAGATGGCAGCCAGATAGTGCATATAATACTTATATAGTTCTAAATACATACTTATTATACATTGAAACACCCAGACACAGTACAAAATTCATCAAACAAATACATGCACTGGGAGGGAATCGAGCCCACGACCCTCGGCTTCGCAGGCAGAGTTACTACCCACTAAGCCACGAGGCCAGTCTGTGGCTTAGTGGGTAACTAATATTGTGTAATTAAAAACTGTTCAAGTGTGAATTGGGCGACGTATTACGAACTCATCAATTTCATGGTTTATATTGGCTGTGATAGCACGGAACCCTTGATGTAAGAGTCAAGTCGCACTTGGCTTTTTTTTATTGTTTCTTTTAGACAACAAAGTGAGTGAGTTTTTAAATCCTTGCTTAAAATTACAAATGTGAAAATGTGCAGTTTTATCGTTTTGTTTTTCAACGCAACGAAATCTTAACGTAAATATTCGCACCTACTTTATGCAAAGAAATTTAGCTTAGTTCCCGTTCCGGTTATTCTCACACAAGTTAAGTTATCTTATTCTCCGCAGTAAAAAGTAGCCTATTTGCTGTTTCAAACTATTGGTACTCAAATATGTTTTCCAAATATCAACAAATTTTATTGTCTCACACGCAAAGTCTACTTATACGTTCTGGTAGAGTGGATGTTTTAAATACATAATATGATTTACAATTTGACACCTGCAGAGATATCAAACGAAATAGACTCAGCTCAGAGCTCAGACTCAGCTTTACCAAAGTCAGCTTCTATCTATTTCTATATCTAGGTCTATTTTCATTAAATATTGTACATTTACACATTCTAATTTATAATATAAAATGACATAATTAAAGAGGTCATAGATGTAAATAAGGACTCCTATAAGGACAAGATACCCTATATCTTGAAATTTTTTTGAGGTTGATTTTCAAATGGCGGAGTGGATCTCATTTTATATAAAGAACTCGTAGAGTTTGTATCCATTTCTCTGAGTAATTCTAGTTAAAATTATTTAGTTTCACACTTTTAGACACTTCAGGCGAAAATAAACCATTCCAAACCAAACATATTTTTTTTTTAACTAATTCGTAATAAACTGTTCTCGTAATATAATAAATGATAAAATATTTTGTTCCTTTCGATTCGTTTTTTTTTTTAATTTGTGTCTCGATGTCAATTTTTTGCGTCACTTTTAACGCGGCCTTGCAATTCTATAATATCATTCCTCAGGCCTGCTATAACTAATTTCAAGCGGTTCAGCCCCAAAGGCCCAACGGAGGGTAAAAAACCGTAACAATAGGCTTACCTGTCAGCCATTCTGTATCCCGTCTTTACGAGCGGTGTAAAACTGTAATTGCAATAGATCAAATACACCGACAGATGGTGAAGAAATTATAGAAGGAAATTGAGGAATCAGAATTTCTTCATAGTTTTTAAGCTTTTGCAATTGAACTCTTTTGACGTGACAACGTCTTATAAATTGGTTTGCCGGGTGACACTTCAAGAAACTGCGTTAAGCTCCGCTCACGTTATGCGCCCACAACGAGAGCGAGTGAGAGGCACGCGTCCCTTTCACTCGGGCATGGTTAGCCCGCCTAAGAGCGAGAGAGACAGACATAAAAAGTGAAAGACACGCGTCCCTTCCGTAAAATTATTTTACCACTCAAAGTCGTTGTCGCGTAAAACTTTCGCCCGTATACCGACTTTACAGGCAACCAATATTTTTTGTTGTGAAGTGAAATTTCTTTTGAGACTTCCAACAAGGTAGCGTTAAACGTTTACCACTACCATGGAGGGGGTATGAAAGCACTGTTGCAAGGGAGGGGGAATAGAAAGAGACAGAGTGAGAGTGAAAAGTTTCACTTCTTCCGCGCGGGATTCCACGCTCTATTTTTTTAATAATATGTAGTAAAGCTCTTCTACCGCCTAACTAAATCGGTTTTGGCTTTGTTATAGCTGTCTCTGTTACTTCAAGCGAAAAAAAGAAAGTAAAGCTACGAGTAAGACAGTTTTAGTTACTGAGTGAGGGGTAGACCCTCAGCTCAGGTGGCTGATGGTAAGCAATATGCGTGCCCATAACAGCACAGTAACACGCAGCTATTGGAACAAAAAGAGCCCAAATCATTACCTAGCACTGCACTGCGCTCGTCACCTAGAAATATGAGATGATAAATCTCGCGCCACATAATTTCACTGGTAACATTGCACTCCAAACCGGAAACCAGTGAAGTTTTCACATTACTACTGGTTGGCGGTAGAACAAGTGGCAAAGGTATAGTGCTTCCCCAAGCGGACTCTGCAAAGACTCCTTTCACTACATTATAGTTTCATATCTAAAACATTTGTCGGAACGTAATCGTGATTAAGTTGTTTATTAATTATATTAGCGTTTCCGTAACCTATGTAACCATGTAGCCCACTGTAACTCATGGTATTCTTGAGGCCACGGCTGTTATAACGCATAGATGTGTCCAGAACTAAAAACATATCATCTCAAATCTCCCTGTCCTGCGGCAATGTTGTCGGAGAAATTACCGGCCCTACTACCGCCCAACTTTGAATTTTTCCGCTAAAACACTAACAACTGGCATGACGTCACTAACCGCAAACATTGGTCGTGATTCATGACTGCATGTCCAGCTTATGTGTTTTCTTCTTTTTACTTGAATACACACAATCAAAATCGTTGTAAGATCGCAAACTATAAAAAATCAGAGAAGTAAACAGCCTAGTCAGTCTTCGACAGCTTGTTTTGCGGCTAGTGACGTAATAAGCCGTATTGGTGTATACAGTCACGTGACAACAGGTTAAAAACAGCATTTAAAAACTATTGTAATAAATTTAATAAGTAATATTAAATAACAAAAATGTTATTTTCGATGTTCTTTTAATACAAACTATCATAAAATTAACACTAAATGTTAATTTGTGATTAGTGTTAACATCCATATTTAGACTGTCTGTTATTTAATTTTCTGCGAAAAAACAAAATGTGACTTCATTTTAAAATTAAACTCAGTCATTCAACTAAGTTTTATATGTTTTTCTAAATCTACGAATAGCGACGTCATCCAGGTAAACTTTTTTTTTTTTTTTTTGATACTTCAAAAACCGCTACATTGACTTCGTAAAAATTAATATGGAACCTCTGAAACAAAGAGTTTACATTTACTATGTATAGAGTTGGCACAAAAGCTTTACACCGAAAGCACGGGTAGCATCTTTCTTGCCTTGTCGCTCTTGTGGAAGTGTCATACTTTTGTCGCGGCACATCACTCTGTTGCCATAGAAAGTATGCACGTTATCTCCTTACGATTGACACAAAGGAACCGTGTGGAATATATAACTCTATAAGTATTAGGTATTTGTAAACTCTTTGCTCTGAACTCTGTAGTACGAGTATCTACAAAACAAAAAAAAAAAAAAATCGATACACAATAGATCATACTTCAAAAGAGGTCGCATATAAATTTTAGTGTGGCCGTTTTGAAAAATACGAGTATTGACAAAAACTTAAAATTGGTTTCATTTATATAAACTATTTAGTGATAGTTTCTTATGAAATTCGATCAAGTATCTGCATTTAATTTTAAATTGAAGTGCGTTTTTATTTATTCGGTTAAAATAAATTATTTGAATTCCGTTAAAAATGATGTAATACTCAGCATGTGATAGTGAAGTGATATTCTATTTCTGCGGTATTCAGCTGTTTATTAACAAAATTCACAGAAGTTGTAAACTAGACAAGAGCCATAATTCCCAGAACGCTTACTGGTAGAAGCTAAAACAATGATAGTCGGTTCAATTGGATCCATTGTTGCCAATCTACTAGGTAAAGACAATTTTAACTGTCGGTAGCATTATTTGATTAGTGGAAATATTTGAAATTGTACGTCATCATCATAATCAGACCACATTCTGTAATGAAACGCGCTGTAGATGGACAACGACAGATTTTATTGTTCTAGAAAAATTAAACATCAAAGAGTTCATAGATAGCACTACTGGTTTCATTTTGTTACTCATCCTAAAAAAAACATTGGTCAAACAACATTTGTCCGTTGTTGGACATATTTATGCCTCTCCAATAATATGCCACTCAGCCTTTCGTAAATCGTCACTCCATCTAGTCTAAGGGCGTTCTACACTCCGCCGATTCGCGATCTCCACTCCAGAACCCATCCACCCCAGTGGTTATCGATTCTGCGACAGATACAGATACTTACATATGTAGTATTTTTATAGCCTTAAAACCGTGGACTAAAAAGACCAATATTACTTATATGTACCCAAACACAACATCTGTGATTAGAACCTAGTTTCACAGGCGAATAAAGTGTTATTGGATTGCATTGAATCGTGTTGTATTGCAATCCCACAGCTGGGCATCGCAACGAACCAAGAGACAAAGAGAGCCAAGTTGCTGGCCAACTGCGGATGGGCTGATGACACATGTACTTAAACGAAGTTTTTTTTTGAACATACTGGTTTCCTCACGGTACTGTCCTTCACTGTTAAAACTAGTGTTTAACAGCAGTTGCAAAAATAATCAGAGGTGCAGACAGACTAGATCATAATCTAACTGTATTCCAAAATGGTTGCCATTCGTTAAGCTGTGCCGACGTGATTGAGCAACAAATATATGCAAACATCTAAACTTTCACATTAAGAGAAATAAGGTCATAGTACAAGCTCACACTGTACTTACCTTTAAACCTGTTGGTTTCCCCATGATGTTTTCCTTCTATGAACGGTGCTTTTAGGTAAATCAAGTAAGAAGTTTGTACGAATACGAACTAACATTTTTATAAGTTTTTTTAAAATATTTAAGCCCCCAATTACTGAGTGGCAACCTAACCTGGGTAAGTGACCCAAATAAAAAAAAACTAGAGTCAATTTCAATTTCCTGTCTCATGTCAAGTTACATTATAATCTGTGCCACCTAGAAAAGACGGTGGCAAAAAAAAAACTATAATATCTGATCAAAATCTTTCAGGTAACAGAATACAATACGACAATAGCGCCGCGCGTAAAAGGACGTTAGTAGATCGAGGATTCTAACATTTCTCACTGCATAGGAAACCGAGTCACATTCTGGGAAATAATCGCTTTGTCGCCCTAATGTCATCGAAATAAGGCTGTAATTACGATTTAACTACGCAAATCTCTAAACAAAGAATAGTGTTGTTTGTTGTTTGGAAGGTAGAGTTCTATTTAGGATGTATATTTTATTTTAAGTAATTTATAATCGTTTACAATAATTATTACCATTTACGATTTTAGTTTAAGACAAATAATTATATACTTACCGTACGATTGTATATCAATTCATTTGTTTAGTCACTTGGGTCCGACACCAATCTGACCATCGATTCGTCTAGTGGAGAGCGACTGCGCAACGTAATCAAAGGTAAAATTAAACATTATGTACAATAAAATTATAAGTCCAAAAACGTTTACTTCTCTTTACTTATTGACTTTTAGTATTTAAAAAAATCATGAAAAAGTAAAAAAATATACGGTCATTTTTACTGTGAAACCCCTCAATTTATGTGTTGTGAAAACGTGATTTTCAAGCTATCAAAATTGTCAATCCAAATCTAAACTATTTTTTAAGAATTAGGTATATTTTCGGTTTTAAAAGTAGCCTAAATACTACTCCGAAATAATCTGTCTGCTTCTATATTTATACCATTAATAGGATTATAGTAGTTTTTATTTTAGAGAGTGTCCCGATATTTCGATGTAATTGCATCATTGATAAAAATAAGGAACAAGAGTTCAATGAGTTGTATGCTCGATGTTTGTGGGTAATTTGACAATTTTGTTTTGAACTCTCTTCTCCCAACTATCAATGCGACAAACCTAATGAAATAACAAGTCGCAGACAGCATCCATCAATAGACAAGGTGATTACAGAAAAACACAAAACCTACCCTCAGAAACACAAGTTTATTACCAACGGAATATCAACTCTATCTATAACAAATAGGAGTGAAATTGGAAGTGAATGGTTCTGTGAAAGCATAACTGCCAATTACGTTTGATCTCCAAAAGCAGACAACAATAACATAAAAGAGTCGATACAGATACAAATGAATAATCTATAAATGCCTTTAAGACATTGGAGGGTAGAGCTAGAAAGATTTAGAGCTGACAAACTGAGATGATGACAATGAAGCGAGACGAACGATATCGTTTTTATCGTAGATATGCTTACCTTAACAGTCATCTCGTTCGATGTTAAATGACGATGTGATCTACAATACAGCACGTTTTTCATTCAGGTAGCATTCAGGTAACGCATTCCACAGTCTAGAAAGTGGTATCGAACCACCTTGTTGGAGTCTTAGAAACATCATCAATGTAACGTTGTCGTCTTTTTGAATAGGTGTGACGACAGGTCCTGCAATTATAGTAAATTATTTGATATAATTACAGTTTTTAAGTATAATAAAATATGTACCAATTTTAATTTTGATATTTTTTAGTTTAACATACTTTATGACCATTCAAAGCTGGATGGGCAAGTCCATTTTATAAGTACGAAATAAGAAGAAAATGTATTTACCATTGGATAACCCATTCATTTTCAAGTGACTTTTGTTATGAAACTAGTTTCCTAAACGCAATATTTAATATAGCTAGATAGCTACCATACAAACTTTACGCGCGACGCATAGAAAATACGGCACTGTGACGTCACACTTCTTTAGTATTTTTGTAAGAAGCGTGATTTTAAAATCGTGATATCACGGGAAGTTTTTAAGATAACAAAGTAATTATTTCACCTATGTTTCAGTTATTGAGTAGCTTTTGATGGCACATTAAATCAAAAATGAGTCGTCACGCCTATTCTAAGCAGTCCAATAGAAAAGCGAAGTAACTAGTTAACTCTTTTGATGGTTTAAATAGTAGAAAAGTGATCCACCTGCGACTTCGCCCGTGATTAGCGCTTTCAGACAAACAAACCCTTCATCTTTATACTCGTAATATCTTAATATCAGTACCTAGGTTATATATGATTATTGCCTAACTACTCGTAACAAGTTCGAGATACTACCCACAATTGAATTTCGAGTGAAATTGATCAGATAGCTAAGGGAATGTTTTAAGCTCGAGAAAAAAGGCTCTGAATCCCAGCTGTCACATAAAATGTATTGTTTATCCGTAATACGAATAAATGAGAACGACCTCTGAACTAAGTGAACTTACTCTCTTTCTACGAAAAACGTAATTAACTCGCGACTATCCTACTCTGGTTCGTCCGATCGAACATTGTTTGAAGTTTATGTTCTAAGCCTACTCTAATTAGAGTATCAAACATTTAACCGGCTCAAACGACGGATCAAAGTAGAACCTGAGCAGGAAAGTCACGAGTTTATTTCGAAATTAAGTACGTTTTCTCGTAGAAAGAAAATAGACGTTCTGCTCTATTTTGCTCCATTGGCCTAGGTTACTACCCTAAAATACATCTGAGCCAAATTCGCCTGTCATGTCTAATCGTTGCTAGCTCTACATTAGAAGTTAATACGTTCACGTTATTAGGAATATAATAAGTCGGCATACGCCATACTCCGCCAGTTAAGGAGATATTATCTTGTACTATTATTATTTTATTCATAGAAATCCTCTCTTTATACTTTTGTTTACTTCGTATTGTCTCGGGGAAGCAGGTTGATTATTCTTTCTGTTGATCTTGCAGTTTTCTGATGATGCAGACGATGTTTTCGTTACGAAAGGTTATGATATATTGGGGTGCGCAGATTTGGTGTAGCAAACTGAATAGGATGTAAAATCGTACTTCCTATAAATGTTATGTATAAGTTTGGATGATTTTTCCTCTGTCACGACGGAACGTTTTAACCAAAGACTTTACATATACTACGTATAGAGTTAGATTTTCCGCACGGTTCCTTTGTGTCAATCGTAAGCAGATGACGTGCATACTTTCTATGGCAACAGAGTGATGCGCCGCGACAAAGTATGACACTTTCACAAGAGCGACAAGGCAAGAAAGATGCTACCCGTGCTTTCGGTGTAAGGGGTTTGTGCTAACTCTATACTTAGTATATTTGTGTAAACTTTTTGATGAAAACATTTTTGGAAGTCAGTCCAGTAGTTCTTGAGATTACTGCGTTAAACACAAAACCTCTTCAGCTTTTTTTTTAAAGATTGACGAGACGAGCAGGGCATATTAAATTTATAAAATTTGTATAGATTAAAAGACTTCAAATCTACTCTTGAAATAATGTAGGTATCGACGGGAGTCTGTACCAAATCTCAATGGTCGTAGTCGTTAGCATGTGGCGCCACTATTATATTAATGTTTAATAACCATATTATTTAGTATAACAGTAGCATAGTTCAAAAATTTTGTTGAAAGTCGTAAGTGGCGCAGACGGTTTTAAGTTGACTTCGGACGGACGCGTCATCGCGTTGCGCCGACGAATCATAACAGTTTGTGTAAACTGACTACTGATTTTTTTAGTAGTGATGTACGTATTGATATATCGATACCAGCCATTTTGTATTTCTATTCTAGCAATACAATACGTTTATAAAAAAAAAGTTATGTGTAAATATATTTAGGGCACTGGATCTTGTGCGTGTTGGCTTAAGCTATTAAACAAATAAATAAGAACTGCCCTTGTTTATCTATGATCCACTGAAATTACAAAAAACTGTGAGAGGCAATAATAAAAGCTAAAGCTTTGTTGTGATTTCAGAATCGACCCCTTCTAAAAGTACGTCACACACGTTCTGTACACGCCTTTTGTGAAGGGACCAAGGATACAGTTTAAATAGATAAAATCTCATTATATCCGAACCACTTATTATCTACATTTTAAATATATTTTTACTTACTAAAATTGTAGCGTTATTTTTCATACGTTGAACTATTTAACAGTAAATATATTTTGTAAGCAGTACTCGAACCTACACACTCATAACAGAGTTTGAAGGTTTCCACCTTCGTAGTTCTCGACAACCACGGTGCCACACGCTGGGTTAGTTCCAATGTTTACTAATGTATTAATTTGTTCACTAGCTAACTTCAGGGTGTCTGTTTTTCGTGACGCACGTACACATCGTAAAAATTTACTCTCGTCAGTTTCTCTTAACGCTCTAAAAGAAACTTATAACTTCATAAATACGAATACGATGCTATAACAATAGAACTGAACCAACAAATCTATCGACAAATCGATCATCGCGTGTCCCATCACTAACTCTATTTTTTATCTAAATAGTTGGCTTGTATCAGCGCTCAATCATCGCAGTGTTGCCCTGTCAATCAACAGCTTCAGAACCATCTGTCTTTATAAAACCAAGTGTAAACTCCGCGTCGATATTAGAGTTTTTACTACATATTAATTTGTTTATCTACATAAAATCCGCTCTGATTTGTGGCTGTAATAAATGTCTGGGTAAAAGTCGAGAACTCGGTGTTGCTATTTTTTTGATTTAACATGTGGGTTTGACCTTATTGAGAGCAGTTTATATAATGGTATCGGTACATTTGCACTATGATTTATTGTAATTAGTTTTGGTGTAAGTGTACCGACACTCTAGAATATTTTCTAGAGTTCTTTAACATAAGTAGGTGTTCTAGATTAAACGGAATCTAGATTCGTTTCTTACTAGCGTCACGTTTATTTTACCTAACGTACATGTGATTTCATTCAGCGTGGTAATAATGCCAGTATTTGGGGAAGGTTTCGAGTGGTAGTTCGATTGAGCATAAATATCTACCTACGTATTATCTTGGTTTTTTTAGACGATGTCCTAAAAATATTTGGTTACAGAATTCTGGCCTTACGTTTTATCTGCATAATCTGTATCTACATACGTATAAAAGTCATGTTACCTATATGCTAGGTTACTAATCATGTTATATATTACGTACGTTTCTGTAATTTTCCTGCTAGTAGCTTAGGACATAGACTATAATCTAACTGTGCTACACTTCGGAGAGTATGAAACTGATCTGCACGATCTAATACTACCTTGCCCTTTTTTCTACCGGACTTCTCGTAGCTCGTAGAAGCAGCAACGTTTCATGGTTGATGTTCCAAAGACACGAATGAAGAGGTTTGACTCTACTTTTGTGATAAGAACGTCTAGACTGTAGAATGAGTTACCTGAGTGGGTTTTTCCCGATAGTTATAATCTTGGTGTCTTCAAATCAAGAGTGAATCGGTTTCTTTTATGTAAACACGCTCCATCGTAGACCGCATCGTCGCTTACCATTAGGCGAGATGGCGGTCAAGTGTTAACATATAAAAGTAAAAATAAAAGTGGTCAAGTGCGAGTTGAACTCGCCCATGAAGGCTTTCCTAGCAGCAAGTATCATAATACAAAAGTTCTTGTAGTTCGTTGTTACTTTAATCAGTGTTTTAACAATAGTCAATTTATGACGTATTAAAATAAAACTACTTACTACATCTCATTCAAACCAATTTTCGTTAATAATTTACATGGTAATAGACCGCAGGCCCGTGAACAAAATTTATGGGTTTATAAAGTAATAAGATTGAGCACTATGCCGTCACTTGTAAGCTGTCCAACTGAGCGCAGTTGAAGAGGGGGGGTTCTAAACCTCGATCATTTCTCCTTGTCGCATGATTTTTGTACGGCGTTGCGGAATAATAGATTAGAAGAGGTATTGAAACTATAAAAATTATAACTTTTAAAATTCTGATTGTTAGTTTGTGAAAAAAAAATCATGATTTCCCGACGATTTACAGAGTAAGTTTGGTCATTTGATTATGTTCGGCTGTGGTTCCATACAGTTTCAATACCTCTTCTAATACATTATTTCGCAATGCCGTACAAAAATCATGCGACAAGGAGAAATGATCGACGTTTAGAACCCCCCCTCTTCAACTGCACTCAGTTGGACAGCTTACAAGTGACGGCATAGTGCTCAATCTTGTTACTTTATACCCTTCTATCATCCTACATAGGTCTCCTGCTGTATCAGATGACCCATAAATTTTGTTCACGGGCCTGCAGTCTATAACGTACATTATACAATTTTTTATATTTTTGCCATTCTTTTATTTTAGAAGTTAGGAAGAGTCCCTCGCGCAAACTATTCAGTTTAGAAAAAAAAATTTTAGAAACTGTCATTTTTGATGACCTATCCATAAATAACCCACAAGTATGGTTTTGATAAAAAAAAATTGAGTTTCAGTTCTATGAATGGGACACCCCTAAATTTTTTTGTTGTTTTTCTATTTTAGTTGCAAAATCTTAATGCGATTCACAGATTACATCTGCTTGCCAAGTTTCAATAGTATAGCTTTTAAAGTTTCAGAGAAAAGTGGCTGTGACATACGGACGGACAGACAGACAGACATGACGAATCTATAAGGGTCCCGTATTTTGCCATTTGGCTACGGAACTCTAAAAACTGTGCTCAAAATTTCAACTGTATCCGTTTAGCCGTTCCGACGTGATAGAGCAACGAACATCCAAACTTTGACATTTATACATAGTAGGATAGTTAATACAAATATTAGAATAACACATGTTTTATGCTCTGTAATACAAATTAACCATTCGAATTAACGATTAAAGCTGTGAGGAGCAAAGTCACTACATCTTACAATAATTTTCACATGACTGTACACGGTAAATAAGGTAAGTACTCATTTTTTTTATTTCCGTCCTTATTGTACCGTCAAATCCTCAACAATTAATCCAACACAACATCATCTACAAAAGCACCACGTGTGGTCTTCTAGTATCGAATTAGCAAGCAAACTGCATGCATCGATATCGGCTTACGCCATTGTGCTTCGTGCTTTGTTCCCGCCACCCGAGACAAAATGGCGCCGAAAAGTCATCGGAAACAATATGGCCGCCAGCCGTTGTTCAAGTAGTGAGAATCTGAGAATATACTTAGGATATCAATTTTACTGTAAATACGGAGTATTTAGCTAGTTTTTTTGGGAAAATTAAAGAAGTAAGGAATCGTTTTTAATCTTAAAATATAAAACCCAGTGTCATATTCGTTCCTAGTGAACTTTTCGCCAACTCAACCGAATTTCACAAAAAATGGCATTTATATGTAATTAAGAGACATAAGTAGCTCAATTTACGGTCGTATTTTGTCCAGCTTTAGCTTCCGGGGGGAGTCACATGCCTCCAGTTGGTGGTCACATATTCGTGTCCTAGATACTGGGCCCATCCCATGAGGGGTCTGACCCCCCTGGATCCGCGCTTGCAGATCAATCGGTCAATAGTAAATGTGACCCAACAAACTAGACAAGCAAAAAACCAATTCAAAAACACTTCTATCCTCAGAACTAACTATAGCCCCAAATATGTCTAACTTTTGAAAGACAAAGACAAATCGTTATAAATATACTAGCAGCGTCCCGCAGTTTTACCCGCGTAGTCCCCGTTCCCGTTATTTTCCCGGTATAAAAAGTACCCTATGTGTTCTTCCAGACATAATCTATATCTATCTGAAAATTTCGACCCGATGCGTTCAGATGCTCCGACGTTATTGAGCAACAAATATCTAAATATCCAAATTTTCACGTTCATAATATTAGCAGGATTGATTAAGTAGGTGTGTTACGTCATATTCATCATATCATACTCAAAAATACAAAATTGGCCTGGAGTCAGACTTTGCTATGCACCGGTAAATAATCCTTGAAAACTTTCCCCTATGATACTCTTAGACAATTTAGCTACTAGCTTTCTATCTACCAATTTAATCTCATCCCCATAATCTGTGTATTTTAAGGTAACAGGACATCGAAGTTTGCAGACTTGCAACCCTGAACCCGTGTAATCTGAGAAATCGCACCCAGACATATTTTATAAAATTACCCCGACTTCATTGAAAGTTCCCCGTCTTATCGGGGGAATCGAACCTGGGACAGTGATAAAATAAGCTCTATACGACTGTGGTTATTTTGACAGCAAGCAACCTGTGGTACAGGGTGTTGTAATATAACATAGTTTGCCAAAATATGTTAGAAATAAGATTTAATTTTGACATGGCGTTTTCAGAATACAAAAATCACAATTGGTTCTCTATTGCGCCAAAGAAGGCGTAAGTATTTGTTTCATTTTGTAAGAAAAATTTGATAATCATATTAGGATATATATATCAATGATAATGTTCCCTGCTAATATGATGAATGTGAAAGTTGATAAATTTTGTCTGTGTGTTACACTTTTACGTTTAAACTACTGAACAGGTTCAAATGAAATCTGAGATAAAGAGAGTCTAGAGAATATAAGTTACTTTTTAGTGCAAAAAAAATATTTAAGAGTTAGAAACAATGGCTGAAGCTTTCGGAATTTTGGAAGCTTGTGACTTAGTTTATAAACTCTTGCTTAAAAGTTATAATATGTTTAATAAACATTTTTTTTTTGTGAAAATATTTCTCTTGAATCATACATGGCGATTTTGCATATTATGTAGTAGGATTTCTTCTAATAGTTTTACAACTATAGAAACAACGCGTTCTTTTTTAAACCTATTCTACTTGGTATCCCGTAATTTATTTATTTACGTACAATCCACAGCCTTTACAAAACAGATATTCATTAACTTACAAACTATGTTACGTAATGAAACTTTTTCAAATATGACAGATATGAGTGAAAAATATGTTAAATTTATTCTTACATTCATGTAAATTAAATTTTTATTATAATAAATTGACAAAGTTTAAATAAAGATATAAGCTAAATCACACAATTAAAAATAACATCATAAATTCATCAGTCACATAACCCACCCCTAACGGTATCTGGCACAAAGGTGTCCATTACACTGGCAGCATTACCACGCTGAATAGCTATGGACAATCTTTGTGCCAAGTACAAGCCGGAGCGGGAGTCACCGCCATTTTCCCTGATGCGTTGTCCTAACTCTCTAACGAGCTCCCGCGCCTCAGTGCCCCAACTGCCCAGCGTCTCCACTGCAATGGGGATAAAATTATAGAGGGGTTCCAAGGACGCGAACTTTTTTCGCTTTTTATTAGCGGCATCTTCAGCTGCAGCTGCTGGCGTGCGGATTGAGCGGGCAAGATGACAAGCCGCAACAGTACTAACGCAAGTTACAAGTTCTTACATTCTAACATTAATCGCACATAACAAAAATAAGACGAAAGCTCCATACACCATTAATCCGGCCGCTACCGTCAACAAACCACTCTTGTTGCATCACGCACTGCTTGCCCGGCCCTTATCTGGGTGATATTATAGTAATCTACTAGTCAAGCCCTTTCATTTGATACCAATATTATGCCATAACAACCTTTCCTATAGTTTAACAAATTTAGGTCAGTATTTCACATACCTTTACTACCGTTTATTTGCCAAAGCCAGAATGACCTAAACTTCATAATCGGCTTACCTGTGTTGGGATCATGCGCTGACTTTCAGCTTTTGTTAAAATAACGAAGGTCTGGGGTTCTTACTCTAGTCTAGAGTATTTTTAATCTAATATTAATTTATTTTCCTTAATTACGTCTGCCGCCATAAGTACGAGTATGCTATCAATCTGGATAGTTGTGTTAAATAAAGAGCACGAATAGGCACGATGACTAAAAAAAACTTATTATTCCCTCATAGATTATCAAAAAATATTTGAAATGTATCTTTTCTTTTGTTTTACAAACAAACATGACGAAGATACTGTGCTTAAAAGTTTCTAGTAGCCTCACTTCATTGCACGAATTTTACCAAGACGTGACGTCACAACTTCCCACACTGAAAGTCTGATGATCTTTGTTGATTATTAATAATTATGAAAACTCTAAAAATACATCATCATCATCATCAGCCGCAAGACGTCCACTGCTGAACATAGGCCTCCCCCCTAGATTTCCACAACGAACGGTCCTGCGCAACCTGCCACCAGCGGTTTCCAGCGACCTTTGTGAGGTCATCTGTCCATCTAAAAATACGTATCTCACATATTTTCATAATGACTAATTAATACATTTTTGACCAATAGACTGCAGGCCCGTGAACAAAATGTATGGGTCAAATGAGCCAACAGAAGACCTATGTAGGATGATAGATGAGTATAAAATATTAAGATTCAACACTATGCCGTCACTTGTAAGCTGTCCAACTGAGTACAGATGAGCATTCAAAAGCGCAAGCAGAGTGATAAATTTTGGTCATTTGTTTTTGTACGGCATTTTTCAAATAGAACCATGGATAATAATGAGAAGACGCGTAGTGCCGTACAAAAATAGTGCGCCACCAAATCGGAAACATGTTTGATTTTTCGGCAATTTTCAGGAAAAATTTCATTTACTAGTCATCATCCCAATTTCCACGAAAATGATGATTCCACTCAACTTTTCCAGTTTTTTTTATGATATTCCCTTAACAGAATCCTTTGAATATCAGTTATCTGGCTGAGAGCACAGCCCGTAGTCTGGATACCTGGATACTATTAGCATGTGAAAACAGCGTCGCTCGGGGGACAGTCTAATTGGCGTTGTGTAAACTCGCAGTGTTATCTGCCCGCCTCGGGATACGCTCCACTCGAGCTATACTGCTGTGGAGAACACTTCATACATTCTGAGAGCTGGTTTGTACCAGCTTCTTTCAGCTATTTTCTGCTTGCCTCAAATCCCTGCCAATCACAAGATTTGAGGCAAGCTGAAAATTATTTGAGGCAATATGCAATTTTTATGTGTTGCTGTTATAATAAGCAAGGCGCGTGCAAAACGGTTTTGCAAAACATTTAAAAAATGTATTTAATATAGGTAATGAAAATTATAAAATTTTAACTAGGCCGGGTGCTGCTCGGGGTGGGTTATTTTAATAGTTTAATGACGCATACTTTTTGTATGAATTGTAATGTAATATTCTTTTAATTGTTAATTTTATTCTTAGTTTAGTTTCATTTGACATGTAAATTTCTTTTTTAAATTAAATAAATTGGGTACATACACGGATATTCGGGGGATATGCCTTGATTGCGAATTTAGTTCGAAACCTAGTGTCTCCGGTCTCTTCCCACAATTTACATAAAATGGGCGGAATATTTCCGTATTAACAAATAATTTTGTCTATGTAGAAGGAGTCACTCAACGCCCACATAATTTGTCACTAGGGATTGAAATGAGTTGCAAAATGTATTCGACATTTTATTTTGGGCTGTATTATTATATTTTCATTTATTTTTTATAAGTCATTTATTTATTTCCATAAGAATAGCAGCACATAGGTTAACAAAAGTAAATATTTCAATAGTGTCACATCTGGCTCTGCAGTTTATATGATGGGTCCCAAACTAGGCTACGCCTGTATTTTGGGCACCCCGTGGGTAGAATTTATAACAATTGATTTTGCGCTTAGGCGGATTACACAGGAAGTTTCAATGACTTTATAATAACATAGTGAATTTCAAGATAATGTTTTACATTTTATACGATCGATTATTTAATAGTTATTTATTATTTCAAGCTTCTGACTCCTTATCAGGTATCAGGGTTAAATTAAATTAAAATTAAGTATCAGTTAGAATGAGGGTTTCATTCAAGATTAGATATTAAGTTTTACTAATATACAAATACGTAAATATAATTACAATATATAAAAATTGATACCCTGTACGACATGTATTATACTATAAAGAAATCATTTAAAGTTGGAGTAGGAATCTATTTGCATTTTTCAAATTAACAGTTTTACGTTTAATGTATACGAAAGTACTAGCAGTGCTCCGCGGGTTTACCCGCGTAGTTCTCGTTCCCATTATTTTATCGAGATAAAAGTAGCCTAAGCCTATGTGTTCTTCCAAAATATAACCTTACTGTATTTCAAATTACTACTCGATCCGTTCATACGTTTAAACGAGATTGAGCAACAAACATCCAAATACCGAAACGTCCAAACATTGGCATTTGTAATATTAGGTTCTAGGATTTACGATACCAATGACAAAAAACATTATAATTTTTTTGCTTTCCTGCTAGTACTGGGTAATATCTGAAACTGCTGGACTAATTTTAAGGGACTTTAATTGAAACAGTTTATTTAATAAACATTAAATAAACATCACTTTATTCCGATTTGAAGGACTATGTTTCCAGATAAATTACAGGGCATGGAGGTAAAACATTATATCTCAGACTGTCGAACGCCGTAAATCTACGCCGTGAATTGGACTATCTGCAAGGAAGGAAGAGAGGTATTTGCCCTGCAGTGGGACAATGTAGGCTAATAATAATATTAACATTTCATTTTCATCAAGCAAGATAAAAGTACACGTTAAAAAAACGTAAAATGTTATGGCTTAGACGATCAGCTGTCTGGTAGTGAAAGTCCCGTCATAATTGGTCCAACTGTTTGGTAGATTAGTGGAACAAACAAGATAGACAAAAAGTTTTAAAATAGTTTTTAGGTATAGGTACTGTACATACTTTCATTTGTCACAACTTAGTAAACAGTTGTTAATTTGATATTACATACAAACGCTCCAATTTTATTTCTTTGTATATATTATTAATAATAAACATAAAACAAATAAAAAAATCTGAAAAAATAGGTAGTTAATTAAAAATGAAAAAAACGAACATTGTCCATGTAAATTACCGAAGAAATTTCACGTCGGCAAACTCCATTACCCCATCACTAACGCGCCAACATGCTCTCTAGGCGCTTCAGAGCGACTTAACGAATGTCAAAGTTATACGGTCATATTAACCGTATCGAGAAGACACTGCCACGCCCTCAAGGCATATCCCCCCGATATCCGTGGGTACATATTATTCATTGATTGACATGGTCTTGATTATATTTTTTGTTCACAATATTTTGTTAGTAAATGAATATATCTATCATTAGTATAATTGGCGTTATGCCGTTCTAATTGATTAAATAAATAAATAAAATTAATAAATTCATGACAAAAAATTTGGCATTCTCAAAAAGACAGATCTATTTATCGGGACTTTCTACCTGTCAGTTGATCTATATTAATTAAGTATTAGTAACAGTATTAAGGAAAATGTCACCTCGCCTAACCTTGTTCTAGACGATTTTCCTTTAATTTGGTTGCCTGGAAGAGATTGCTCTCAGCAATAAGGCTGCCATTTGTGGCGCTAGTTCATAATTGTGTGTTACTATGTTTGTTTCCTGTTTTGTGTCACAATAAAGAGTTATATATCTATCTATCTATCTATATTGAGGGATTCACATTTTCCTGCTACTCAGCAGCTAGATCTACAGGTCCCTCCGTTTTGTTGGGGTATACGATAGGAGAGATGTGTTACAAATTTTCAGCTTGCCTCAAATACATAGCGAAAAATAACTGCCAGCTTTCGGAATAATACCTAATAGTTTTTATACAGGAATCGTGTGCAGTTTAATCCAACTAGAAAGAAAGGATAGTTTTTATTTCGTTTAATAGTCTTTACATAAGAATAGCGAAGTCGGAACGGGTCGCTAATTTACTTTAATTTTTTTTTTCTTTTATAGGTTTACACTTGACCGCCGCGGCGGCGGCGCGGCGCGGCGCGACGGCGCGCCGTCTCGCCTGATATTAAACGATGATGCGGTACATGATGGAGCGTGTTTACCTAGAAGAAACCGATCCACTCTCGATTTGAAGACACAAAGATTGTAACTATCGGGAAACCCCCTCTCAGGCAACGTGTCCCACAGCCTTGACGTTCTTATCACAAAAGTAGAGTGAAATCTCTTCGTTCGTGTCTTTGGCACATCAAGCATGAAACGATGTCGCTTTTTCGAGCTACGAGCATTCCGATAGAAAAAAGTGAGAACAAGAACAAAATTAAGAATTTTGATTAACCCCCGACTACCTTAAATTTGTTATCTGTACAACATTCTACTAGTCAAGCCCTTTCATTTGACACCCATATTAAGGGAGTTGTGAAAAAAGAAATGTAATTCGCTATTTTGTGGTAGCGGCTATCTTGGATTTGAAATTTGTTATAGCGGATAGTACTCTGCTAATCAAGCCCTTTCATTTGATACCCATATTGAAGTAGGTTGTGAAGAAATATTTTGTCCCCCATTTTGTGGAGGCGGCTATCTTGAATCGATATTAACCAAACATAGCTAAGAACACCCGCACGGATATTAACTTTAAAATAAAAAAACCGCATCGAAATCGGTCCATCCGTTTGAGCTCTACGGTGCCACAGACAAACACACACACAGACAGACAGCAGACAGACAGACAGACAGACAGACAGACAGACATCGACGTCAAACTTATAACACCCCCATTTTTGGTCGGGGGTTAAAAAGTGAAGAAAACTATGATCATATAACATATGAAAGTCCGTAAAGCCTCTTCCACGCTAGCCTCGCTCGCTAAACCCGCCCGCCCTGCTAATGTTGACTTGCTATTACGCTCACCGCGGTTCCTCGCCCCTGATCCTGAACGATACAAACACTACTCCACTACCACGAATTATTGCAAATCTAACCAAACGTTATCTTGGGGGAATTAATAAAAAGAACTAAAATAAAAAACCTTTTAAACCTATTATATAATTTTAAATCATTAAAAATAAAAACGATTACATTTAAATTGAATATAGTAAACACAGCGACACGATAGTTACAGATACGCTTGAAAGACTAGTATCCAAGGCCAATAATTAATATAAAAAAGAGAGTAACGGCAAACCAACAGCAGCCGTTTTTGTAGTGGTAGGACTCTTGGCAGAGTCCGCCTGGGGAAGTACTACACCTTAGCCAGTTATTCTACCGCCAAGCAGTAAAGTGCAAACATTACTGTGTTCCGGTTTGAAGGGCAATGTTTCCAGAGAAATTACAGGACTTAGAGATATAACATCTTAGATCTCTGGGTGACGAGCGCAGTGCAGTGCTAGGTAATGATTTGGACTCTTCATGTTCCAATGGCTGCGTGTCACTGTGCTGTAATGTGGCAGGCATGTTGCTTACCATCAGGCATATGTCCTGCACGTTTCGTCACTCTTTATTAAAAAAAAAAAAAAAAATACTAGTTTTCTCGCTCTGGCACAGGGCGGTCTTGAGTTCACCCAAATATTTCTTTCATTTCCGAGCATATCGCTGAGCTTCATTTACAGCCCATGAGATTTGTGTTTGGTGCGTCAAACGAAGCTTTCACTTCAAAAATATGGTGTCATGGTACACCAGGTAGGATCGAAGTTGATAACAAAGAAGCACAAGAATGCTCACCCTTCAGAGTATTGTGTGCCTGCAAGCAGCTATACAAGGTGTTGCAGAAAGGTGAGAAATATTTATGGTAGTACATCTACATTTAGTTTTAATCATATATGTGTTAGATAAGGAAACTCAATTTTTTTTCCATAAAACAAACATTTTTTGTTTGTTATTTTATGTGACATAGGTAATGGCCAGATCTCGGCACGGATTTTTGTACGACGTTGCAGCGTCGGCGGCGAGATCGTTTGTCAGATGTACATGCGTAAGGGTTGAAGCTGGTGATTTGGTGGGAATTTTACGTCAAACTTTGACTCGAATTATCTCGTGATCTACCGTGCTGAGGGGAAAGACCTTGGGTGATGAAGTTTACATCAGTGTTAGAATGGGCTGTTAAAATGTTGTTAGGGGTAAATCCACCACGTTGTATATGCCATGGACCACCTTGATGAGTACGAATGTCTGTCTGCCCCGAACCGCTGTTGAAATTGAAATGTCATCTTTTTAATAATAATTTAAGTTTATTTTGTGTTTTTATATTGTGGCTTTTAATAAAGTGTTTTCTTATCTTATCTTATCTTATCTTAACCGCACCGACTAACTAGGACGTCCAAGTTGGTGCACGTAACTGCACCCGTGTCTTACAACCGTCTTCCCCGCGAGATAAGAGATGCACCCTCTAGAGAATCGTATTTAAGCGTAGCACATAGATTTCGTTTTATTTTGCTATTTCGATATCTTTGTAGCAAAATCCCTATCTCCTCTTCAAGCTTCCCGTAAGTAAGAATATGTGAACAAAGTTTCGTGATGATCGGAATAGTTTTCGCGTGAAAGCATAACACACAAACTTACTGTCGCGTTTATAATATCAGTAGGAGAGTAAATTGCCTTGAAACATTGCCATTCATTGTTGGCGCATTACTGCTTGCTTTGTTGTATTTTTTTCGGCGTCAGCCTTATCAACTCAAATATAACCTACCTACACCAGCGTACCTATAATAGATATGTATATTTAACAAGTTTAAGATATTTTATGTAAATTTGTTATTATATTTTAAAGCTAAATAAATTCAAGTGTACCTAATTAAAATGGCGAGTCTATGTCGTATACTAAATTTCTGCAATTATTAGGTGAATGTTACCTACTTCCATGACAATAAATGATATTCTATTCTATTCATACAGATGATGATGGCAAATTCCATCTGTCGCACGAGTTTAAATAAATTCTTATCCGAGTAAATTCGTGGTAAAAAGCAAACGAGCCGAGGAATAAGGCGTCGGTGCATTATCGATGCAAACAAACACACATGCAAGCACTTCACTAAGGCAGGTTTACACTGTAGGTACGCGTATAATACTTAATACCTCTGTGCTATACATATAGGTACACTGTACTGTACTGTTTAACAAATAAAATGTTAGTATATAAAACAGAAAATGAAAATGTTCTCTACTAAAAAAAAAATAATTTTTTTAATAAAGAGTGACGAGACGATCAGGACATATGCCTGATGGTAAGCAACATGCCTGACACATAACAGCACAGTGACAGCTATTGGAACATGAAGAGTCCAAATCATTACCTAGCACTGATCTTATATCTCTAAGCCCTGTAATTTCTTCTCCTAATCGAAATAATAAAGGCCACTGACCCCGCTGTCTGTAGAGTGGCTATTTTTTAAATAAAATAAGGTCTACACTACAGATCCAAGTCTTGTCCACATAAAATGTAGAAAAAATTGGTTTTCTGTAAAGTCGGTTGGGTCACGAACGATAGTTCAACGTGACAACGTCATAACAAAACATTGATAGATGCACCGCAACCGTACAATAAGCGTAACGGGACATAACGGGACACGTTTTCATGCATGCAGCTGGCGTTCATCGATTTAAAAACTTGGACCAGCACGAACACGAACTGACCACTTACCACTGCCCACCATGTATAGTTCGCTTCGGAACATCCACCACGATACCTTCATACCACTACAAGCCTGCCATCCGAAACTGTAATGTTTACTACGCACCACGCACCAGATTTCAGATCACTACCTAATGCCCCCAAAGGCACCACTCACAACAGATCAACCACTACAGAATATTTTAATGGTCGTTTACTTCAAAACGAGCTTTTTAGGGCCCAGACTTTTTATAGGCACCCATTTGCTATCTATTCTACCGCCAAACAGTGTAATGTGCAAACACCACTGTTTGAAGGACAAAGTTTCCAGTGTAATTACAGAACATATAGACAAAGCATCTGGGTGACAAACGCAATGTTCGTCACCTTTTATCATAAAAATAAAGTTGGCAGTCATAGGAACTGCCGATAGAAGTGAAAACATATAACTCAGAATTTGACAGCTTACTTTGGAAACTACGCGGGTTAAACCGGAGGGCGTGGCCATGAAAATCATCTAGAGACCATATAGAAATGCGTCAGCATTTTCTATTGGCTAACGCATTTCTAGATGGTAAATGGCCTTGGTCCCAAATGTACCCGAAGATATCTTATCATTCCCGAGCGTGACGCTATAATTCAATTCACAGCCCTCAAAAAATCTGTCAAGAATTACCTTAAAAAAGTAGGACATTATGCGAAGAAAAAGTCAAGATACTCGTATAGTATGCACACAGCTTTAAAGCGCATTGTTATATATGTAGGTAACATACCTTTTTATACTTGCGGCCCTTTTACATGTTATCGTTATGACAATATTTGCTAGCCTGTTTGTACGAACGGCCCGCATGATTGCTTGTAAATAGTTTAGCTTTAAACTCGCATGTACCGACGTGTACACTTTTCTGGATATCTGGGGAACCTGCGTCGTGGCGTCTAAGCTGTGTCATAGAATAGATACCTAATGGATGTGTCTAAATCAGCAGTGATTTTAGCTTAGATTATAGGAATGGATTTTAGACTAATTAATGTGTAACAAGATTATTAACAGCGCCACGTGTGTACAGATTTTTGGCAGGCTGGCCACATTGCTTGGAATTGATCGCGTAACGCACGCAGATTTTTTGCTGCCTAATCGCATTGAACGAGATTGACCGCTTAAAGGTACAAGTTCGCCCGGAGACCGCGACAGGAGACCGGACATGTGTCGCGGTCTCGGTGCGAACTGGCGCCCATACAATTCCATAGTGTCAAGTGCCTGTCGCGGTCTCCGGACGAACCGCTACCTTAACACATAGGTACTTTCATGTTTTAGTCGTCCATTCAGGCGTGGTCCTAGCATCGCATTTAGAAGGGGGTCACCAGTAGAAATAAGTATAATAAATCAAGTAAAAATACTTTACTAGTAGCGCCCACGGTTTCACCCGCGTAGTTCCCGTCCCAGTTGTTTTCGTATAAACGTATACGATTTTGGAGGGGTCATGTGTCATGTGCCCCCCGTGACCATGACACATGATGAAACCATGCAACTGAGAAGGCATGTTCAAATAGCTGCGTGTCACTGTGCTATTATGTGACAGGCATTTTGCTTACCACCAGGCACAGGTCCTGCTCGTATCGTAACTCTTGATTTAAAAAATGTAGGCTTAGCCTTAGTAGAAATCGTATTAGCCCATATTATTTTATCCAATGAAGCGACGCGCCTCTTACTTGTGTTGGCCAAGTGTAAAAACACGCTAAAGGTTTGCGTCCACTTATACGACTCTGATCTAGCACGTTCCCACCCACCACTGACCTAAACTAAGGCGACTGCTCGCAGTTCACTCGGCGACAGCTAGCAGGCACCAAGCTGTCCACGCGCCGACAGCTAGCAGTCGCCCAGCTGTCCACGAACCGACAGCTAGCAGGCACCCAGCTGTCCCCGCGCCGACAGCTAGCAGGCACCCAGCTGTCCACACACGCGCTCATTCTTCTATCTACTACCGGATAACCGGCACCGCAGTCGCCGCGCAGTCCGCTTGCTTACAGCGGATAGCCGGCGAGGCATCAACTACCGAGCAGTCTGGCGGCAGTAAGCACGCTGTTTGCGAGCCGTCTGCTAATTTATGTTGTCAATGTAGTCTATATCATAACGGTCATGGTATAAAGCCCATATATGAGTGATGTTTTATTTGTCGGGGGTAGCGGAGTCGTATAAAAGGATGCAGACCTTAAGTATATGTGTGTGAAAACCAATACCTTCGCCCGCGTCTCGGAGTCACTGTTGCCAGATTGGGGCAGATTTGGGGGGAAATTACTTGTGGGGGAAATTGGGATTTTTCAGTGCCAAGTTTAGCAGTTTTTTAGCGAATACGGCACTTACCCAAGTGAACTAAGTACAAAAATTAAACCACCTTTTCTTATGGGAACTTGTCGAAACACTTTATGGAGTTACATAAGCTAATTCTGAAATAGCATTATATTGTGTTTTAAGAGTTAGGAAATGTTTATCAATTTTGGGGGTATATTTTCTTGAAACCCGGTTTTTTGGGAGGATTTTGAGAACATTTTGGAGAGAAATTGAGGTGGTCGTCAGCGTAAAATTATGTTTTAGGGGTACACGAATGTATAATTCACATTGGGGGCTTTTTTCCAGAAAATCCGCTTTTTGAGGGGATTTCGAGAACATTTTGGGGAAAATTGAAATGGGCTTCTGACAACACTGCTCGGGGTGCACTGAGAGCATCCACGGTCACTCACACATTCACAGCGTGTTTGTGAACATCGTTACAAGTAAAACTCGTGTCGCTTCGTGAGATAAAAGTACCATAATAGAAGACGTTGTGCCCTGGTAGAAGCTGTCTTGATAGAAGATGTTTATATATTACCTTTCTATGCCCGAGCTACACGATGCTAGTTTTTCACACTAGAATAACAAGCCAGTGCTAGTAAGCTAGTAGACAAAACTAGCGTTGTCTACACACCGTCGCTTACCATAAGGCGAGTTGGTGGTAAATAAAAAAAACGCGATAAAAAAAAACGACGCTAAAAGTAGTTACTAACTTGCTTGCTTGCTTGCTAACACTACCTTACTATTCTAGCTTAAAACTAGACTCGGATCACTCGGGCATAGAAAGACATCAACATTTTTTTCTATCGCAATGCTCGTAGCTCGAAAAAGCGACATCGTTTCATGGTTGAAGTTCCAAAGACACGAACGAAGAGATTTGACTCTACTTTTGTGATAAGAACGTCTAGGCTGTGGAATACGTTGCCTGAGTGGGTTTTCCCCGATGGTTACAATCTTTGTGTCTTCAAATCGAGAGTGAATCGGTTTCTTCTAGGTAAACACGCTCCATCGTAGACCGCATCGTCGCTTAACATCAGGCGAGGTGGCGGTCAAGTGTAAACCTATAAAAGTTAAAAAAAAAAAAAAAAACAAACAACATACATGTTCCAAGAAAAACATCTTTTGAGAAAATCCGCCAACTTGCATTTGTAACTTGCAATTTAGTGTGGTGCACTTGACTCTCCCTTCTTGTGAAAAAAAGCCCCGAGTCCCAGCTGTGGGATTTGGATATCACAAAGCTTGCTATATCTGCTGAAAATGAAGGAACCTGCTAAAGGAGTAGTTTTGTAGTGGTATGACTCATGGCAGAGACCGCCTGGGGAAGTATGACAACTTTGCCAGTTATTCTACCGCCGAGCAGTAATGCGCAAACATTACTGAGTTTCGGTTTGAAGGACAACGTTTCCAGAGAAATTAGTGCTTAGAGATATAGCATCTTAGATATCTGGGTTACGAGCGCAGTGTAGTGCTAGTGCTAGGTAATGATTTGGACTCTTCATGTTCCTATAGCTGGGTGTCACTGTCTTGTTATGTGGCAGGCATGTTGCTTACCATCAGGCACATATGCTCCTCTCGTCACTCTTAATAAAAAAAAAGTACTTTTATCAAGAAAATAAAATACGAAATATAGAAACTCATATTTTATTATTATCACAAAATAGTAACAATCACTAATTAGGAGTACAAGACTTTTTCATTGATCTTATATGTAATTATCGAAATAAAATCAAAAATATTATGTTTTCTAAACATAGGGAACATGAATTTCCTTATTCATAAACGTCTATAGGTACTTAAATGCTCAGGGGCTATTCAGATATTACGTAAGTAGATTTATTAAGCGCAATGCACATTGAGCCCGCCGGCGTAGGGCCGCCGACATACGTCGGCAACTTTGTGTCGGCGGCCTAGTTGGCGGCTTCACTTATTACAGCGCAGGCGTACCCAAGCCGGCAACATGTCGGCGGGTACACTCCGCGAGGCATAAGCTGAGCTTTGCATTTGTGTGAGTGTACATGGATAGTGTAGGTGTGACAACCGGCCTTAGGCGCGGCGCTATTCTGTCTCGCCGCGCTCCTGCCTGATTGGTGATCACTCACACTAATGCAAAGCTCAGCCTATACCTCGCGGACAAAATTTCAAGCTCCTGCCTGATTGGTGATCACTCACACTAATGCAAAGCTCAGCTTATACCTCGCGGAGTGTAACACGCGCAGGCGCATGTTGCCGACATGATTCTTTTCATACAGGCCGCCGGGTTGTGTCGCCGGGCTTTGTCGGCGGCCCGGCGGGCTCAGTGAGTATTGCGCTTTACTATTTTTACCTGTAGGTACAAATATCTCGAAAAAGCGACATCGTTTCATGGTTGTCCTTTAAAAGACTCATACGAGATTTGTCACCATTTTCGCAATAAGAACGTTCAGATATGTGTTGTCCGAGTGGTTTTTTCCCGATCATGGTCTTCAAGACCTTACAAAGCAACCTTAGACGCTTATGAACAAAATTGTTAGGACCACTTTCACCATTTCAAAGCATAAACCTCATTTAATAAATATTATTTTAATGTAAATATCAATAAGGTTGAAAATAGGTACATGTAGCAAATGGAATATACGCTTTTGCTTTCGCTTTTGTTATATTATTTCCTTCAAATTAAAACCTAGATCTATTCATGGTAAGAGTGAATAGGAGTCTGTATGAAACGGTATTTGACATTTGACTATGTTAAAGATTTGTATCAATTATCTTTTCTAGTTAGGTATGTCATTGTAACTTATTTTATTGCGTAATGAGACGAAAATTGTATTAGTATTAATATTATTTTAATGTAAATATCAATAAGGTTGAAAATAGGTACATATAGACAATGGATAATACGCTTTTGCTTTCGCTTTTGTTATATTATTCCCTTCAAATTAAAACCTAGATCTATTCATGGTAAGAGTGAATAGGAGTCTGTATGAAACGGTATTTGACATTTGACTATGTTAAAGCTTCGTATCAATTATCTTTTCTAGTTAGGTATGTCATTGTAAATGAGTTTATTGCGTAATGAGACGAAAATTGTATTAGTATTGTATTAGTCTCAATAAAGTAGACACAAAATACTTCTACAGAATGGAACATATTTATGTCTAGTCTTTAAAAAATAAAAGCCCAGTTTCGTCGTTTGAGTCATCTTACCTGCAATATATTGTACTACTTATATTTTATTTAACGCGGCAAAAAATATGTATGCTTTAAAAACATTTTATGTTATTAATTATTTTTATTGTATAGGTATTTCAGTTTCGTTTTAAATTTAATTCTTTTTCATATGTCAAAACGGGTGTTTTATTTTTTGAAAACCCTTCAAAATATAACTTAAGAGAATTTCGTATTTCATGATGAATAGCTTCACTTAAAACCTACTACATCTTCAATCACATCGTCGCTTATCAACAGATGAGCTGTCAAAAAACACCGTTATGGTGACAAACTGAATTTATATCGCACTAAATCAAATAAGTGTGTATTATAACAATAAACTATACGAAATTTGAGAAAAACTCACAGTAGGTATATTCTACAACTAAAATTTATTTACAGAAAAATAAGTTATAAATAAAGTTATATTAACAACACTGTTTTTGGTTTATTTTCATATATTTTATAAATAGGTATATTTTCAGATCATTTTAGACCCCTTAAGAACGACGATGTTTTATAAAATGTAATTAACTACAAGTTTTAAATGGTGAAAACAGCCCTACATTAAAAAGAACACAAGCAAACCTCACAATTTTACCAACACAAATCTTCAACAAGTCTAAGTAACTAGTTAACATATATTTACAATCAAATATTTACACATACAAAAATACTGTCTAAACAAAACAATTTATAACAGCTACCTGATTTATCCACGAGGAATGATACTTATGGTCATCGATATAGATCAATGGATGTGCCCTGAGCACCTTGAAATCGTTAACAAATTGCGTCTCTGTGTGTAGCGTGAGTGGTTTACAACTACCAATCTACTTGACCCCTAGAATCGCTAGCGGCGAGGTATATTGCGGCTCCACTTACTTCACCGCTTCCTACAATCGACTAAAACGAAAAAAGAGTGAGCACATCCATTGATTTATATCGATGCTTATGCTATCAAATATGGGCTCGCGTAGTCTAATATCAACCGAATCCGTTTAAAAATGAGGATCTCTGAATTCCCAGTTGGAATGAATTTCATAAATGACTGTAACTATAGCAAGTGTCGGAAAAATCATATTACGTTTTTCAGTCTACTTATACACCTGCCTAAATTTAGTAGTCTGAATTCAGAAGGAAGTTTAGAAGCAAGCAAGCCTCTGTTCTAAATTTAGTATGTTAGCTTACTGAATAAATAAATAAATATTGGTGTTGGACAATTCACACACAACACCATCTGACCCCAAACTAAACAAAGCTTGCGATATGGCGGCCAGATAGCTGATATAATAGTTCTAAATACATACTTATTATACATAGAAACACCCAGACACAGTGCAAACATTTGAATTCATCACACAAATATTTGCACTGGGTGGGAATCGAATCCACGACCCTCGGCGTCGCAGGCAGAGTTACTTACCTACTAAGCCACGTGGCCAGAATATCATTACACTTCACTGAATTCAGTAGCGACTAAATTCAGTCGGCTAAAATTAGCCAAATATTTTACTATCTCATCAGATCAGAGCTTGTAGCGTGCGTTTCAAAAATTGTTACAATTTATAAATTGGAACAAAATTAAAGATAGACTAGATTTTTGTAACATAAGGCATCCATAACGGTATGTAATAACTAATTCCATAACTACTGTGTGTATTGTGCTCACCAAACATATCACACTTACATAGCACAACTGGACAGAAGCCAGAAATTAATAGACAATGAATCAGATAACATATATGATACAACCGATTAAAAGCTAAAAATGAAAAAAGAAGAAGACTTTATCAGCTGACTATTATTATCTATACTAAATTATAAACCTGAAGAGTTTGTTTGTTTGTTTGTTTGAACGCTAGGATCTCGGGAAGTACTGGTCTGAATTGAAAGATTATTTTTTTGTTGGATAGTCCATTTATCGAGGAAGGCTTTAGGCTATAGAAAATAACTCTACTATTAATTGAAGCGGAGCATGAAACAAGAATGTAACAAAATCGGGAAAAAATATTCCCCTTTTGAGTTTTCGTACGTTTCGAGCTTTGACATGACACATGACAGCAAGTGTCAAATATTGCGTCATTGAATTTCAGTAATCTGTGCATTGAATATACACCTTTGCAATTTTTTTTTCTAAATCTGAGTTGGTACGACCAATTTCCGACAGTCATTCTTTCACCGTTGGATATGTACGGGATCCTGATGAGTGCTATATAATATACCACGGGCGAAGCCAGGGCGGGCATCTAGTCATTGTATAAATACAGACCAATGGAAACTATGTTGCCAGACATATTGCATGCCTCTAGAAGAAGAGGCCAGTTTGTATGGGTCAACTTTTAAAATGTTTTGTATCACCTTATCTTACCTTCAAACAGCAATTGAGATTGTATTTGTATTTAACTTATGACCACGCCGCGCCGTGGTAACTATTAAAATAGTAAAATTTGCAAGTATGCCCGATTTTTCAAACGTGAAGTATTGGATTCGAAAACCGCCTACAAATCTGTCAGATGTATAGATGTAGGTACAAGTACCTTTCATTTTTTTCATTTGAATTCAGAAAAAAAATGTTAACGGCCATTTTGTGGTAGCAGCCATCTTGAATTAGAAATTTATTATAGTATTTTGCTAGTCCACCTCTTTCATTTGTGACTTATACGCCCAATAGGTTGAATAGGTGATGTTTCATTTATCTGGATGTCTTAGTAGTGATAGCTTCTTATAAAATTTGATATGACTGTGTCTGAATTTCATTTCAAATTGAAATCTGTTATTATTTTTTTTTCGTAGATAATAAACTATAGTATAAAAAGTAACGTGGTTGTTACACATACTTAATTAAGTCAAGGGGTAAATCACGTGTGATATGATCGGTTTAATCCGAATCAAGTTTCGGCCGCGTCCGGCGGCCTTTTTCAAGGAGAGTAACCGCTGCCCATTTGGCAATTTTTTTTCATAAAAAGTGACAAGACGGGGCAGGACTTATGCCTGATTGTAAACATGCCTGCCACATAACAGCACAGTGACACGCAGTTATTGGAAAATGAAGAGTCCAAATCATTACCTGGCACTGCACTGCGCTCGTCACCTATCCGTATCTAAGGTGTTATAGCTTTTAGCGATAAGATCGCCTTTTGTGCCCATTATGTTTTGTTATTTTATATGTTACTTGTTGTCAACTTTGTTTTGTGGTGCCAATAAAGTGTTTTGTATTGTATTGTATTGTATCTTTAAGCCGTGTTTCTTACTTATTCCTTTCTTATTTCTCTGGAAACATTGCCCTTCAAACCGGAAAATAGTAATAAACACTTAACGCTAATAAATGCCAAACGGGCAGCAAAGAGTCCACGCAACGTTAAAGGTTCTTTACTTATTCCAATTGACTAAATTTAGTCGACGTAATTTCTACTAAATTTAGTTTAGTTTAGCTTCTGAATTAAGTGAAATTTGATAGCATTCAGTAAACTACATTGGCGGGGGCACTACCGTGCCCCCCAGATACTAAATTCAGAAACGAGAACTGCTCGCTTCTAAACTTGCCTCTGAATCCAGTCGACTTTTATTTTATAGTAGAAAGACAGACAAGACGAGCAAGACGTGCACCCGATGGTAAGCAACATGCCTGCTCATAACAGCACATTGACTCGCAGTTAATGGAGCATGAAGCGTCGAAATCATTAACACTGCACTGCGCTCGTCACCCGGAGATATAAGCTGATTTATCTGTTAGCTTAGTAATTTCTCTGGAAACATGACTGGCTTCTAAATTTGCTCCTGAATTCAGTTACTAAATTTAGCCAAGTGTAATAAAGGCTTTTGGCCTCAATGGACTAAACGAGATTACAGCGAATTCGTACATCCACTAGTTGTATCAATTTTACAATACAATTACAATTTTATTTTTAATCATAGTTTAACAAAAACAAAATGAGTAGAGAAAGAGAAAACCTTAGATAAAGAATAAGTGAATAGACCAGGGTTTTCCCCACGGTTCCTTTGTACCAATCATAAGCAGATGAGGTGTATGTTAGCTATGGCAACAGAGTGATGTGCTGCGACAAAAGTATGACACGACACTTCCACAAGAGCGACAAGACAAGAGCGATCCGACCCGTGCTTTCGGTGTAAAGCGTTTGTACTAACTCTATACGTAGTATATGTACACTCTTTGGAGTAACCCAATTTTCTTCTACTCGCGGCAAGGGTCCACAGATTGATGACATAGGTATGATTATGACCCTCCCACGATGTAAGGAAGGCTATAATACAATTTCTCGTATCCTCTTCTTGAGTAAAATTCAATCTCGTCTTTCTTGAAAACATCTGAAAACGAAAATGAACAGCTACATTAAAACTCACAGTTTATTTATAACGTGGTTATTGTTTTTTTTTAAACACTAGCAGCGCCCCAGGGTGTCACCGGCGCAGTCCCCGTTATTTTGCCGAGATAAATAATAAATAAATATTGGTGGACATTTCAAACACAACATCTGAACCCAAACTAAGCAAAACTTGTACTATGGCGGTCAGATAGCTGTTATAATACTTATATAGCTTTTAAATACATACTAATTATACTTAAAAACACCCAGACAAACATTTGAATTCATTATACAAATATTTGCACTGGGTGGGAACCGAACCCACAACCTTCGGCTTGGCAGGCAGAGTTACTACCCACTAAGCCACGAGGAGTCGATAAAAAAGTACTCGTAGCATATGTGTTCGTCCAGAGTATAATCTATCTGTATTCTAAATTTCAGCCTGATTTTGAGCTTTTTGAGCTTTGAGAGATTGAATTTGAGCCTGAACTGATGCGTTCATACGTTACGACGTGATTGAGCAACAAACATCCATACATTCTTATAAACTTTCGCCTTTATAATATCAGTTAGTAGAATTTGTCGGTGTTACACATAGAGTTTCAATCCCCGAGAGGAACTATTTGGCTATGATTATTCGATTAAAAGTCTACCCGAGCTCCGAGCCGTCTAGCCCGGTCTGATTCGTTCGGTCGGCTTGCATGTAAACATTGATAATAATCATTATATTATTCAATTACCTAATTCAATTTATTTTTCTAATTCAATAAAATGTGGTTGTCTAAGTTTATGTAGTCCTAGTTTGGGTGCCAAGTTCATCTAACTAAGTTTATACATTTGTACGAACGATTTATATGTATTCTTTGATTTACCAATGTTTGTTGATGATAAATAAATGTTTTGATTTTGATTGGTCCTGCCGCGCGTGACGTAAACCTTGATCGACCAACCAACCCCAGAATATAGCAAAGACAAGGAAAAGAGATAGTTAAGTCAGCGAGTGCGAATGAGACGCAGGTAGCAGCCGGTCAAGAGACCGGCCAGCGTAACTAGACCTCTTTGGTTTTGGGAATCACATGAAACGAAAACTGAACACATCATTTTTACGTATTAAGTGAAAAGTGATACCATTTTTCTGATAACTGGAAGTTTTGCTGTTGGTCCCATATATTTTTATGGCCTAACATTATAAATAATCTTTTTAAATAGAAACAACAGATTTAAATCACACAGGTCGAAGTTCTGGTCAGTCTTCGTTTGCCCGTACTCTGATTGATGTTGCTCAAATCGCCTTTTATGTGACAGAATTCAGAAGTAAAAGGTTACAACTCTTGGAAATAGGTACTCAATGGTCTTACAATACTAACACTAGTATTATTATTAAGCGTTAAAAATTTCGCGATTTAAACGAATCCTAAAACATTATAATCGCGGTCTTCTTCTTATCGTGTCAGCAATTCAGTTTGGACTACATTTATATTTTTTTTATTATTATTTTGTACACATTTTTAAATTTTGTCTTTTGTTTTTAATTTTATGTTTTTTTTTCTTTTTTTTTTATGCATTCAATGCATAATCGCGGTGTAAATTAAATATTAAAAACGTGTAGGCCAAAGTCATGTTCTAATTCAGGGTGGGGGTGATTGGCCTGCACTGACGCCCCGCTAGGGGTGTATTGTGCACTTCCCCCCTGCCAGCCTACCCAAACCAGCCAAGCTCCTTAAAATAGGACGGCCTTGGGTTGCTGGCATAACAGTCCCAGTCCCATTTCGTCAGATATAATGTGTTCCCGTAATTGATTTGGAGTTTCTACAAGTAGTCCCGATCTTAATCTAATACTTCTTGTGGCTTCACAGCGCAAAAGCACATGCTCCACAGTTTCATTCTCCAACAAACAGCCCCTGCAAAATAATGTTCGTTTTTTATTTATTTTTTTGAGGTCATAACTCACCAGTCCACTCCCACTGTGTTAAACGAGGTATTGCAACAGCTGAAGAGTGCGCAGTCAGCTGGAGTGGTAGAGTCCTGCTAGCGCGTCCTGTAACGCTCGTAGACAGGGCAGAGTCGCCGTGTACCCGCCAGCTTTCTCTGTCTCGTTCTCTGATCTGTAATTAAAGATAAAGATAGCTTTTACTTCTAGAGTATTACCTAACTACATTTACATTTTATATATTACTAGATGTCCGCCCCGGCTTCGCCCGTGGAACATATATAGCACACATCGAGATCCCGCACATATCCAACGGTGAAAAAATTTTAAAAATCGGTTCAGTCATTCCTGAAAATTTCGCTTTCAAACAAAACACCTCTTCAGCTACCTGCTACGCCACCTGTCGGAAATTGGTCGTACCAACTCAGAGATTAGGAAAAAGGTTTTATATTCAAGAGGTATGTAATCTGTGATATTCAATGACGCAATCTTAGACACATGCTGTCATGTGTCATGTCAAAGCACGAAAACTCTAAAAAGAAATATTTTTTCCCGATTTTGTTACATTCTAGATTCATGCTCCGCTTCTGTTAATAGTAGCGTTATTTTCTATAGCCTATAGCCTTCCTCGATAAATGGACTATCCAATAGAAAAATGATCTTTCAATTCGGACCAGCACCTCCCGAGATCCTAGCGTTCAAACAAACAAACTCTTCAGCTTTATAATATTATAGTATGGATAAAAATGGATCTTCGAAATGTAGGTATGTAACTTTTTTTTTAATTATAATAGTTTCGCACTTGACCACCATCTCTTCTTATGTTAAACGATGATGCGATCTTCGATGAATGAACGTCTAACGACAATGCGCGGTCCGAGGGGGGGTCACAGGGGACATGACCCCCCAAATCGTATAAGTTAAACAAAAAATCTAAGAAAATTAAAAATATCTAATAGTACATAGACTATTTTTTAACGCGGGAAAACAACTATAACGGGAACTACGCGGGTAAAATCTTGGGGGGCTACTAGTAAAGTATTTTTTGCTCGATTTATTGTATTTCTACTTGTGACCCCCAAAACCTGAGGCTGCGTAATGGTGACCCCCTCCAAAATTCAAGGCTGGGACCGCGCCTGCTAACGACATCTATAAATGCTAACGCATTTCTAGATGGCCATGGTCCTGAGTTTGAGCTTGAGTGATGCTTCACTTGAATTCACAGCCCACAATGTTATGTCTGTGGTGCGCCAAAAAAGTATTCACTTCAAAAACATAAGTACATACCTGACATGTTTCAGATACCCGTCAGCCACGATCCCGTGTAACGAGGGCGGGTCGGGGCCGACGCGGTCGGGCGCCGCCGGCGGCTCGTACGTGTACAGAGGGCCTTCCTCCAGCACCGGCACGGAGTCGTGGAGGCCCCGCGTGAACTTTACGCCCGATGAGAACTGGCTCACCTGGGAGTTGTGGAAACTTTAAGTGAAAATCAAAGTGCAAAGTGTAAGGAAAACAAAGTAAGGCAAAGTGTAAGGAAAAGAGTAAGGGAAAATGTAAGGATGAGTGTAAGGCAAATTTTAAGGAAAAACGTAAGACATTTTTTAGGCAAAATACGAAAAGATTAACGGAAAAACAAGGAAAGTGTGAGGAAAACAGTATGGGAAAATGCAAGGCAAAGTGAAAGTCAAGGTGAAAATGAAATTCAATGAGGAAACTAGTCTAGAATAGCTCATATTGGCGCAGCAATAGCACTATTGTTTATCACAAAAAATGTAGAATTCCTTAGTTCCTTTTAATTCTTGATTTGACTTTTTGCTGATGGACACAGGTCACAAAAAAAATTTAAGGCAATATATGGACAAGCGTATGCCAAAATGTAAGGAAAAAAGTAAGACAGTGTAGGGCAAGATTTAAGGAAAAGTTTAAGGCAAAGTTGAAGGAAAAGTGTAAGGCAAAGTTGAAGGAAAAGTGTAAGGCCAAGGTTAAAGAAAAGTTTAAGGAAAATTGTAAGGCAAAGTTTGAGGAAAAGTGTAAGGCAAAATATAAGGCAAAGTTTGAGGAAAATGCAAGGCGAAGTGAAAGTCAAGGTGAAAATGAAATTCAATGAGCATACTAGTCTAGAACAGCACATATCTAGACTATTTTTTATCATAAAACTGTAGAATTAATTAGTTCCTTCTTATTTTTGATCTTGATTTGAGTTTTTCTGATGCATACAGGTCATCAAGCCGAGATTAAATCAGAAAAATATTTATTTATTATTATAAAAATAATTATTATTATTATATTTAAAATAAACAGAATATTGAATACATGTAGTAGTAGTAGCGCTCCGCTCAGGCTTTGTGGGAGGGCTTTTCCGCAACTCTACGTCTCAGTGCGCCTGTTTTGCGTGTGATATTAAATACATAAAAAAGACCAAATAAGAAAAGACCAAAGTTATACTAGGTTTCTTATTTGGTCTTTTTTATTTATTTAATACCAAATAATACTAGGTTTATTATTTGGTATTAAATACATAAAAAAAGACCAAATAATAAACCTAGCACAACTTTTATACCAAGTACCCAAAACAAAACAACATTTACCTTCGGGACTATCGGCACAATCTCCTCCTGTTTATTGGCTATAGTTTGAGCAAATGTATTTAATATATCCTTCGCGTCTCCTTCCGCAAACATCAACTCATCAATCAATAGTTCCTTTTCCCGTATCTTCTGTTTCTTGGCTTCCTGTTCTATCCGGGCAATCTCTGCCCGTCGGAGTTCCTCCATTTGCTTTTCGATTTCTAAAATCTCTTCAAGCTCTATTTCTTCACGGCCTGAAAATGTTTTATTGTGTTATTTTTGAAGCTTTTTAGTAGAGGAAAATATTATGGGTTCCCATCACTGACATGCTGATAGAGCTACTTTGGAGCGGTTTATTTTATTATTCTAATTTTTGTAAGTTTGATCCTCGTTCCCGCGCATCTTCATCTCGGTCTATTTATGCCAATTGCTACTTTAAATTGTTTTGTTATAAGCAACTTTTGTTTGTTTTTAACCGACTGCGCGAAGCAAAGGAGTGGTAATGTGTTTATTAAATTAAGTGCAATAAACAGTTAATCTGTCTATCTATTTAGATGGCTATGCCAAGAACAGTCAATCAATCGTATGACCACAATAACATAGTGGATTTGATTGATCAACAGATTAGTTGTCACATAAAGACAAACACAACAAACTTTTAAGAACATAAGAAAGAATGAAACTGGAAAAAATTGCCAATGACAAAAAACTTACCAATTTTGGCTTTATTCTTCATAATCAACTCTTTATTTTCCTTTTTATACTGTTCTATTTTCTTATTTGTATTTACAATATCAATATTATTTGTCAGATTGTATACTATTGTTTCGATTTCTTCCAAATAGTCATTGAATTCTCGTAATGAATTGAAATCTTCTTCCTTCTTATTGTAATCTTTGAGTACACGCTTACGGATGTCAATTTCTTTTTCAACCATTGGATCTTCAAAGAGTTGTACTCGGAAATTGCTTCTACGGAGAGGGACATTGCAGTCAGGGCACGATCCAGATCCTAGAATTAGGAATGAATGCATCAAAATTTACATTGTCAAGCCGTGTGTATTACAATGGATGGAATTTACTACTGCTTAGTGCATTCTATGTAAAAATACATAAATTTCACATGAACAAGAGCTTATTCCATCACTGCATAATAATCGTAAACATCATATAAGCATGATGAAAAATAAAGATAAATAGAGAATCAAAAACAAAGCTACCTAATAAATAGTAGTTCTAGGAATGTACTTGTCATGTCATGTCATGAGAGGGACATTGCAGTCAGGGCACGATCCAGATCCTAGAATTAGGAATGAATGCATCAAAATTTACATTGTCAAGCCGTGTGTATTAAAATGGATGGAATTTACTACTGCTTAGTGCATTCTATGTAAAAATACATAAATTTCACATGAACAAGAGCTTATTGCATCACTGCATAATAATCGTAAACATCATATAAGCATGATGAAAAATAAAGATAAATAGAGAATCAAAAACAAAGCTACCTAATAAATAGTAGTTCTAGGAATGTACTTGTCCATTTAAACTAAATATAAATAAATATTGGTGGACAATTCACACACAACACCATCTGACCCCAAACTAAGCAAAGTTTGTACTATGGTGGCCAGATAGCTGATATAATACTTATATAGTTTTAAATACATACTTATTATAAACTAGCTGAACCCGCTACTTCGTTCGCGTAAGCAGATGTTACTCACTTATAGTGTACATTATTAGTTGGAAGTATCGTACGCCAAAATATTTGCATAATGTAATCATTGAAAAACCGAGTGAATTTGTTTTTCCACACAAAAAATTATTTAATTTTATCATCTTTATTTTTCTTCTTTTAAACAAAATCAAACATCCTTATTAAGGTTTCGTAGTATCGAACATAGCCGCAAGTGATAAGTTTGTAGGATTTTTATAGGATACCATTATGAAAAGTCTGAAGCTGATGTGCATGATCTGATTACCTACTTATCTCTTTTTATCCGCAAGCTGTTTTCTAGTTGTTGCCCGCGACTTCGCCCGCGTAAAATTTTGAAATAAGCCTGTGTGGAATCAAAATGATTAAAATTTTGAGTTTTAATGATAGGTAGGTACTCAAGCAAGTTAAACCCGTAAATCTAAGCCAAGTCTTAGTGAAATGTTACTGTATGAATTTAATTGTAACACAGAAAAAAAATCCAAGAACGAAAGAATCCAAATTCGGCATCAAAATCCTTTTAGCACAAAAACTTATTAGTACAATTTAGAATACCAGTAACGCCACCTAGTGATGAAAGAAAAAATACATACCACAATAGCAAAACATCAATTTAAATGGCCTTTAGTGCTTTTAGATTTAAACTGGCATTAGCACCATCTAATGAGAATATAATGTTGCTTGTTATTTTGATTGTGAACGCAAATCACCTGTATTATCTACGCCAAAACGGGTGCATATATTTTTCATTTTTGGCTTTTACCTTACCATCACATCAAGTTCCTTACGAAAATATATATCTACTTATTATAGATTAATTTTTTTTTTTTTTTTTTAAATAAGGAGTGACGAGACGATCAGGACATGTGCCTGATGGTAAACAAAATGCCTGACACATAACAGCACAGTGACACGCAGCTATTGGAACACGAAGAGTCCAAATCATTACCTAGCACTGCACTGCGCTCGTCACCCAGAGATCTAAGATCTTATAGACAGAGACGATCTTCTTAGCATTCCATGGATTCACCGTGCGGGTGCCGGGTCCATCGTGTGGCAGAGAGAGAAAAACTCGAGTAGTTCCCGAGACTTGTGACTCGGGCGTAGGTTTAAGGGGCCCTTTCTGACGTACATCAACACTCACCTTCACCACTCGTTTTTCTCTCCCTGCCCAGCCAAATCTGATATGAGCCTACTAGTGCAGCTTTAGATACACGTTCTAGTATAGAACTTACAGCACTTCTGGATAAGCCAAGGTCTTTCAGTAGGTTATAGAGAGATTTTGCTGGTATACCTCTCGCTCCCACTTCTACAGCGTATAAACTAACTACATAGCCGTTTTTTGTTAATTCGTTTAGGAGGTCGTAATACTTATTTTGTTTCATCGCGTGGTCTTTAGGTATATTAGTTTCCCACGGTACGGTAAGTTCTACAAGGACTATGCGTTTCGTAGCTCTAGAAAAAGGAAAATGTCCGGTCTGGATGACGAAACACCCACATCCTCTGGGATTTTGTAGTGCTTTTCATACGTGTCCATTAAAATAGTCCAATCAGGTGCTGTACCCAGGATTGAGTAAGGCTTGTTCCTGGAGTTTGAAGTTGAGCCTTCTTTACAAAGTTAATTTGTCTGTTGTTTGTCGTCAATCCCTTTTGGGCTCTAGCTACCGAAAGGCTCATGGCTTCACGTATGATTTCAAGTACTCTGTCATGACGCCGTGAGTAATGACCCCATTAAGGAGCACCTTGCATCCCACCAATATGTGCCTTGCTGTACATATCGCCTCTCCACAAGTATAGCAACATTTTTCAGAGGCTTTTCCCCACCTTACCAAGTTACTCTGGTCAGGGAGGGTCATTTGGAATGCATTTAGATAAAATTTTAATAAGGCAGGGGACCAGTCATAGATCAAGGTGCGCCATTTTAGAGCTAATGGGATACAGAACTCACCTATGGTTAACCACTCACTTTGCATTTCTAAATTCATAGCGTGCACTTTGTAACCGTCATTTTCGTCTTGTTGTAGAAAGGTTTTACCATGTCTCGGTCTTCCTTTTTTTCTCGCACCCAACCCAGCAGTATTTACTTGTGCACCTGCCATAAATTGTTTATGGAATTGAAGTCTAGATTCCAGGTCTGAAGCAGTTTTGTCTTTGGGAGAGATGTAATTAATTGTCTTGCGACTTTCCCAAAACATGCGTTTTTGTAACTCTTAGGTGTTTGTAAAGTTCAGACGGTTTCTTTAGTTTCAGCCCAAAACTATTGTGATCCCTAAAAAGAGTAGAGGATCAGCCGGATGTGCCAATCCGAACCATGACTTCAATATCTTTATGACATTGGCATCTAGCTTTGCCAGGAGAGTTTTACCGATGTCATATACTAGGAAAGGCCAAGTGAGACGTGATGTGAGGTAGTTGTCATATATCCATGCTTTTTTGATATTGCTGATAGGCTGCTGGTCTACCTTATTGAGGTTGTTCATGAAATTTTCAACAACCACCTCTAATGATGGTGTACGTCCTTTGTGATCTATCTTTCTACCAAGAAATTTGAAAGGCACTGCCTCTGCAATTGTGGCAACTCCTTGGCCACTTATGGAGAGTCCCGGATCGTAAGACGTATATTTGGTATTTCTTCTACCCAGACAAAGACAATGACATTTAGATGGTTTTGTCCTCATTCCCTCCGTCCATGTACAGAACTCATCGACTTCGTTCAACAATTCTTGACACTGTTTGGGATTACGTGTAAGTATTGCAAGGTCGTCCGCAAAGGCCAAGATTGACTCAGTGTACTTATTGTTGATTTTAAACCGGTAGCCCCATTTCTTTTCACGGGATATTAATTTGTCTACTAAAATATTTATAACTATATTAAATGCTATTGGTGATAAGCAGCACCCTTGGAATAGTCCTACATTGTATTCAAGTGGTTTTGTGTATTCCTTGTTTACTGCTATCTAAGCCCTGTAATTTCTCTGGAAACATTGCCCTTCAAACCGGAACACAGTAATGTTTGCACATTACTGCTTGGCGGTAGAATAACTGGCAAAGGTGTGGTACTTCCCCAGGCGGACTCTGGCAAGAGTCCTACCACTACTAAAAATGGAGTAAAACGAAAATATAGACTTAGACCTTAGAATATAGAATTTTAGACTCTAAACTATCTGTGTTTCGTATGCCAACCCAATTCGTTGTACCGTTTTGACGTGATAGTTAATATTTGTTTCCTTATGGCCCATGCTTCTTTTCAGGTTGATAGGTAGTACATATATGTGGTATTTCAGACTATAAGTTATCTGTTTCTACCAAATTTGCTTAGTCTTTTCGACGTCACAGTAACCTATAAGTAACCGATTTGCTATTTCTGATTACAAACTATGTGTATTTCGAATTCCTTCCAAATATGTTCAGCCGTTCCAACGTTGTCCTGTAACTGTAAATATTATGAATGTCAATGTTTGGATGTTTGTTACTTAATCATGGCGGAACGTATCAAGTGATCGGGCTGAGAATTGAAATACAATTAGATTATAGTCTGGAAGAACACATAGGCCAAACATTGCCTATGTATAGTTGCTTATCTATATGTCCCTATGTGTTACTTAAGCTAAGCCAAGAAGATGTTTCAAATTTTAACTCGATACATTCAGCCATTCCAACGTAAAGCAGCAAAAATTTTAATATTGACATATTTATATAATATTAGGAAAGGATAGGATATTACAAAATTTTGGAAAAATAAAACCGGTCAAATGCCATTGGGACTCGCGCGAAGGGTTCTGAATCATATAGCAAATAAAATTATTTTATTGTATGGGAGCCCCCTTAATAATTTATTTTATTTTAATTAATTACATTTTAAGAGAACATAAAACTTAATATTATGTGAATAGTGCGAGCGTCAACCTGTGACAGGTACGTTATTAGTATCGAGCAAGAAACGGTAAAAAGTCAAGTTTGTTGTATGGAAATAAGCCCCTCTTAAATATTTATTAGTTTTAGTATTTTTGTTAAAAGGGAATAGAAATTTATCGTCTGTGAAAATTTCAACTGTCTAGCTATCACCGTTCAGAGATACAGTCTGGTGACAGACGGAAGGATGGACGGACAGCGAAGTCAGGTACGGAACCCTAACAACGGTCTGCTTCGTTACCGAAGCTTGTTGAACACTACCTGTAAATTTTAAACAGTATTTGGATTGAAATAATACGTAAAGTTACGGCTGGTCTAGTAAGCTACAGCTGACTTAGTCGGGAGAACGCCGACTGTCGATCCGGAGACCCAGGGTTCAAAACCACGCGCACCACTATCTTTTCTGAGTCATGTTCTTAATGCCGGTAATTAAACGGTGAAGGAAAATATCGTGAGGAAACCGAATTGTACCTAGAATCTAAGTTCTAAGTCATATGTCATCCACCAACCGACACTGGGCCAGCGTAGTCTCTCTCCTTGCGAGAGAAGGCCCCGACGTCCAGCAGTAGGAACATTTAATGGGTTGTTTATGCTGCTACTTATTATGCTGATATGTTTTCTCCAAAATAACAAAAATTTACTTCAATGACAGGTAATTTAATTCTGTCGTTCAACTAAATTTTTTAGAAGCTATGACTACGTCGTACAGATAAGTTTAAGCTGATTTTAGTTTTTTGTTGATATTTGAAAAACTACCTCCCTGTTTTCGATATATAAGATCACCTCTGATGTATTTTCTACCAAACAAAAAAAGAATTATCAAAATCAACTTACAATTAGCGGAGTTATCGTAAAATAAAACCGAATAAAAAACATGCAACCCGATTGAGAACATCCTCCTTGTTTGAAGGAGGATGTTCTCATCCTCCTCCTTTTCCATACAAAATATATTTTTGACAATTATTTTGTCATTCAAGACGACGCGACGCGATCACGTGGGCACTTCTTGAATCTAGAATCTAGATATTCTGTGGATCGTCTGTGATACACAGAATACTTAGAAGTTAGTATGTACCGAACGCGCCGCGCGTGTTGTTATTATTTAATGTTTGTGTAATTTCCGAACCAACAGACCGATATTGTTCAAATTTTGACGGGACAATATAAAAAGTGTGTTCTTACTAACAAAAAAAGAATTAATGAAATTAAACAACGCAAACATGAGTTACAACCAAATACACATTCTGACTTTCACCCCCTCCCGCAAGAAAACCGATTAGAATTTGGGGATCAAAAGTAGCCTACAGCAATTTCCTTAGTATAAACTAAAATCATGGCAAGTTTCAGCTGAATTGAATCAGTAGTTTCGGCGTGATGCGTGATCTCTATACAGAAAGACAGACAGACAGACAGACAGACAGACAGACATGAAAGAAAAAAAATGCAGTTTCGCCATCAGTATCGACTATGGAGTGCTACAAAAAAAAAATTTTCAAAATATCTTCAATGTACAGAATTCGACCCGTTACAGTTTTATTATAAGTATAGATAGAAACACCCAGACACAGTGCAAACATTTGAATTCATCACACAAATATTTGCACTGGGTGGGAATCGAACCCAGAACCCTCGGCTTCGCAGGCATAGTTACTACCCACTAAGCCACGAGGCCAGTCATTTAACATACATTAATCAGTCCAATTGATTTGGGCAAAATTTGAGACACCCATATAGTTTATTTATCTTGATTAAATCTTATAAAGACAGTTTAAAAACTCTGCACTTCAACATTGTACCAGAGACGGTTTTGTGGAAACTTGATCAATATATTTAAAATACTGAATTTTACAACATCCTTGACATAAAGAACCTGTACAGATTTATGGAGCATATGAGAGACAACCCCTGATGTCCCACTCACTGTAACTAACAGCATACAAAAGCTACTGAACGAATCTGGATGAAATTCGGTACATTAGATAACAGTGTGGAATTAACACGCAACTTTTATTTGTGGAGAAAATAACAGGATCGCAAAAAAAAAAACAGTGAAACCGCGAGATGCTACTGGTAGCTATAAAGCGTACAAAGACCAGTTTATTATCATATCACTTTATTCCTCCCACTGCTGAAATACGGGGCCTTCTTTCACATGCAAGACTAATCTACCATACTGATGAAGTGCACATCCATAGATAATTTTCTTTAAAAGATTTAGGTACTTTTTGAGGCATGTCTTTACAGTGGACGCCTGGAGTTTGACTATGCCATGTCTGAACGAAGACAACTACTTTTTATACCAGATCAGCCATAAGATGTTTGTTCCAAGATGATACTGAGAAAGGTTAGAAAATAAGAAAAGTATATATGTTAATTTACCTTTTAAGAACAGTAATTCAACACAGCTCTCGCACAATGCGTGCCCGCACACATTTACCATCAACTTTAACGACGGATTTCGATATTTTGTGGTTTTGCACCGGGGACATGCTTGGTCGTCCATACTGATGTATTGTTTATGCTTGTTGTTCCAGCTTCTGAGATATCTAAAATGTAACGATTGCGACAGAAGCTAAGAATGTATGTCTTTTTAGAACTTATAAGTCCATTCACACAAGACAGACCACACACAAAGAGAATATAATATACCACACAAAACAGAAAATCTACTACAAAACACTGCAAAACATATCTGTTCTGTGCAAAACACAAACACAAATGAGGCCGTCGTGGCCACAGATCACTGCATGAGGCCCTCCTTATGCAGCGATCAGACGACACGATTCATCGTGCACTAAGTCCCTAAGTCCCGATGGATTGGGTGGTGTGGTCGCTGCTAGGCTGTTAGTTAGTTAGGATGGACACTGGACAGTGTTTACAAATAATAAATTAAATTAAATAATTATTAATTATACTTAAATAATTATTGCCAGAAAATCACCTATGTCTTATGTTACATTTGACTAGTACTAAAATGTCATACTTGAAACGAGAATTAAATAACTTTAAACGACTACGTTGTCCCAAAAACTAAAATTTTCAACATTATTTTTCATTATTTTCGAAATACGAATACGTTATTTTTATAATCGATTTGCAAAAAAACGATTATTGCAATTTTTAAAATCGACACACAAAAATCGCTTTTGACAAAATAAAAATCGTTTTTTTTTAACATCCCTAAATTATACGTTATCCACTCGGCCAGTGGCCAGTGTGTATAGGGTATAGGTATAGGGTACATAGCCTATAATTTATTCCATTTTCTTTGCCTCCTATAGCGTATAGGCTTAACGTATAAGGCGTTATTACACCACTCGTTATTCAGACAGTCTTAGTCTAAGTAGCGTGGTTTAATAAACGTCAGACTGGTTAGACTCTGACTTCAGACAGCAAGATCTGGTTCGACGAGTCTTACTGGCTTACAGTCTGAATAACGAGTAGTGTAATAAGGCAAATACAGTCAGACTGACAAATATATGACACTGACATTGACATAAATATAGTCTTAAAATATCATTCCATTGGTTCGTGATTGGTTCATTGATATTCACAGTAATTTTTGTTTTTGCGTTTTGGGTATTCGGAGTTCGAATGCCATAATTTTATTTTTGATCTTGTTGTTATTATACCTATTTTAAAACTTAAAATTATTTTCATTGATTTAAATGAATAAATACCATTATATCGTGCAGTAATGAAAAAGAAGTACTTTTAAAAGTCCTAGAGTTGTATCGCGTAAGCGCGAGACCACGCGTTTTTCAGACTGGTGTAATAGCCAAAAAATTAGACTCTAAGACAATCTAAATAACGAGTGCTTAATAACGCGTAGTCTAATAAGCGCTTTAAAAAGAGGAATGACCCACAGACTAAGTACCTAGAGAGATACACTGAAGGACCTTCAGGGATAAAGTAGCGATTAGACGACACGATTCATCGGGCCTATGAATTGGCTCGATAAATTGGGCGTTCCGATCACACTACACGATATCACCACCCTAACTCACTCGGCAGCCATATGTCGAGCAGTGAAGTTGTGCGCCTACGCTATCAAGTATCAGAAACTTGGAATCGCTCTCGAAAAAAAATATTCCAATAATGTATGTAATTTATAAGAAATGAAAATGTGTAAATGAATTTATCGAAGACTTAACCTACCTATAGCAAATAGCAGCTCTTTGCGAAATCTAACACATACTTACCAACACGTATAAGTATACATTTGTACGTAATAGTTTTGTTTTGTACGTAATTTTTACGTATAAGTTTTGTAGTGGTAGGACTCATGGTAGAGTCCGCCTGGGGAAGTACCACAGCCTTGCCAGTTATTCTACCGCCAAGCAGTAATGTGCTTACATTACTGTGTTCCGGTTTGAAGGGCAATGCTTCCAGAGAAATTACAGGCTTAGAGATATAACATCTTAGATCTCTGGGTGACAAGCGCAGTGCAGTGCTAGGTAATGATTTGGACTTCTCATGTTCCAATAGCTGCATGTCACTGTGCTGTTATGTGGCAGGCATGTTGCTTACCATCAGGCACATGTCCTGCTCGTCTCGTCACTCTATGCTATAAAAAAACATAAAAATGTTTAAGTGTTAAACAACGATTAGCTGTCACACTAAGATTTTTGGGGACGGGGAAAGGCCTATCATGACCTAAAATATAGCTCGTTAATATCAGAACCCCTTTTGTCAGAAATGGTACCGGGTACGTGCAAAGCTACATAGATGTCTAGCCATTCTCACTTCACACGTCCTTACACGTCGAACGCCGCGCGGCCACTGAGCACCCTTACAGCGATTAGACGACACGATTCATCGGGACTTATGGAGTTAGGGCGGTCGGGGACTCTCGATGGCCCGATTTAGTCACACTAACTGCCTAACAGCGTTTATACCACCCAATCCATCGGGACTTAGGGACTTAGTGCACAATGAATTGTGTCGTGTAATCGCTACTTAAGTATTAGATAATCAGCTGTTTGACAGTGACAGAACGAACGCATTCTACGAAAAGTCGAAAACGTTATTTACCATTTTTATCTTTGTGTTATGAAGAATTTTAATTTTTCATGATTTATTTTTGGTTTTCGTTTGTAAACTCGCATAATTTTGTAAAGAAATATGAATTTAGCTGTAAGGCAAGTTCTATCAAAGCAAACATTTCGACTATGTAGACGTGTTCCGTATAAAAACCTCGCTCAAGATTTGGCGGTAACCTCGTCATGTTCTGCTGTGCAATTTCGGAAATATTGCGACAACCGGAGCATGGAAACCAGGAAACTACCTCCTTTGATGGAATTCCCGCCTGTTGTGTGGCCATCGTTTATTAACTATATCAAGAACTGGATGTTTGCAAACTTTATCATCAGACCTTATTTTGATCACGAATTCAACTTGCACGAGTTTATCGACGCTTCTAAGCATGCAGTGGAGGTTTGTAAAGGATTTTATTCGTATAAATTAGTAGTTTGTATCAACACATAAATTAAGGGAATTATTAACTACACTATCACGGGTCAAAGCTGGACCCGTTACTACAAGACTGAGGCAAATGATATTACTGAAACTGAATAACTGGTAAGCAAAAGGAGGCCTATACCTAGTAGGATAGAGAAGGCTGTAGATGATGATGAAACAATGGTTATATTTTCAAAAGTTCTCTAGTTGAAGCTAGATTTGAAAAGTACCAAAGTGTTTGAATTTATGGTATGTTACATAAGCATTATTTAAACAGTAATTTGATATACTTAGTGATAGCCAGCTGCAGTACATGATACATATTTAGCACAAAAGTACTGAAAATATACTTAATTAATTAAACATAAAATTAAAATGTAACATAAGAGCCACAATTCAGGTGTTTGATTGAATAGGCTAGCTTATAAGCTAAGCATTCTAAAAGTTGAATTTCAGCAATTTGTTCTCTGAAGGTAGTTATTATGAAAAATTATTACCATTGGGGCAGTTTTGAAAAAATATGAAGTGGTTAAAAAAAATTGGTTGCCTGTAAAGTCGGTATACGGGCGAAAGTTTTACGTGACAACGACTTTGAGTGGTAAAATAATTTTACGGAAGGGACGCGTGCCTTTCACTTTTATGTCTGTCTCTCTCGCTCTTAGGCGGGCTAACCATGCCCGAGTGGAAGGTACGCGTGTTCTCTCACTCGCTCTCGTTGTGAGCGCATAACGTGAGCGGAGCGTAACGCAGTTTCTTGAAGTGTCACCCGGCAAACCAATTTATAAGACGTTGTCACGTCAAAATACTATTCCGTAAAAATAAAATAATAAAATTCCAATAAAAGGTTTGTAACCTTTTATTGGACTACAAACTTATTGATAACCTTATAATCAACCAAATAGGGTCAAATAATTAATTTTAAAATTGATGGTGCACGAAACACTTTAATCATCATACATTTCAGTATTTACATTAGAATCATAATATCTCAAATGTGAGGGATAATGCAACTTCAACTTAACAAAAAAGAGTAAAAAAAAAAAATTTTGAAACTGTACATAAAAGACATCATTTCATTCTACGAGTTTTACAAAGATGTGACGTCATAACCCCAAAAAAGGAAAAAATAATTAAGAAACTGTACATAAAAGACGTCATTTCATTTTACGAGTTTTACAAAGATGTGACATCATAATCCCACTCCGGAAATTTGGTGGTCTATATCTTTCTTGAATATTAATTTGATTTACAAAATATCTGGCAAAATACTTTTGGCATATTTTTCTATATCTGACAGACTAATTTTGGAATGGTGTACTTTTTACTTACTTATCATCCATAGACCACATCGTTTAACATCAGGCGAGATGGCAGTCAAGTGTAAACCTTGAAAAAAGTAAAAAAATTGATTTTTCTGTAAAACTTTTGTGTTTTTTTATCGATAATAGCACTCTACCCTAAGCTCCTGATCACTTGCAATTTGTCAAATGGTTAACAATGTCGTGTCAGGTTGTTTCAGATGCGCTACAAAGGAGCGACTTCAAATCTTTGGAAGGTTTAGTGGAGAAAGATGCCATCACAGCACTCAAAGCAGTGGTCTCTCAGCTCTCCGTCTCACAGAGACAAATGCTGTACATAGAAAAAGATGATATATTCTATTCCTTCCCATATCAGGTAAACAAAAAAAAAATTGGCAGTCATAGTCATACTCCCAATAGAAGTGAAAACGAATAACTCAGAATTTGATAGCTTAGTTTGGAAACTACGCAGGTGTAACCGGAGTACTAATGCGTCAGCATTTCCCATTGGCTGACGCATTTCTAGATGGCCAATGGCCATGGCTCTGAGTTTACCCGAAGATTTCTTATCATACCTGAGCGTGACGCTAGAATTCAATTCACAGCCGACGATAAATCTGTTAGGCGCGCCTAAAGAAGCTTTCACACTAAAAAGGTAAAACGCTAGTCGTGAGTGAGTTGGCCCCGATTATTACAATCTTTGTGTCTTCAAATCGAGAGTGAGTCGGTTTCTTCTAGGTAAACACGCTCCATCGTAGTCGCTTAACATCAGGCGAGATGGCGGTCAAGTGTAAACCTATAAAAGTAGTGGTAGGACTCTTTGCAGCGTCCGCCGAAGTACCACTTCCAAGTACCTTTGCCAGTTATTCTATTGCCTAGCAGCATTGTGCAAACAATTCTGTGTTCCGATTTGAAGGGCAATGTTTCCAGTGAAATTACAGTGCATAGAGATAAAACATCGTATATATCTGGGTGACGAGTGCAGGTAATGATGCAGGTAATGATTTGGACTCTCCAATAGCTGCGTGTCACTGTGCTGTTATGTGGCAGGCATGTTGCCTACCATCAGGCACATGTCCTGTCTCAGCCTCTTCCATAATACGCCACTCAGCCCGATCTTCGCTCTTACGTATCCAATCCACCAGCTGTCTTTTGTATTTCGTCACTCCATATAGTCTCAGGGATTCCTACATTCCAGAACCCGTCTGCCCCAACGGTTTTCGGGTCTACGGTCTGCCATAGATGTGACCGGCCCACTTCCGCTTCAGTTTGCTAATATGCTGAGCTATGTCGGTGTCATGTCCCCTGTGACACACCCTTGGACAGCATTCCATACCTCACACTTGAAAACGACAAACGCAGCGATCGAGTCGCCTTTTGGAAAGCCGATACAGCGACTAAACGCTACACTCCGATCACATTCAGATGCCGGTCGCATTATTTGGCGTCTACGAAACAGTGAAATGTTATGCAGAATTTTAAGTTTTAAACTGAGGACGGCACTTTAATTAATAGGTAGGGGCAGATTGGGTCATAGTTGATGATCCAAAGACTCGAACGATGATTTGACCCGTTCCAACATCGCAGTCGCTAAAACGCGTGATTTCCATACAGTCGCGAAATCGCGATATCGATATAATCGTTAGAATGCACGATTTCGATGCCGCAGGACGCAGAGTCGCCTAAACGCGATGCAGTCGCAAAATCGCCGATGCTAAAAGTAGCATGTCTGTTGTTAACTTGAAGTTTGCTATATTTGAAATTTAACTGCTCACATGTATTTATGGTCCTTTCCAGATTGGAGTTATGTTTGACGAAGCGGACAAACGGTGGGTGGAGATAACTATGTGCTATCACGTCCTGAAGGGGCTCAAGAAAATGAAAGACACCGATGACTTACCTCCCATTTCATTAGGGTAAGGTTAATAATTACTGGACATTTTTCACTCAACACTCTCTTGCCCTTATTTGGTTTAGGAAAGCAAAGCTTGTACTATGGGGCTAGATGGCTGTCTGGCAGTGCCCCGCTGTTTTACCCGCGTAGTTCCCGTCATTCCCATATTTTTTTCGGGATAAAAAGTAGACTATGTCTCGGGTTCTACTCGAGTTTATTCTCTCTGCCACATGATGGACCCGGCACCCGCACGGTGAATCAGTGGAATGCTAAGCAGATCTCTTCCAGACTATAATCTATCTATGTTCCGAATTCCAGCCCGATCCGTTCAGCAGTTTTTACGTGAAAGAGTAACAAATATTCATCTATCTATCAATACCTTAAACTTTCTCTTTTATAATATTAGTTGGGTATAATAGGAATGACGACAGGTCCTCCAATTATATAAAATTATTTGATGTAATGACAGTATTTAAATAGAATAAAAAATGTACCAATTTTAATTTTAAATACTATATTTTTAACCGACTTCAAAAAAGGAGGAGGTTCTCTATTAGGCTGTATGTTATGTATGTTATTTTAGTTTAACTTACTTTATGATCATTCAAAGCTGGATGGGCAAGTCCATTTTAAAAGTACGAAAATTTTAGAAAATGTTATGTGCCATTGGATAACCCTTTTAATTTCAAGTTACTTTTGTTATGAAACCAGTTTCCTAAACGCAATATTGAATATAGCTAGAGATCTACTACGATAACATGACCCGCCCCTCCAGAATTCAAAACGTTTGAATGTATTTGTAAAAGTATGTACAACACACCAACACGCATGTGTGCGTACTGCTGCTGCAGACGAATAATTACAACTACATACAAACTCTTTCGTAAGGATGTGACTACACACATTAAAACAGTAATTTGGAGGGGCGGGTCATGTTATCGTAGAAAATCTCTACCATACAAACTTCACGCGCGACGCATAGAAAACACGACAGTGTGACGTCACGTTTCTGTAGTGATTTGTATGAAACGTTTTTGGGAGAGCCCAAAATTGTGATTTTAAAATCGTGCTATTACGGGAAGTTTTTAAGATAACAAAATAATTCTTTCACCTATGTTCCAGTTATTGAGTAGCCTTTTGATGGCACTTTAATTCAATGAAAGTGGTCAAGTGCGAGTCGGGCTCGCCCATGAAGGCTTCCAGCAGCAAGTAACATAATACAAAATTTCTTGTACTTCGTTGTTACTTTAATCAGTGTTTTAACAATAGTCAATTTATGACGTATTATAATAAAACTACGAGTACATACTAGATATCATTCAAACCAATTTTCGTTGATAGTTTTACATGGTAACATACATTTTTTTTTTTTTTTTGTCAATCTCTTAATTTAGAAGTTACAGAGGGAAGGGGGACACTTTTTACCACTTTGGAAGAGTCTCTCGCCCAAACTATTCAGTTTAAAAAAAAATGTTAGAAACCTCAATATCATTTTTGAAGACCTATCCAAAGACACCCCACACGTATAATATTGATCAAAAAATTTTTTTGAGTTTCAGTTCTATGTAAGGGGGATACCCCTAAAATTTTTAGTTTTTTTCTATTTTTTGTAACAAAATCTTAATGCGGTTTACAGATTACATCTACTTACCAAGTTTCAATAGTACCTATAGCTTTTATAATTTCGGAGAAAAGTGGCTGTGACATACGGACGGACAGACAGACAGACATGACGAATCTATAAGGGTCCCGTATTTTGCCATTTGGGTACGGAACCCTAAAAATGAATCGACACGCCTATTGTAAAGACATATTTATACCTAATACAAACATATAAACACCCTGACACAGTACATACATTTATATTCATCACGAAAATATTTGCACTGGGTGAGAATCGGAACCACTGCCTACTTTGTAGGCAGACTTACTTTGCTGAGCTCAGTATTAAAAAACGTTTGTATTTTTCAGTGTAAACCCGGAGTTTCAAGATAAGATCTTCATCCTCAACTACAGATTTATCAGAGAGTTCACGAAAGGTGTCGAAGACAGCTGGTGGGTGAACATAGTGAATCACTTCCACCCGCAGTCGCTCAAGAAATAGTTAATTGTTAATATTAGGTTTCAGTCAAGATAAGAAAATAAATGCAGTTATTGTTTAATGTTTACAACAAAGTTTTATTACAGGCGAAGGGCGAAAACTCGTTATAGTTATTCGCCTACCCTTCTACCCTTCGGGGGCGGTCAAGTATTACGTAAAGCGCTTTGAGGGGAGGGGGGTGTCTTGTAAAACAATATTTTTTTACTTTAAAAAACATGGGGATTAAAGTAATACCTAGTTGTAAAAATGTTTTAGGTAAAATGGTCACTTTGATATTACGGAAACTTGAAGGGAAGTGAGGTGTGGGGTGCAAAAGGCTCCTATGCGTTACTAAGGGGTATAAAATCTTCAAAAATTGTGTTACGTAATACTTGAACGGCCCCATAGTAATATAGGTAAAGGATGAAAACTTATTAGTCATTCGCCTACCTTCTACCCCTATCCTACTTTTGAAGCCTAGTAATTAGAATGGAGGAATTAGGTACAGGGCATAGAAAAAAATATAAAAGACCTATTTGTCTTGCGTGGGAACCCATGACTTCGGGCTGCTTGGATATACCTACTACCAACTAAACCATGAGGCCAAACAACCTCATTTTCTTAATAGTTTAAAGTGATGTGACGAGCAGGACATATGCCTCATGGTAAGCCTGCCTGCCCTTAACAGCACAGTGACACGCAGCTATTGGATGACGACCATCAAAATCTACATCTCTGGGTGACGAGCGCAGTACAGAACTACGTAATGATCTGGACTCTGTTTAAATGGTCCGATAACGAAATGATTCATAAAACAACTGGCGAAGTAGTTTTTACGTACTTATAATAATACCGTTTTAAAATCTAAAATAATTTTATTGAAAAGGTTTACTATCCCTGAAGTGTACGAAATGCCCAAAAACTGACACTGTAGTACGGATGTAGGGGACAAATATAGACACTTTGGTTTTGAGGAGTACCTTTGGTAAACATATATGATATAATTAATTTATCAGAGTTTTTTTGGTTTAAAGTTTGGCACCTCTCGGGTGCCACCCGCCAGGAGCAAAAGATAGGCATGGCGCCACCGTAGTGCCACACGCACGGAATCAGTTAAACATACTATCTACATAATATCTGATGTCATACAAATAGGGATTCTCAAAATGACAGATCATTTACTAGGACTTTCTAGTTTCTACTACTACGTAGTAATTTGCATTCTCCATGGTTTCTACCTGCCAGGTGATCTGAATTGAGATAATTTTTCCCCGCTACTAACTTGGGCTCCATGTTGGGGTATAAATAAGATAGCTATATGATAAGTTTTCAGCTTGCCTCAAATTCAAATACCTACCCAAAATTGTCTGCCAGCTCTCGCAATATAACTAACAAACTTACCACAGTAGAACCTCGATAACTCAAACCTCGATAACTTAAAAACCTCTATAACTTCAAAAAAAAATATTTCCCCTCCCATTAGAGCCCAAAACCAAAACCCTTGATAACTTAAAATATTTTTTGTTTCCCTTGGACTTTAACTTATCGAGGTTCTACTGTACTACGCACATAGGTATTTTAAGCATACCTGCATAACTTGCCAACGTATAGTAGTAGGTACTAGATTCATAAGCAGAGAACCAAAGTAATAGTTAAAATCAGAACTTTAAAAAACCCGTCTGCAAAAAATGAACAGTTAAAAAACATTATATTATATACAGCGAGCAACACGGAAGGGAGTAGGCATACACAGCGTTTCCCCTCTGTTAAGGCAGTTATTGATGTTTAGTTCCATCAACGACCACTAGATGGCGTTGGCCATCTCTAAATCGCGCAAACGATATGTTCATCGGAAATGATGTACTTTTTTAACGTTGGTGAATAAATCAAGCCTCGGATACCTTTCCCTGTGTTTCATTTGAACCATACGCGTTGAGAGGACGAGGAACCTAGTACACCCTCTGTCAAAGTACAAGTTCGCGTGGACCATGGAGTTTGATAATATACTGTGGCTGAGGGCAGGGCTAGATTTGTGACTGGTGCTTTATTTTTTGTGTAGAGATTTGGCTGTGTGAGTATGATCGGCAATGGATCGGTACAGGTATGTTTTGTATGTAATAGTGCGGCTTTGCGCTAATGCTAATAAACAACTTTCCCTCCCGAAGAAATGACAGAAAGTTTGAAAATGACAAAATTTGAACAATTTTTTTTAGCTAAGGCTACTTACTCCCTTCCTTGCTTGCGCGGAAGATCGAGTTGCTCGATGTATATATGTCGCAGCCGGATCGTATAATCCACTGTATTACATTACGGCTAGCCGTTTTGAAAACCAGGGCCGTTTTGTAAAGCGGCGGTTTGACGATAAGCCGGAATGTATTCGACGCCAAACGTCATTCAAAACGGCTAGCCGTAATGTAATAAAGCGAAAGATATGCCGCCGCTTTGTCAATTTTTAGTTCCGATTCTTAACACTCATGGCGCTGTCTGACATAACAACAACATGGCGTTGAAAACAGTACGTGTGTTGCTAAATTGCTAAGGTGACTGTGGATTCTGGTGTTCGGCGGAATCCTACACAATATTATTGGGGTGGTTTACCACCGTCCACCTTGGTAAGACTAAATCGGTCCTTCCTAACCTACCCGAGGTTAGGAAGGACCCAGATCCGACTCGGAGCGCCCCGATTCCACCTAGTCTTGTCGCTACTACCCCTAGAGTGTATATAAAAAATGCGGGAGCTTCTGGCGGGAGCCCACCCAGAGTCAAATCTCAATGATAACCCTTGTCTAAGTACACCATATTTCTTAGGTGTACCATCACTAATATCAAGTTAGGGGCTTTCAAGTTTTATCTGAGAGGTATGAAGTTTAAAAAAAAATGTAAGAAATATGGCAAGAGATTATTTGTCAACTTTTTATGATTACCTAATACAATTAATTTTCATAGTTTATTTTGTAAGTATGGTCACCCCTACAATTTAAGCAGTAGTACAATGCGGCTAAACGTTGGCCGCCGTATTGAAGAACGTATCGCAATGACAATGCGGCTAATCGTTGAACCGCCGCATTACAAAACGGCCCTGTTTTTCTAAACGACTAGCCGTAATGTAATACAGCGGATTGTACGATCCGGCTGCGACATATATACTATCTAAGGACATTTGGGTGACTGAGACAAATGTAACGATATCAAAATTGTCCAAAATCCATCCAGCCGTATGGAAGATACGTGGGAATAAAGAAATTTACAAACATACAAGATTCGCGCGAAAAACATAACCATTCTTTTAGTCGGGTAAAAAAGAACACAGAGTAGTTTTGTATAAGTATATTACTATAATACTATACTTAACTTTAATACAACAAAATCCAAAATCGTCTATTAACCTTACGATAGCTAATATACTGTTTGCCATTTCTATGTAACAGAAATTCGGCTTTATTTGGCATTTCTATTAACAAATTAAATAAAATTTAAATAAATTGCACTTAGTGCCGTAATGTATATTTAATTTTTTTATTTAATAGTAAGTAACAATTAGGTTTTTTTGGAATCTCTGTTTTGAAAATATATTATAAAATCATACATGTTATATGTAAATAATATGTCATAAATTGCAATCAGAGTAGAAACATCCTATTTTAAATTCTAACTAAAAATTCGGTTCGTAGCAAAATCACTACAGCCCAAATTACCTTTCGCAAGGTTTGTAACTCTGAAAAATCAACTACATAGGTTAAGGCAGCACAGATAAAAAATGGGAATCATATGACGTCACAGTACCGCTAAAATGAAATATTATTTACATGTGTATAAAACAAACGCCATCTTACTATGTCAATAATTCGAAGTAAAAAGTAAAGTTAAAAGTCGTGAAGGCTTACATATTTTTTCAATTAGCATTAGCCATGTTTTTGTTTACAAACCAAAAGAAAGTGCCTTATTTTTATCCCTATTAGACGTAAATTAACTAAGCCGTAAAATTTATTAATTTCATTATAATAATAATATCACAAAATTATTTTAATAAATATCACATATTTTTAAAAATCTGATTATTACGTATTACGTTGTCCATTTTAAATAGATACACGGGTAACTCACGTTTGATATAGTCAGTCCAGTCCGACTCGAGTTAGATGTGCTAAACGAGCTGCGAACCCGCGCGCGCACTCGCCTTGAAAAAGATCGCCGGACGCGATCGAAACTTGAGTCGGACTGGACTGGCTATTTCAAACGTGAGTTACCCGTGTATTTATTCAAAATTAAAAAATATTACGTTGTTCTCACAGTCAATGTTCATTTCTTCAGAACAGAACAGCAATCTGAGAAATCATTGGATACTTCTCGTAGTTTTGAAGCGAGTTCCTCGATGTTATCTGTAACGAGAGGGAAAATATAGTTTTTACATTTTCTCGATTTGAATTTATTCCTACATTTCATTCGCCAATGAGATGGACCGCAATTTCTAGTTTCTTTATTATAGAATAGAGTGACGAGGCGAGCAGGACATGGGCCTGATGGTAACCAACATGCATGCTACATAACAGCACAGTGGCACGTAGCTATTGGAACATGAAGAGTCCAAAACATTACCTAGCACTGCACTGCGCTCATCACCCAGATCTGTAAAATGTTTTATCTCTATATAATTTATGCACTAATTTCACTGGAAAGATTTCCCTTCAAACCGGAAAACTGTTTCCACATTACTGCTTGGCGTTCGAATAACTGGCAAAGGTGTGGTTCATCTCCAGGTGGAGCCTGGGAAGAGTCCTACCATTACACTTGAGGCCTATTGTTCCACCTAAGGCAGCCCCCCTCCCAGTATAGAGTAGGTGTCCCTCCTTTTAAAGATAACAAAGTAATTCTTTCACCTATGTTTCAGTTATTGAGCAGCCTTTTGATGGCACATTAAATTAAAAAAATTGTCGTCATGCCTATAGAACCCAATTGAGGCCATAGGTTCCTTTAAAAAAACATACCTGTAACCGGATCATACAAAGATCTCTTGTCGACCCCGCACTGCACTTTGACCGCTCTCTGTTTCTTTATTGAGTGTTCTATATCTGCAAAAAAAAACATCATTTTAATGAACAATACTAATTCAAACTTGAAACTTCTTGAACAAATTCTAATTATTCATTACACTATAATATAGTTCATAGTTTTTTTTTTCTGTTGCCGCGAAATTTGTAGTTGATAAATGTTTACTTATGATTCGTTTTGTCAAAACCAGCCTGTATAATTTTTCTTTGTAATTTAATTGGAATAAAGATTGTATCTATCTACCTACCCTCATCATTTTTGAGGGTAGATTGAGTTTTTTTTCATATGATGAATCATAGTTTCGCCCGAACCCATATTATATATATGGGTTTCGCGCCAAAATACGTGTATGATAAAAACGTCCTAAAGGGTAACAATACTGAAGCCGTAGGGTCAAATCCCGGTTGCACCTCGGAGTATTTCCAAGATCATATACGCATAGGTTTGTCATCAACACTGGTTTTGTTGAAGGGAAACATCGTGAAGAAACTGTGATTTTCTAAAAAATCATGTTGTGGATTATGACGACCTCCTTAGTAAACCTATTAGCAGCCTCCCGCCACATTTTCCTTACTTCAACGTAATAAAATGACTAAACTGTTCCAAATATAACCTTTTCCAGAATAAAATGTTCCAAATTTCAACTTCGTCCATTCAGATGTTTTGACATGATTGAGGAACAAACATTTATAACCCTCTATACTTTGGTCTTTTGCTTATATACTCGTAATATTAGAAGGATTCAAGAAGCATCTCTCACTCACACAATGACACTCTTGTGCGTAAAAGACTTCAAAGTCTTGATCATCGCCGCAAAATCGCTAGCTTATCGGTTTTTTATCGGATACACTTCGGAGAGTGTGCAACTGATCTGCATGATCTAATACCACTTTGCCCTTTCTTCTATCGGACTTCTCGTTCCACAAAAGGGCGACATCGTTTCATGGTTGATGTTCCAAAAACGCGAACGAAGAGATTTGACTCCACGTTTGTGGAAAGAACGTCTAGGTTGTGGAATGCGTTGCCTGAGTGGGTTTTCCCTAATGGTTACAATCTTGGTGTCTTCAAATCGAGAGTGAATCGGTTTTTTCTAGGTAAGCACTCTCCATCGTAGATCTCATTATCGCTTAACATCAGGCGAGATGGAAATCTCTATATTAATAATTTCGTCAAGGGGTACGGTAGACTTGATCGAAACCTTATATGAATAACAAAACATCTTTATATATATATTTGGTGACGAGCGCAGTTCAGTGCTAGGTAATTAAGTATTTGGACTCTTCGTGTTCCAATAGCTGCGTGTCACTGTGCTGTTATGTGGGAGGCATGTTGCTTACCATCAGGCACATGTCATGCTCATCTCGTCGCTCTATTCTATAAAAAAAAACAATGTACCTGCATGTACTTTGTCCAGCATCGAACTGATATCCAGATCATCGGTGAGCCTCGTACAAAGCGCGTTCACGTACTGACTGGCACCGGGTACGATCCTATTTTAGAACAGTATAACAAATCATACAGTGGTTCAAAGGCATCTAGACGGGGCAATCGTGCGGGGCGAGATGCGGGAAGCGCGCTCCCGAGCTGCGAACACGACCATATTAGCAGTTCGGGAGCGTGGTTCAGGGCTGACATGTTTCGATTTTTTTATTATGATTCCTGATTATCTATTTACATAAAAATTAATCATCATCATCAACAGCCCACTAAATGTTCCCACTGCAGGGACTCGGGGCCTTCTCTTGCAAGGAGAGAGTTAAGGCCATAATCCACCACGCTGGCCCAGTGCGGGTTGGTGGATGACACATGACTTTGAAAGATTCTAGGTACATGTCGGTTTCCTCGCGATGTTTTCCTTCACCGTTTTAAGTTAGCGGTAAAACTTAATATTTATATATCTGTATTTCCTTTATAGAATCGTAAACTATGCATTTGATCATGTTATAATCTTTGACAAAGTTGTTGTGCATGAACTAAAGACGGTTTCTGAGTTGGTGCGACCAATTTTCGACAGGAGTAGCAACGTGCGCAGGGTACAACTAGTTGTCAATAATTAAGAATTCTTTTAGTAATAAAATTACTGCAATTAATTGTAAAGTATGTTAAAGTATGGTAGCTATCTTAAAATATTGTGTTTAGGAAACTGGTTTCTTAACAAAAGTCACTTTAAATTTAATGGGTTGTCCAATAGTAAATACATTGTCTAATAATTTTGTACTTTTAAAATAAACTTGCCCATCCAACTTTTAATGATCAAAAAGTGAGTTAAACAAATAGGTATCAAAATTAAAGTTGGTACATATTTTATTCTATTTACCTAATAATCATATTAGGAGTACAAATAAGTTTCCGCCGTTTTATTGTAGATGGTGCGGCACGGAGTTTCGGTTAGCTTTCGCAGATGATAACCGGCTTAAAAAATAGTTTGGACATACAAGAACAACATAACCTATTAATATTATGAGCCCTTTGGGGTTGAGACATTGGGACCGTGGGGGCCGGGAGCTCACCTCATTTTCAAAAGCCTATCCGAGCGCTTGGTCGACGCGACGCGTGACCAAAATGCTGGCGTTTATTTGGCCCAACGCATAAGCATTGCCATTCAGCGTGGTAATGCCGCCAGCATGCTGGGTACGCTTCCGATTGGTAGTGGGCTTGAACATCTTGATTATCTATAGACCTACAGTGGTCTATAGATAATTCAGGTGTGCTTAGTGTAAGTAGTTAGTTAGGTTTGTAGTGTAGTGTATGTAGTTCTCATTGTATTTTAGTTTTGTTAATAAAGGCTCTGCCCAGATAAAAAAAAAATATGATTTTATATTGGTTAAATATAAAATATTATTTATAAGTTGAAAATGTCAAAATTTGAGCCAAGTAAGCGGGAAATATTAGTTTACTTCTTTAATTTAAAAAAATCTGCTGCTGAGGCGCATCAATTGCTCGTAGAAGCATATGGTGAGGGTGCTTTGAGTGAGAGAACGTGTCGAGAGTGGTTTCAAAAGTTTAAAAACGGTGATTTCGACGTAGAAGACAAAGATCGCAGTGGAAGGCCAAAAAAAAAAGAAGGAGGAAGATTCATCTCAAACACAAAAAGAACTTGCTCTAACATTAGAAGTCACTCAGCAAGCAGTCGACATCGTTTAAAATCATTAGGAATTAGAGATGCGCCGAGTAACACTTTTGCCCGTGTAACGAGTACCGAGTTTTACTCGGTTCAATTTTTTTTCAACCGAGTACTCGGCCGAGTAACTCGTTTCAATCAAATTCAAATTTCACGCGCGTAATCAAGTACAAACAGGTTACATTACTTACTCATTAATTAGCATAATTTTGATTTTATTATTTTTTATTTTCATATAGTCACAGATTTCTTAAATTAGTAAAACGTCCTTTTCGATTAACACTGTTATTTTACAAACTCTTACGTATGATGGCACTGAGGAACTCATAGGTTGTTTATGTAGTAAATAGTTCATATATAGTCGATAGCTTAATTAATAGTTTGTCAGACACGATTTAGATAATACTCTTGTCTCAGTTTCTTTTTTCTTTTTGTAAATTTGTTTTTTTTTATTGTTTGGTTTTCTATTTAGAAGTTTGTTTCATTATACACTGTCTAAAAAATTTCCTTTTAATTATAAATAATTAATAGTTTAACTGTAACGAATTTATTTTATTAAAATTTCGCACTCGAGCTCCAAGATCTCAAGTCTTTCACTTAGTTTGGATCGGAGCTACTGCTAATCAACAAATGTATGTTTTGTGAATTCTGATTTTGAATTCAGTTAAAGTGTTTAACCATGTTCTGGAAATAAAATTATTCAAATTGTTAATTATTTCTACTTAAATATATTGCTTTTCTTAAACCGAGTATACTCGGCATTCAAACCGAGTTATTCGGCTGAGTACGAGTATCAAAAAACCCGCCGAGAACGCCGAGTACCGAGTATCAACCGAGTACTCGGCCCATCTCTATTAGGAATGATTCATAAACAATAAATATTTAATTTGTGTTAAAAAACGGCGGAAACTTATTTGTACTCCTAATATAATTTAATATAATTGCAGGACCTGTCGTCATGCCTATTACAATAAAATAATTGTGAACTATACAGTGCCTGTTAGTGTCTCCCGTCTTCAGCTCGTATGTGACGTCACAGTCGATAGTCGTGGAGCACTCGATCTGTAGGACCTCGTACGCGGCCGCCGCCGACTGGCACGAGTAACTTACGAGCAGGTTCTTGTGTATGTTGAACTCTTCTATGTAGGACATGGATTCGTATATCTGGGGGTTCATTGTCCTGAAAATATTGGACAAGCTTTATGGTAAAATACGGGACCCTAATAGATTCGTCGTGTCTGTCTGTCTGTCCGTTCGTATGTCACAGCCACTTTTCTCCGAAACTTTAAGAGCTATAGAAGAAGAGCTATTGAATCTAGGCAAGTAGATGTATTCTGTGAACCGCATTAAGATTTTCATACAACAAGAACAAAATTAAAAATTTTGATTATCCCCCGATTACCTCGGATTTGTTATCTGTACAACATTCTACTAGTCAAGGCCTTTCATTTGATACCCATTATCAATTATTTCCCAGAACCTCGAGCTAGTTCTTAGCAGAACTGTCTCAAAGGTGTGAACGGTACCTACTCCATACAAGAGCGAATCTGTGCTTTGTATAACATGAGCAACTGAGTACAGTAATACCTCGGACACGATAGGTTAGGTTAGGACCAAGCGATAGTCGTATATGTCGAATTCGCGTAAGTCGGAGTTCAATTTTTTTTATCATAAATACGAGTACATATGTATAAAGATTGTGTAGTCGGGACTTGTTTATTGCTTTTTGGAAGACTTAATTAAAGATACATCGATGTGCACGTAAAACAATTCCACGAGGAATATACCCGAACTTGTCGTAAACCGAACAACTGACAATGCGGAGTGGGCAAATGCAAAAAAGCGTATCTCCGAATTCGCGTAAAACGGGGTAGTGTAAGCTTTTCGAATATCGTCACTCCATCTAGTCTCAGGGCGTCCTACACTACGTTTACCGATTCGCGGTCTCCACTCCAAAACCCGTCTACCCCAACGGTTATCAGGTCTGCGACAGATGTGTCCGGCCCACTGTCACTTCAGCTTACTAATACGCTGAGCTATGTCGGTCACTTTAGTTCTCTGACGAATTACTTCATTGCGAATGCAATCCCTCAGAGAAACCTATTACTATTACAGTTATTTATATATACCTTATTATACATACTAACATAAATCATACCTGTCCAAAGACACTCGACACATATCCATAATCAGGACACACAAATCCAACTTGCATCGTTCCAATTCTTTCATTACATGATTTTCAGAGATGCAGTGTTCAAACTGAATGTTTTCTGTGGGACAATCTACCCCGAGCAAGCATTTTATGTTGCCAATTTGACAGCCATGCCCAGCATAGAATATGAACGCTGGAACAAATGTAAATTTAATTCATCTTGTGACGTCTTGTGATTGCTCCCACTAGCCTCTAGTTCGAAGAGTAACAACTTATAAAATACAAGAAGCCTACCGACCAACGGCCCATTTCACGATGAGAGTACATCGAACAAACCTAAAAAGAGTGTGCCAGCAACTAACACAGGTGACACTGGCGAAGTGGTCACGCTGCCTCCCCGCTTATTATATCAATGCGCGCGCGTTACTAGAAATGGCGGGAAAACGGCCATAGAATTACATAAGTGCGTTGTTTCAGTTGTTTGCGTTTCGGCTTATGAAGTGTGATCCCAATCCCCAATTGAACATATTTGATACTTTTTGAACTCATTTGATAATAATTGAACCCATTATTACTCTCTCAAGGGCGATTCAAGACGATTATAACGGCATCGTTTGGTACTTTAAATGTGAAGTAAAAGGTTTGACACTTGAGGGTAAGTGTCATTAGGATGTTAAGTTTCTACTTAATACATTTAATAGAATATTATAGCGACGTTATGTTTTGAATTAATCTTATACCTTTAAACGAGCAATTCTTGTAGGTATATACTCGTATATATAGAATCTGAATCTCGGAAACGGCTCGAATGATTTTCATGAAATTATGTATACAGGGGGTTTCGGGGACGATAAATCGATCTAGCTAGGTTTTATTTTTTTAAAACTTTTTTTTTTTTTTTTTTTTTTTAACTTTTATAGGTTTACACTTGACCGCCATCTCGCCTGATGTTAAGCGACGATGCGGTCTACGATGGAGCGTGTTTACCTCTTTTTACAAAACATCATTTTATGCGCGTTTTTATACAATGAAAAACTCCTACAATGTCATTAGAGTACGATAACTTATTTCGCCGCTGTTCATTAAGTCTAAATGGCTCAGACGGGGTATGCTCGCCCTCGGAGTCAATAGGCCCCGATTCGAATCCTGATGGTTACACTCGTGTTTTTTCTTTTTGTTTTTTTTTCTGAGAAAATATTTTACTTAGAGCCCTTTATAAACGCATTTAAACCGAGCAAAGCTCGGTCAACCAGGTACTTATATTATTATACGACATAACACTCACGAAAACAGATTTTTTTTATTTAAAATAAAATAAAATTCGAAACATTTATATATACGATACCGATTCAAGGAGACGCCATTAAACATTAATTTATAGCCATACCTGCCCCAAACAAAAAACAAAACGATATTTTTCCTGTTGAAAAAGCGACCGCAAAGTTGTTGCTGTTTTTGAATTTTAGGTCCCAAAAGAAGCAGTTTGTTGAATGCATACTTACATTAAATTGAACGATACCACACCCCGGACACTCCACTAAAACTCCATACAAACGCCCCTGTCGAATTACCAACTCTTCACACAACTACGCAGATCTCGTTCGTACACACGCGTGAATGTGTGCGTTAGAGCCAGGGCTGGCCATTCTTAATTTTATTTACTTACGTAATCGTAATTAGATTTCAAACAAATTTATCTTTTATTTGAAAGGGTTTTGTTGGTAAATTGTTTATGAACTTCAAATCTTCAAACCAAACCTATCGCGAGAAGTTGTTTTTATTTTATTTTTAAAGAATGTTGTAGGCTAACCAATTCAGCCGGTTTCAGGCTAAAAACACTAATGCTTTTTGTTATTATCAAGTGTTATTGAAGTGACGGTTGGTCTAGTAGGAAGAACGGCGACTGCTGATCCGTACCCCCGCACACTACTGACTTTTCAAAGCCATGTGCGTAAGGCCGCTAAATTAACAACGGCGAAGGAAAACATCTTGAGGAAATCGACATGTACTTTTCGTGGGTATGTGTCATCCACCGAGCTGCAGTAGGCCAGCGTGATGGATTATGGCCTTATCTCCTTGCTAGAGAAGGCCCCGAGTCCCACCAGTGGGAATAATGAAAAATGCGAAGTGCCCTTGATATGAGTACTGACAATACGCATCTTATTATTTCAAAGTCAACATTTTGGTATGTTTCGCCAAAATTACAATAGGTTAGGTACCTACGCATTTATTTACATTTTGTATGCTTACCTTTGTTGTTTATTATTGGGTATTCGATTTATTAGTGGTGAACAGATGTTGAATCTGCTGTTTCATGATGTACCTACTCACTCACGTTCTAAATTAATCAGAATTAAATAACTAAAAATTATGTAAACGTATCTGTAGATAGGTACATACGACCCCGCTTGGCGCGGCGGCGGCGGCGGCTGATAGGTACTCGGGGGCTTTCCGCACGAACGAATACTGTCATAGCTTTGTAGTTTCTCTCTCTCTCTTTTTTTCGTTTGACATGATAAGAGATGGCAATAGCAAAGCCAAAGCCGATTTAGTTAGGCGGTAGAAGGCGTGATAGATGCGGCGTTGCCAGGTTTACTCACACGCAACTTACTCACACAACGGAAGTTATTGAATGAATCTAGTGCACAGCGTGATTTTCATTCGATCGCTTGATACAATTATTTAGTTTGTTAGAAACTATTTTTTCTTAAATAAGCGAATATTTATTTTCACACCCTTTTGTATGATTACTGGTCAGTAACCCTACCCGTGTGTTCATTTAATGTCGGCACCAAAGCGCCACGCTGTATATTAAGATAGCACCAAACTATTAGATGATTAGGTATGATCATGCTGCCATCATTTACCATCTGAAGAAAGCCATAAAATACAGATCCTAATTACTAATAATAAAAATGTGAAAGTTTGAATATATGTAAGGACATTTGATACTTTGTCAAGGAAAACACTGCTGAAGATATCGGGATGAAATGTGGTAGGTACATAGATAAATAATTCAACAATCAATAAAACCATTATAATAGTCGAGAATAACACATAGATTACTTTTTATTCCTGGAAGAATGAGATAGTAACTACACCAGTGAAATCGCAGGAGATACTAGTTTAAATGAAAGAAATAATAATACTTAAATAAAACTAAAAAAAACTTACCATAAGAATCTTCCGGTATAAAATCACACACCCTTTTAAAAATCTCCTTCAAAATGCAACTACTTGTATTCTTTATCGTAATAACAATGAATCCTGCATCTCTGAGCTTAGATCCTATAGAGTCACAATCAACAGACGGAGTAGCTAGTTTAGACAAGTGTATGTACTTGTCGTTAGCTACAAGAATAGCCACTTTGGCCTTCGGTCTGTAGTATGTGTGGATTGCTTTGGCATATAAAGTCGAAGCTAATTGATTATATCTCTGAACATCACAACCGGTTTTGTCTAGTTCTCTCATTAATAATTCTCCAGGTGTCTTTACATCGATAAATTGAGTGCTGAAATACAATCACACAAATTATATTAGTTGAAAAAGGGAAAGTAGTGTTTGTAGTATTGGTATTTTTTAAAGTATTATAGTTTTACAAATGACTGCCATGCCACCAGAAGTTAAGCGACGATACAGGCTAAGATAGTGCATGTTTATTTAGAAGACACAGATTCAGTCTCGATTTGAAGACACCAAGATTGCCACCATTTTGATACATACAGACTAGAGTAGAGATTTGGTGAAATACTAAATTTAATACTGCTGTGTTTTATTTATCAGCTTAAACAATAATAAGACGATGGAAGTGATTGTTCTAAGCAATAACGCCGCCATAGTAACTAACATCATATAAGTACTTATTATAAATGATATTTATTATATACTGCTAACATGGTGTTGGTATTACATGTGTTGTGTTTGTTGGTTTTAGATCTACCAACTTATACAGATCATTTTACTAAACCATGAGTTAAACATATTCCCATTTATGAAACACTCAGGAAACGGACATTGCCGGAATCAACAACATAGTCAACAAGCCAGAAACCAAGAACTGAACTGTAATATTTCTAATTTAGTGTCACAAGAAAGAGTTATCTATACAGGTCTCACCTAGTATAAGGGCTATAAGCGCTTTATTAACCTATGTAATTTAATGGCAAATAAAACATTTTGAATTCGTATCTATCTTGGAAACACCTATATACCCACTTTATTTAATTATTATTACAAGGGTGACACTATTGACAATTTTTACATAATGAGATCTCAAATGGGCTGTAATTGCAGTTATTGGGAGAAGCCATAATGTATTGAGATACAGTTGTATGTACTAGTTCGGATCTGATGAGTTCACAAAATTAACTTAAAGTTGAAAAGTTAAGAAAACCAATGAGGTGAAAACTAAAGATGACATTATCTCAAATTATTCTCGTCAAAATTTTTTAATATCTATTCTTTGAAAAAAGAAAGTCATTAGTTTAAAAACGCTTGCAAGTTTTAGTGTAGTTGCACAAGTATTTAATCACTTAATCACAAATGTATCTTATATATTATTAATTGATACAATTACAGTCAAAACCGTTTATGGTGACATCGGTTAGAACAACATACCGGTTATATCAACCAAAATCAAAGGTCCTGGCTGAATGCTGTATGACCGCATACCGCATTAAGCGACCACATTTGGTTAATATTTTCGCAGAATTATATCTGTAGAACGACCGGCTCAGATGTATTGTAATCAATGGATAACAGTATCCACATCTGGTACAGTATAATGGTCAACGGCTATTATCGTAAAAGTAAACAAAGTTTAGGGTCTTTTGTAATTCTTGGAAACAAAGCACATGCATGCCGTAGCCTCAAGGCCACCTTCGTCCCATCTCTTAAGTCTGTTTGTTACTTATCTTTACACAAGATGCATCAAAACATATTGTTGAGTTAACTGTGTAAATTCTAACATGTCGCAAACAAAAAGAAAACAAATCAATATCGAAGAAAAATCGCATATTAAAATTCAAATCCTTTATAACAAGAATTTTTTTGAAGATAAAACCAGCCAGAACAACTCAGTATAAGCAGATTGAGGAGTGGATTAAATATCAAAGGACAAATAATGTGCCAATAAATGGACCAATTCTTCAACAAAAAGCAAATGATTTTGCTCAACGTTATGGTGAAGATTTTGTTTGCTTGTCTAGTTGGATTCAACGTTTTCGAGCTCGACATGGCATTGTCGGCGGGAAAATGAGTGGTGAAGCTGCCAGTGTGGATAAAGGTGCTGTAGACGAATGGATGACGCAAAAGTGGCCTACATTTTGCGAAGGCTACAGTCCAGAAGACATTTATAATGCAGATGAAACCGGACTTTTTTACAATATGACACCAGACAGGACTTTAAAATTCAAAGGAGAGAATTGTTGTTACTGTATTACGAATCACAAAATGTGTATGGACGACAGAAGTGTTCCAAACAAACTAAAATTACAGATTTTATGCATACAAAAATTATATTGTACGATTTCATGGTATTGAAGTAAACAAAATGTGGTTTAATTTCCTACATGAATATACATATGTATTATTTATCCTATTAATACCTGTCACTGGTTGTTACAACTATCGGTTTTTTACGACTAAATATGAGTAGTCCTTTCGATGTCGTTATAACAGATTTTGACTGTATTTTAATTTATTTCTTTTTCCATTTTAAAGGTCATTCGTTCAATAAATACTTACCATCAGTTGTTTACAATTTCACATGTTTTATTATAAACTGACAGTATTTACAATATATTTAAGTATTATAACATTATAGGTGCATTGATCAATTAAAAGTCCCATCCTGTTTATATTCATAATTATTATTCCCCCATCTGTAATTGCCTGGAACCGATCGCTTTCGGTGATAAGATCACTTATGGCAATTGTTTTGTCAAAATGGTTCCTATTTGCTCCAATTTTTGCGTGAGTTACTTATAAAAAGTTTTATTTCTACTCGGCTATATTTCACCTTGGAAATCTGGGAATATGAAATTACGGACGCTTTTAGTTAAAAGTAGGTAGTTAAGGAAACAGCGCCTAGGATGTTCCTGTTATCTTAACAGCATAAAAAGTAGTCTTGTTTTTGTTACTAATTGTTTCTGTAATTTGATTTTCCTTAACTTACCGCAGTCCAGCGAGTCTTGCTAATTTTTCGCATTGTTCCGTTGAGAAAGCTAGTGCTTTTTTGTAATCTTTGTACTGCATACATTGTAATAACGACATATTAAAGTTATTAATTACGATTGGTTGGTTTATGGCTTTTCCGCTTTTATTTACAAAATTTAATAATTTTCACAATACAATACACAATACATATCTTTTTTTTTTTTTTTTTTTTTAATTTATTATATACATGGCTTGGATGCTTGTCCATGAGCCGAAATAATTCACAGTTCTAAAACGTTACATCATGTCCAAATAGTTTGCAGCACTTGACACACATTTCAATAAAAACACAATCTTCTCGAACATTTCCTCGATGCACAAAATTAGATCCATTTTCAGACTTTGTACCTTAGACATGTCCTTTGTGGCAAAAAAAATCAATAAATAAATACCTAAATAAATAATTGTCCTGTCATGACATAATGTTTTGTTGTCACTTGTCAAACATTGTCAAATGGCTTGGTATTTATTGGTAACTTGGTATCAGATTTTGTCAACAGTATTTACAATAAAAAATATAGATCACAATGAAGTACTTTGGATCTAGGGTTGCCAACCGTACTATAATATATAGTATTGTACTATATTTCGGGTCTGCGTACTATATACTGTTGAAAAAATATATAGTACGTAAAAATACTATATTTTCAACACCGACAAATCTAGCAACCAAATCCTTAATTTAAAAAAAAAACGCGCCTTTAAAGTACCCGATAGGCGATAACGTGTATCCGAACGCTTGCGTAACGAACTTGTCAATGTCAAATTGACAACGTCAATTTTGACGTCGTCAAACGAGATTTTGGTCTGCTTTATTTATTTATCGTAGGGATGCCCAAAAAAGTGTATTGTATCGATATATCGCATCGTAACTGTATCGAACTTGGTTGTATCGATACGCGATATTATCGATTTCCTTTGGATCGATATATCGTATCGTAACCGTATCGCATGCCTTTCATTTAATATGCTATATAATAAGTATATATATCGTGCAAAGGGTTATCTTTTTAGTAGTTTTACTATATTATTTTATTTTTTAAAAAGAAACAAATAATTATATGTATTTAGAATAGTTTTATTCAACAAATAAATCACAATTGCCATTGATCAGCACTTAAACAACGCAAAAATAATAATTTTGATAAGCGCTGTGGATTTAACCTATTACGGCTTTCGGAAAGTGTGTGCCCAGCTACGAACGGAATGACAAAGGAGAACATAAACTAAACATTTATTAATCATATTTGATGGTACTACAAAGTTCAAAGATTATTTAAATCTACCTTCAAGTCTAAATAAAAGCCGGCTGTTCTTGTTCCATGAACAATTTTGTCGACGTTATCATTCTCTTATTACTAATAACAATATATTCAATGGCACTGTCTATTATCGTTTAGTGATGATGTAATAGGTACTTTAAAATTTTACAAATTAATCACCGACATAGTTTGATACGATATGGTAATGCGATATTTTTATAAGAATGCGATATATCGAAGCGTATCGTATGGTCAAAATATCGCATCAAATATCGATTTATCGTATAGTGCTGTATCGATATTCCGATATATCGTATCGTAACGGGCATCCCTAATTTATCGGCAGAATTGTTTTCAAATTTTTCAATTAGATGTTGTTATTTCATTTGAAAAGTGGAAATCCTAAATAAATTAGGCATGGAAAGTGGTAGTGATAATGAATGTGCGTTAAATTCTAGTACGCCGCTAACGCCGACTAAAAAAACGAAAAATAATAAAAAGACTCCAAAAATTTAAACCGGAGTGGGAAAGACAGTATGACTGGATTACTGAAGATCCCCAAAATATTTATAATGCGAAATGTAAACCATGTAATATAACATTTTCTGTGGGGAAAAGTGGCATTGGCCAGGTTAGATCTTTTAGGTTATGTTAACTTCTTGCATCTTCTGTTGTTTTATTTTTATTCAATGAAATTGCCAACTGATTTGATTTGCATAATAAGTGGCACTTAAAATGTTTTACTTATAATCCATTGCAGATTAAACAACATGGTGAAACAAAGCACCACAAACTCAAAACTGAACTTTACAAGAAAACTTCTACATTAGACAGGTTTATTGGTTCGACGGGCTCTTCATCTACTTCTGCTTCTCTTACTTGTGATGACAAGATTTCAGCCAGTGAACTTGCTTTAACCTACCATACTGTAAAACACAATCTTTCTTATAACAGCATGGACTGTACTGTAAAATTAAACAAAATCATTTATGTTGATTCTAAAACCGCTTTGAACATAAAATTAGGGACGCACTAAATGGAAGCACTGGTTAATGAGGTTTTGGGACCTTATGCATTACAAACTTTACTGAATGACTTAAATGCTTCTAATTTATATTTTTGTTTGCAAACTGATGCAAGTAATAGAAAAAATATTAAACTATTTCCTTTAGTTGTACAATATTTTGATATTGAGAATGGGATACAAAACAAGTTATTAGACTTTTACGAAAATTGTGATGAATCTGCAAACGGTATGTTTGATGCTATAAACAGTTCACTATCCCACCACAACCTTTCCTTTGATAGAGTGTCTGGCCTGAGTGCAGATAACACCAATGCGAATTTTGGTATTCACCATTCTCTTTATAAAAATATTGAACAAGTAGTTCCTGATTTGGTTAAGGGTAATTGTCATGCACACATAGTTCACAACACAGCGAAGCATGCAATGAATTTTTTAAGCATTGATGTTGAAAATATTATTTTAAAAATCTACAGCCATTTCTCCGTTTCTGCAGTCCGTAGAGAAGAGCTTAAGAAATTTGTTGCTGCTGTTGAAGGTGAATGGCATGAGCTGAAACGACATGTTGGTACTAGGTGGCTTTCATTGCTTCCTTGCGTGGACAACATACTTTTGAATTGGAAGGCTTTGAGTAATTATTTTTTAGCTTAGGTGAGGAATGTCCCACACATATTCAAAATATTTTGATGATGAACGAAAGTAATGGAAACAGTAAAGTTCTAATCTTTTTGCATTTCTTATTTTTCATTTTTTAAAGCTGTTAAACAACTTGAAGGCAATAACATCACAGTCATAGATGTGTATAATATTATGTCAATTTTAAAATCGGCGCTAGAACAACGTAAAAAAGATATTTTTTTTGGTTACGAAACCAAAAAAATGTTGCAATCATTAGAAGCAAAATCCCCCACAGAAAGTTATGCAATTCAAAAGAATTTTTTGTTATTTATTGATAAATGTTTAGAGTATCTTAATAAATGGTTTGATTTCGGTGAAAGCAATTGGTTATGTAAAATCCAAAAATTAAATTTAAAAAGGGAGGTTTCATTTACTTACCAAATTTATTTAAAGTAATATCATTCCTGCTCTTATTCCCGCCACTTCGGCATTCACAGAAAGGATATTTTCGGTTATGAATTGAAGTGGAGAAGAAAGAAACAGAAGTAGTATATCATTAATAAAAATGAGCTTTTCATATATATTAATTTAAAAATTGAATGTGACAAAGCATATGACACTTTTATTGTAAACAAAAATCTGTTACACAGTGCAAGAAGTGCAAAAAAATATAGTTTTTATAAAAATAAATAATTAACAAATATATATTTGTCTCTTTTTTTTGTTTTTCCCATAAAATACTATATTTCTTTTAAATGTACTATATTTTTTTACACCTTATTTTGGAAAATACTATATTTCGCTGATGAAATGTTGGCAACCCTATTTGGATCAGAAAGTAAATCTTGAATGTGGCGGGGAACACTGGCATTATCATGTCCAACCAGATTTTGTAGTTCATCTGCAAGTAGGATCCGTTGTATTCCAAATTCCGGACAGGAAAAAATAATGTGATTGGGATCTGCTTGAGGTGCATGGCAGTACGTACAATTTTATCGTTGGGGAGGATCTTCAATCGATGAAGGTGAGTTGGTATTAGGCAGTGTCCAAATCTCAATCTGTTTAATGTGGTAATAAATTTCCTTGATTCACTTATCTTACTATGATACCAGGGTTTGTTTGGTAGAGACTTTGTATGTCTGCATACCATTTTCCTTTGGTCATATTTACAGAAGCCCAATAAGTGGCCCATATGTATTTTATGTTTTCTTTTATCACACTGTAGTAATCAGTGAAAGGGATTTTTAGTTGGTGTCTGTGGTCTTCGTCATATCCAGCTGATAAAATTCTGTCTATGGTTTCGTTTCCAGCAATACCTCTGTGAGAGGGAACCCAAACAAAGTGTACTGACTTCATCTTCAATCTTAAATTCCTCAGTTCATCTCTTATCCAATACACTAAATAGTTCATCTTAAAGTCTATCCTTTTACCTTCTATTGCTAATAATACACTTCTAGAATCTGTTATAACTAAAAAATTATTTACATTATTACTAAAATTGATTATGTACAACAATGCCTGAAGAATAGCATATGCTTCTGCTGTAAAAATACTGGCCACACAATCTATTTCAAATACTCTGCTATAGTTTAACTTAGGATCATAAAATCCACTTCTGACTGACTCTTTGCTCTTTGAACCATCTGTAAAAATTTTATATAACTCTACTTTGTCCTTAATATATTCTAAATAATCTGCATTGTCTTTTATATCAGGTAAATTTATTGTGTAGCCACTATAAATCAAGGCATCGTATTTACATTTATATATAGGCCAAATATTGTCAGTACATTTATACATATTTACAAAAGTTTTATTAACATAAGTCATTATTGTGCACATTTCAGGAGTTTCCTATTAATGATATCATCACTGGAGACATTCAAATCACTTAAGTTCTGTGAAAGCTGAAGAGGCAAAATAAGATTGTCAATCACTAAATTATTACTTGCTGACTGTTCTTTAATGGAAAAGTTTTGTGCAAGCTTCAACCTTCTCAAGGATAATGGCGGTATGCAAGTTTCAACTTCCATAGAGTTTATTGGTGTGGATTTCATTGCTCCACATATGATTCTAAGACCAATATTTTGTATAACATCTAATTTTTTCAAAAGAGTAGAACTACAGTTCATGTCTTCATGTATGCAAGGCAGCTGTAATCAAAATGGCTCCTGACCAAACTTTTGTATAGTGTAGATAGTGTTTTGGGGTCTGCTCCCCAGAAAACTCCTGTTAAACATCTAATGATATTGATTCCTTTTAGGGCCTTTGTTGAAATGTACTTTATGTGTTCTTCAAATTTTAATTTATTATCCACTATTACACCTAAAAATTTATGACTAGTCTTTAATGGAATTATCAAACGGTTATATTGAATATCTCCTGGACTATCGGTTCCAAGAACCATCACAGAACTTTTAGATGTATTTATATTTAACTTAAGCTTATTTCCATAGTAATTATATAACTGATCTAATGCTGAATTAATTTCATCTTTTGCCATATCTATATGTCTATTTACACTATACAGTAGGAGGTCATCTGCAAATTGTAACATTTTAATATTATTATTTACATATTTTAATAGCTGAGATGTAAAAAGATTGTACAAATTGGAGAAAGACAGGCACCTTGCATCAAACCTTTATATGAAGTAGTTGGTCCATGTAATATATTATTAAATTTAACATAAACAGTTCTCTCATTTGAAAACTTATAAATCCATTCTATTAATTTTCCAGGTAATTCAAGTTCATGCAACACTTGACATAGACGGCACAAATCTACGTTATCATATGCCCCCTCAACATCAAGGAAAACACACATAGCAGAAGAACGAGCCAACAAACAATTTTTCATATCTGTGATGTAACTTACAAAGCTCTCGGAAGCAGCCCGACCTTTGCGGAATCCAAACTGGTTCTGAGGTAAGATACTATTTGATTCTATATAAAATCCAGCCGTATTTTAATCATTTGCTCAAAGAGTTTACCTAAACATGATGCTAAAGAAATGGGTCTATAGGAATTGTGATCATTGTCTGGTTTATTGGGTTTTAAAATAGGTACAATACACTGTGTTTTCCATGACTTTGGTATACACTGTTTAGACCATAATAAATTGTAAATATTTAATAATGTAGTTTGTGCTACCTTATGTAATTTTTTGATCATTATGTAAGGATAATTGTCTAAGCCTGGTGTAGAATCTTTTCTAGATGTAAGGGCCAAAATGAATTCATCCCATTGAAAGGGGTCAAGCAGATAACTATTTTTAGGGTTTATATTATTTAACTCAAAAGATTTTCAATATTCTCGATATCATTACTAGGTGGTTCTGAGAATTTTTAATGAAGTCTGGAATCCATTCATCATTTTTAGTAGATTTTTAATGCCAATTCTTTTAAAACGGCGAATAAAGTTCCACACCTTGGTGATCGGTGTGTATCTATTAAAGGAAGAACATAGATTGTGCCAACTATTCTTTTTTCCTCTTTTATTATAAGTTTCTTACTGGCATCTAATTTTTATAGTTGATGAAATTTTCTAATGACATATTGTTTCTATATTTTCCCAGGGCATCTTGTGAGATTTTGACTGCTTCTGAACATCTACTGTTCCACCAAGGTGCTGGGGCTCTACTTAATGTAGTACTTGAGTTACTTTTGAATAAAGGTATGCACTCTTCCCTCAATTGATCAAGTAAGGAACAAAATGTGTTATATGTAGATATTGGATTATTAGTGTCAATCTTAAAATTTACAAAAGGACTTTTGATCTAAGATAGTATTGGGTCCAATCGGCCTTGTGAAAAGATATCTGTCTAGTGGTTCATTTACTTGGTAAACTGAAGGTGAAATACACATTTCTATAAAAGTAGGATAATGTAAACTACCCAAGGGGTCATTACCAACATTCCACATACAGAAAGGCGCCAAAGTAGGGCTAATACAACTTACATCAATTGCTGAGGTACTTCTATTAGGACCCTGTACCGTAGTATGAGATCCTGTGTTTAGAACATACAAATCCATCTCATCAAAAAAGATCATACTTGTTCTACCTCGGCCTTTGTTGCCTGACAACCAAAAGCAATATGATGTGCATTGAAATCTCCTGAAATTAGACATGGTTTAGGAATAACATTGATAATCCCTTTAAGTTTATTTATGTTGAATCTTCTCTCATTTCCAGGTGGACAGTAAACACACAAAATAGAAAGAGGACCTTTGTCAGAATCAATAGAAACAGCCACGCACTGGACGTCATCATAAAAAGGAAGGGGAATCATTTTAAATTTAAGTGCATGTTTTAAAAGAATACCTACACCACCATGACCATTTTTTGAATTCTTGTGTACAAAGTTGTATCCAGGAAAATTAATATTATACTGAGAATCTTTCAGCCAAGTTTCATTTAACAGGCAAATATCAATGTCTTGGTCCCATAGCAAGGACATTAACAAGGGTTTTTTATTATTAATGCTCTGTATATTATGTTGTACAATTTTCATGGTGTAACTAGGTCGCTATGCATGTAAATTTCTAATAAAAGTTTCCTTAATTAGTGCTGTTGTCTTTATTGAGTTGTCATTACCCAATGCAACTAAAGTTTTAATAATGCAATTTAATAGTTTGTCATTGTTTACAATATCATTTATCTGTAAAGGATTCTGTTCCAGATTGTATTTGTCGAACTGACCAGATTGAACAATTTTTGTTTGAGACTTATGTGGCAAAGGTGGGAAATTACTCTGTGTATTGGCTAAAACGCTTGAATAGCTTTTCTTATTATTTTCTAATTTTGCCATTTTAATTGGACAGTTTTGGATATGGCCAAATGATCTCCACCACAGTTGCTGCACTTCAGAATTTCTGAGATGCAGTCCCTGAAGCTGTGGGGTTCCGAACACTTGGAACATATCTGTTCATTTCGACAAACTTTCGCGGAATGGTTGAATTTTAAACATTTATAACACTGTAAAACAGGTGGTACATATTCATGAACTTTATATCTCCAATTGTCTAAGTACACAAACTGAGGTAATTTAGTTCCTGTAAAGGTAATGGATATTGTACTCAGAGGAATTAATTGACCATCGATTTTCTTCATAAAGCGTCGCACATTAATAATTTCTGCATCTGAAGTCAACTTCACGAACAATTTAGGTTCCCAGTCTCTTTAGGGATGAAACGGACCACTCCGATTCTTTCCACAGAGGCAGCAGGTATGTAAGCACGTAAATTATTTGATATCAAACATTCGTTCTTTAAAAAATCATTGGCAGCTGCCGCTTGCTTAAAGACCAACATTATTTTTGATGCATTTACTCTCCTCCTTTCATGCACTCCTTAACATTCTTAAAGATTTTGGATAATTGTAACGGGTTCCTATTACCCAGTTCATCTTTATCGGAGCTTTCCACGTAGACTGGAAACTCCTCGCTGATGCTATTGTCAGGATATAACCGTTTATGCCCTGGTTTTATATATGGTTTGTACCTGTCGTCTTCATCGACTGAGGGTGTAGGCGTTCTCCTCAATTTTCTTTTCCTCGACTCGTACTGCCGAAGATTTCCTCCCATATCATCTCCATCGCTCTCGGAAGCCATTTCGCCAGCCAAATCTAAGTAAAACTAAGAGAAACTATTAAATGAAAATAAAATATTTTCAAATAAGTGCTTTCAGTTCCCGCCAAAAAACCGAACCCCCCAATACATACCAACAAACCAATGTTGCCAGATTGGGGGGATTCCCCCCAAATTTGGGGGGTTTTAATAGCCATGGAGGGAATTTTGGGTCGACAAAATGTTTGGGGGGATTTACGGAGGGAAAAAATTGCTTGTGGGGGGAAATTGGGGATTTTTAATTGGCGAGTTTTGCAGTTTTTTTAGCGAATATGGCACTTATCCAAGTGAATTTAGTACAAAAATTAAATCGGCTTTTCTTATGGGAACTTGTCGAAATACTATATGAAGTAATAGAAGCTATTTCTAAAATAATGTTACATTGTGTTTTAAGAGTTACGAAATGTTTATCAATTTTGGGGTTTTTTTTCTTGAAAACCGGTGTTTTGGGGGGATTTCAGGAAAATTTTGGAGAGAAATTGAAGTGGTCGTCAGCGTAAAATTATGTTTTAGGGATAAACGAATGAATAATTTACTTTGGGGGTTTCAAGTTTTGGGGGTTCAAGAAAATCCGCTATTTGGGATTTTGAGAACATTTTGGGGAAAATTGAGATGGACTTCTGACAACACTATACTTAGTCTGTATCACACTGTCACAAGTCTGTGTTGGTTTGTTGCAGTGTTGTCAGAAGTCCATCTCAATTTTCCACCAAAATGTTCTCGAAATCCCCCCAAATAGCGAATTTTCTTGAAAAAAACCCCCATAGTGTAAATTATTCATTCGTTTACCCCTAAAACATAATTTCACGCTGACGACCACTTCAATTTCACTCCAAAATGTTCCTGAAATCCCCCCCAAAACACCGGTTATCAAGAAAAAAACCCTCAAAATTGATAAAATTTCCTAAATCTTAAAACACAATATAACGCTATTTCAGAAATAGCTTCTATTACTCCATAAAGTGTTTCGACAAGTTCCCATAACAAAACCCCATTCAATTTGTGTACTAAGTTCACTTGGATATGGATCATATTCGCTAAAAAAAACTGCTAAACTCGACAATGAAAAATCCCTAATTTCCCCCCACAAGCAATTTTTGTTGCAAGTTGAACTAGCGCTTTGTATTTGTAACGTTTTCTTTGAAACTATGAGGCATTGTCTAAATCCGAATTTCGTATTATTGTATTTACTGAATTTTTCTCTGTTTTTCTCTATATGTTTGTAAGATTATGGACACAAAACGAGTTTTTGTTTACTTTAGTGTGTAATATGTTTGTGAATATTTTTTGAAATTTTGGGTTTTGAAGTTAACGTTATGCTCTAAAAAATTGCTGGAAATGGAATATTGCCATACTTGATTTGTTATTGTTTATTTTTTGAGATGAAATGATGATTGTTGATGACATGTGATGATTGAGCAAAAAGGCAAGAAACCACCAAGAAACTTTGGAGATACGAGACATCACATCATACACGATATAACAGCAGGAGCGAATCCAGCTTTGGCCCCAGGTGGTGGTCACATATTCACATAGTCGGGGCTACCTAAGTAAAAAGTGTGAACGTGTGATAAGTTCGTGCGTTTTACTTCTGGAACCAGCCCAAGAGGGGTCATGAGGTCATGACCCACGACCCCCTCTGGTCCTTGTATAACAAACAGTATTTTCGATCTATAGATGTAGCAAAGGTTAGGTACTTAAAGGTACTTCTGCCAGAAGTTATAGGTCCCTATAATGACAACACAGAACCGGTACGTGTATTTAAAAGTAGTAGACTGCAGGCCCGTGAACAAAATTTATGGGTCAAATGAACCACCAGGAGACCTAAGTAGGATGTTAGTAGGGTATAAAGTAGGGATGGGCCGAATGTGGTTTGAACCGAATACGAAATTCGGCCGAATTTCGCCGAACTTCGGTTTAATTTTGCCGCGCTTTTTCGTGTTGACTTGTTTACGCACTTGCTGCAAATATTGCTAGATGTGCCCCGCCCGCGCTCCGCGCTTCCCCGCGTGGCCGTTAGCCAGCTAGTCATTTGTAAAGACGTCACCAGCTTGTCACGTACTATTGTTTACATTATGCAAACTAAATTAATTGATTTTACGTGAGTTTTGTTGGTTTTAAAAAGTTGGTAGTTAAAAAGACCAATTTAAGTTTTTTGTTTGTCACGTATCATTACTTTTTCTAATTCAAATAAATGACTATGAGTAGGTATATCAAACTTATTTTATTTCACTGTTACTACAGATATTATGTTTTTTCATTAATTTCTATTATGATAGTGAAAGTATATTTAGTGCAGAATGTTCGGCATTTAAACCGACATTCGGCCGAATGACGAAGTTCGGTTCAAGCTGCCGAAGTTCGGTTAAACCGAATGTAAAACGAATTTCGGCCCATCCCTAGTATAAAGCAAGGGCCAGCAACAGGCGGACAGCGAAGGTCGAACCTCGGACCGCCAAGCATTGTATTGTATTGTATACCGAATATACATTTAAAAATGAAGATAATAAATACACCTTTATTAATTGAAAACAATATTTTTTTACCACGTAGAAGAAACGAACGTTTAGTGAAATAAACAATTTATATTCAAATATTTTCCACATAGCGGCCAAGATAAACTCCACACTTTCAAATACACGCCCCCTTCGCCACCACACCCTGTTCCGCTGTCTGTGGATACGTGGAATGCTGTCCCCGCCCAAGATAATTCCTCGAAGAGCATCTCCATCCAACAACTACCGGAGAACGCTGGCCGAGGAGGGCAGGGATCCGTATCCGCGGAGTGGCTCTCTTCATGGACAGCAACAAAGAAGGATTCGAAATAAGCTTTTGCTTCGACTGGGAATGGAAACGACCCAGTTTGTCACCTGGATTGTCTTGCCTGCTCAATGGGAGTACCGTAAAAGTCACAAAAAAGCTGAAACCTACAACGCTATGCCATGTGTGCGAGGTACACGGCCACCGATTTCGGTTAGTGCGATCGAAAAACACTAGTAGGGGAAGGTTCTTTAAAGTGGCCTAGGCGGGTAAAGTGGTCACCTACTTTTTAAAACACTAACCAACTAGCCCCATCTGTTAACGGCATGTTAAAACATTCATTGCCCGACGCCATATTGTTCCAGTAAACGTCGACACGCTTGGTTCACGCGGAAAGATTTTATTACAAAAAGTGATTTTGTGGTCTTTGATCTAAGGTAAGTGGTTCAAACATTGGGATAAATTATTGTGCTTAATAAAAGTTAAAAACAATGTGATATTTTATAGGTTTTGTCCCTATAGTGAGCTAGTTATTTCACGACAAACTTGGATAATATAACCTCACTAGACATTAGATACGTTTTTTTTTTCGTCGCGTGGTGTTTCGGGTAAAGTGGCCTACTCAGTAGATAGGTAAAGTGACCTAGTAGGCCACTTTACCCGTCTTAGTTATAATTTTTCCAGTAAATGTAAATAATGTTGTGAATTGTTTTAGATATGCCAAGTACATACAAACGAACAACGCATCAGCAGACATGGGACTCAGATTCAATGGAAAAAGCTATAAAAGCTGTAAGAAACGAAGAAATGGGCTTCCTCAAGGCTAGCAAAGAATTCAAAGTTCCTCGATCGACGCTCAAAAGACGTGTAAAAGGGATAAACAAAGAAGCTGTTGAAAGTAAAAATATTGGGGTCTTGCCGGCCAACTTTAGCCCGGAGCAAGAAAAAGAATTAGTGCATCACATTTTAGAAATGGAAAAGCGATTTTACGGTTTAACTTTACAAGATGTGCGGAGACTGGCCTATCAGTTGGCTGAACGCAATAATATAGAACACAAGTTCAATAAAGATACTCAAATGGCTGGAAAAGCATGGACTTCTGCTTTTAGAAAACGTCACCCAGAACTGACACTAAGAAGCCCAGAAGCAACCTCTCTTGCTCGAGCACAGGGCTTTAATAAAGTAAGTGTTACTAATTTTTTTGACCTTCTAGAAGAGGTAAGGTCTAAAACAAGCTACCCACCTCATCGCATTTTCAATGTGGATGAGTCTGGCTTTACGACAGTGCAGAGTAAAAGCTCTAAAATATTGGCGCAAAAGGAAAGAAGCAGGTGGGCGCGATCACCTCAGCAGAACGAGGTGTATTAAGCACCGTTGTAATTTGTATGGCGGCTGGTGGAAACTTTATTCCCCCTTTTATTATTTTTCCTCGGAAAAGAATGAAGGTGGAACTTCAAGATGGGGCACCACCAGGTACAGGATTTGCTTGTCATTCGTCAGGATGGATGCAGTTGGACATTTTTACAGAATGGTTTAAACATTCCTCAAATTTGCCAAGCCAACTGAAGATGATCCTGCTCTCCTGATTCTTGATGGACATAATACGCACACCAAAAATTTGGATTTTATTGAATTGGCAAGAAAAATTACACCACCGTCTTGTGTTTGCCGCCACACTGCAGTCACAGGCTTCAACCACTCGATGTGTCTTTCATGGGGCCGGTCAACAAATATTACATCCGCGCAGTTGAGAAGTATCTTCGCAACAACCCAGGGAGAGCAATAACTGTCTTCCAATTCAGCAAACTCTTTGGTGAAGCTTATAGTGAGGCAGCCCAACAGTCTATAGCAGTCAATGGTTTCCGCAAATGTGGAATAGAGCCAATAGACCGCCACGTCTTTAAAGATCATGACTTTTGGCTGCAGATACAACAGATGTGGCCCTTGCTGAACTGGAAACACAACAGAATGAGGCCAACAAAGAGAACGAGATACCTGATAGAGGAGAGTCTCCATCAGTTCTACAAGATACCCTGGAGGAAATACTAGCAATGACACCGCCAATGTTGGATTCGCTAGCATGCACATTAACGTCGCCAATGTTAGATCACCAACCAAGCACATTCACCTCGCCAATGTTAGATCAGCAACCAAGCACATTAACCTCGCCAATGTTAGATCCACAACCAAGCACATTAACTTCGCCAATGTTAGATCTACAACCAAGCACATCTTTCGCAGTAATGCCTAAAGACTTGTTTCCGATTCCCAAAGCATTGCCTAAAACAAAAAAGTAACCAGAAAGAGAGGTCGTACAGCAATCCTAACTAGCAGTCCATATAAAAATGAATTACGAGTAGAAAAATACAACAAGAACAGAAGAAGGCGCCAAAAAGAGTTTCTAAACTGGCTATTGTTTCAAAGAAAAGTGCTAAGAAGCCTAAACTTAAAATTAAGAAGTGCGCCAAAACCGATGATGATGATATGGATGACGACCCTGAATGCTTTTACTGCGGAGAAACTTGGTCTAAGTCAAAACATGATGATGGCTGGATACAGTGTTCTATTTGTAAACGATGGGCCCATGAAGCATGCTCGGGCTGTGATGACGAAGATAACGACTTTCTTTATGAATTTTGTTCTTAAAATTACTAATTTCTATGTACTTATGATAAGTTTATAACCAATGAATAATTAAGAAAATTTTAACGCCGTATTTGTCTCATTATTTCTTAAGTGCAATTTAAATAAAACTTGAGTTAATCTAAGAAATGGTGTATTTATTGAGTCTAAGCCACTTTACCCGCTTCATGAATTTATGTAGGCTACTTTACCCAACCAGGGTAGGTAAAGTGGTCAATTTCTCATTTTGATTTAAACTTTTAGATACTAATAAATACTTTGTTATATGTAAAAATAACAATCTGATATCAAAACTACGTTAGTTTACGAGAATATATTGATAATATAACATAAAATATATTGATATATATTTAACAGGCAGTCATTCAAAGCTTAGGGTGGCCACTTTGCCCGACCTTCCCCTATAGTACTTGTAAGGTCGGACGCCTTTCACACAGGCAACTGCGCTGCTCGCACACCTGATCAGAAATACTGATGAAACACCCCGGGCGATAAGCGTGCATGCGCTGGTAATCTAAACTCAAGAGCGCAAGTCATAGACCGGCTGGGTTGCATTGAGACCTAAACATCGTGAGATTGCGGTATACGAAGATAGGGGAGAAACCCTAAGCTTTCTCAGAGCCCTTTCGACGACCAAACAAATGCAACTGACATCTGGGGACATCCTGTTCCTAGTTCGACCATCCGAACCGGCTCCGAAAGAGCACAGCACAGGGCAGCCGCGGAAAAAGCCGCAGCCAAAAGCGGCAGCTGAAGCACCATCACAGGCTTCATGATTGCCTTCAACGCAGCAGCAAAGAGCAGTCTCTGAATCTCATCCCCATCCCTTCACAGCAACAAATGAGCCGAACGAAAGCCGACAAGGGACAGGTTGAACCGCCCCGCTATGTTACGGGTTTGAAGCCACGGAACCACGCACGTAACGTCTTCCTCGAATTTATAGCCACACTGAGAGCGACAAGACAAGTTCATCTCAAGATCTGCGAAAACATCATGCAAACCTATAGGCTAGGAAGTGAAAGCCTCTTAAAGGCGAAACTCCAGGAGGCTGAAGCAGCCACTTACAATAATGTCATTTCCTGGATCATCAAGGGAACCATGACAGGACAGTACCTATAAGATAGCTTACATAGCTTCGTGACACTGAGCGAAAAAGAGACGGAACGCGCGGGAAGATCTCTTTATGAGACACCACCAAACGACCCAATTATAGTTACTACCCGACGCACCAAGCTTATACTGGACAATAAGATCCTAGAGATGGCCAAGACCATCGAAGGGAACTCAAAAGTTGGTGAAACTAGGAGCTACCGAGAATACAGTGGGTCATCAGAGTTCCAGGATGTAACAGACAACTTGGGTGATTAGACATTTTGACGTGGACAAAGACGCCATCATCACCACAACAACTGATGCAGCAAAAGATCTAAGAGAAAAGCTACCGCACCGTATCGGAAACCTGATTAAAACAAAGGTCACAGTGCGAACCATGGCTCTTGTTCTGTTAAAAGGCTTCGGAAAAGAAAGTTGAAGCATAAAGCGACTCAGCTTCATGGTGGAAGAAAGCTCTCATGAACCAAATAATTGATAAAAATCTTTAATCTTTACAAATGTATAAAACTGTACCTATCCACTGAAGAATTTCAGGCCAAGCACAGCTCAGAAAAATATGTTACTTAATTGCAAAAAAAATTGCTACTATGCTTGGTTCGACTTACGTATGTGACTCATCTTTCTCAAAAATGTTATTTTAGTAACAAATATCGTTCAAGATTAACCGACGGCCGCCTAGAAGACTCACTTCGAGTTTGCTGTTCTTGCTGGTGCTGCTGGGCCAAGCGCGTCGGTGTAATTTATTGCATTGATTTTAGGTTTTTTATTATAATTACAAATTTGGTTTGAAAACGTACAATAAATACTTAAATAAGTAGCACTTAATTACCTATTAGTACTTACCACATTTTATTTCCGAACCTCGGTAAAATTTTCGCCCAGTATCCGGACCCCGCCTAAAATTACTTGCCGACCCCTGGTATAAAGTAATAAGATTTATCACTATGCCGTCACTTGTAAGCTGTCCAACTGAGTGCAATTGAAGAGGGGGGCGGGGGTCTAAACCTCAATAATTTCTACTTGTCGCACGATTTTTGTACGGCGTTCTCTCGCGCTTCCCCCTGTCATTTTGCTGCTGCTAATGATTGCCTGGAAGAGATCGCTTTTAGCGATAAGGCCGCCATTTATGGCACTAGATATTAAGTTATTGTTTTTTTTTATTGTGTAAGTATGTGTTTGTAATTTTCTGCTGTGCATAATAAAGAGTTTCTGTCTGTCTGTCTGTCTCTCCACGCACTCCCCGGTGCGACAGTACGGTTAGCATCTTCGTCGCCGCCGCCGATATGACGTCACGAGGTCAGGTGCACAGATATTGTGACCGGGTTGTATATGTAGAATCTTGCCGTTGTACCACATGTTTGATTCAACAAATATTTACTTACCTACGCCCCCCATTACCATTATAGACTTAGATAGAGCTAGATATGTTGTGTAAATAAAAGTTTCAGGTATCACAAACTATGTAAGTAGTTACTTACATAGTTAGTTACATAGTTATGTAACTATGTATAAACTTATATTATTTAATCCTACTGAACATGTAACGTTCCTTTGCTAATATTATACCTCTTACCTCCAGTGGCGGATTAGCCATAGAGCAAGAGTAGCAAATGCTACGGGCCCCGCGCTCCGACGTCTGTCTGACTGTAAATATGCAGCAAAAATATCTTGCATAACTTGACCCTACCCTTCCTAAACCTAAGCAAACGAAAGGTCCCTTGACAGAAATTGCTACAGGCCCCGCGCCTGGCTTGATCCGGCACTGCTTACCTCTACATTCATGAAGCCATCGCTTAGATAAAATAAAAGTAAACTCTTTGGGCCATGGCCTCATTTAAGTTTCCATTAAGTATAATAAAAAGGGTATCTCATTTATTCGGTTGTAATGTACAAGGTGATTATTATAACTAAAACATCAAACGACCGATACCTCGGTCCTTGCGGCGATGAATGCCCTGCTCGACGCAGCGCCGGACTGTGACATGTTTGCGGGTCTGCACAGGAATGTGATGAGGGATTGTCTGTTATTTTGTGAAAGATCATTGTACAGACAGTCAAGTACTTGCACGAGTAATTTTCATTGAAATTTAAAATGTAATAATATGTTTGTTATGATCTAAGTTGACATCCATATATACATATTGTTTTTTTATTTGCCTTGACTCTTGTACTTAAATGACATTATTTGTATTGTTTTGGTAATTTTAATTTCTTTTTGTAGAGACATTATTATTATTTGACATTGGTAGTATTGTTATAACTTGACATTAGTATTAATCATTACAATTTAACATTATTATTTTTGACATCAGAATTTTGTTTTTGATGTTAATATTGTTAAGTATTATTTTTGACTTTAGTAGATAATTTTTGACATTTATTCTAATTTTTGTTATTTTTTGTAATTTGTATTGAATTTAGTCATTGTTCAAAGTTTAATCACTGTACTTTCATATATTTCAATTATTATTCTCATTAGTGTAATTCGATAAGTCGGTACTAATTTATTGAAATAAATAAATAAAAGAAACATCATTTAGTACAGTAAAAAATTTAATAATTAATCTGAAGAATTTTTTGATGCTTTATATTCAACATATTTAGCAATAAAGTTTAAAAACAGAGATGGTGTATTAGCCGTGCTGTTTTTATCATTGAGAACAATTATTAATAAGATACCAAACATAATTTTAAAAATGAATTAATCATAAAATGCGGAGAGCATTTACAAAAGTATAATCTGGAGTAATAAACCTTTAGATTTTTTGTAGGTACATACCACATGTTTTATTTTCCTAATTGTAAACATAATACAACCCTAGTTAATTAAGTTAACCAATACTAAACTGCATAATACCTAACTGGGACATTGTAATTTCTAAACCTATTAAAATTATAATGATCCCAACTCTTTAGTACATTACAATACAAGGATTTTTAATTACAAAGAGATGCTAAGATTCAAGATGAATTAATTAATTATGTAATACACATTACAATTGATGTTATGTACTGTACCTGTAATGACTTGTTCAAATATTGTTGGACCTTTCCGCCACACACTGTATAATAATATCATATTCTTACGAAATGAAATTGGATAGGTTCACACATATCACTTTCATATGGCTTTTCTCAAGTACCTATGTGATAATTTATGTATTTTTAAGCTGTTTGAATGTTTTGCTCTATCACATATCACATTCTTATGGGTTTTCTTCAGTATGTGTTAATTTAAGTTTTTTGAAGCTGCCTGCATGTAATGCTTTATAAACACACATATGACATTCATATGGTTTTTCCCCATTATGCCTTCATTTGTGTTGTTTTAAAAATTCTGCTTTTGATGCTCTATATTTGCACATATCACATTTAAATGGGATATTAAAAAATTTTTCTCCAATATGTGACAATTTGTCTTTTCAAGTAAGGTGCATGAGATTTTCTATAGTGACATTTATCACATTCATATGGTTCCTCTCCAGTATGTGTTAATTTATGTTCTCTTAATCTAGTTGTGTATGATGTTCTATAAACACACATATCACATTTATACAGTCATTCTCCGGTATGTGTTAATATGTACGCATGTGTTGCTCTACAGCGCGCTGTAGAGCACAGTAGAGAACACGCTGCAGCGTGGCGCTTTGGTACCGACATTAAATGAACACACGGGTAGGGTTATTGACCAGTAATCATACAAAAGGAGTGAAAAATAAATATTCGCTTATTTAAAAAAAAATACTAACAAACTAAATAATTGTATCAAGAGATCGAATGAAAATCACCCTGTGCACTAGATTCATTCAATAACTTCCGTTGTGTGAGTAAGGGTAGGATTTCATGGAGCGGTTTCAAACCGCGCCCGCGCGCGGGCGCGAACCGCGACGGTCGACGATTTTTTTTCAAAACTCACGAGACCGCTGATTGTAGCGGTTCGCGCCCGCACGCGGACGCGGTTGGAGACCCGCAACGTTTGCGGGCGAAAACCGCGCGGACGTGCGGTTGGAAGTCAGTAGTTTAGCGTAGGGAGGGGTAGGGGCGGCCCGCTCGGGGCGGCACTTTTTAGGGGGTAGCAAATTTTAGATAAAATAATAACATATTTAAGGTCAGGTTTTTCTGCCAAGGTAGGCATTTACGCTGCCTCGCGTGCACTGATGCCCCGCTTTGTGCGGAATCGGTGCCACAGTGGAGAAATAACACAAAAATATTGACTAAATTGAACTAAGTACTAGATTAAACTTATTTTTTTGATAAGATTTGTTTATAATTGTGATAAGAGTTTTGTTTCTTTACAAACCAGGAAATATTTCTCTACACTCGTAGGTATACTAAAATTACCCTTTTCTTTTTTGACGCTGTTGTTTTGACGAAGTTGAGACCGGCTTTACCAATTCCATTAATTATTTAAAATGTTGCCTTGTACTTCGTAGATTAGTCCAAAATAAAATGGCGCGCCTTGATCTATGACTGGTCCCCTGCCTTATTAAAATTTTATCTAAATGCATTCCAAATGACCCTCCCTGACCAGAGTAACTTGGTAAGGTGGGGAAAAGCCTCTGAAAAATGTTGCTATACTTGTGGAGAGGCGATATGTACAGCAAGGCACATATTGGTGGGATGCAAGGTGCTCCTTAATGGGGGTCATTACTCACGGCGTCATGACAGAGTACTTGAAATCATACGTGAAGCCATGAGCCTTTCGGTTGCTAGAGCCCAAAAGGGATTGACGACAAACAACAGACAAATTAACTTTGTAAAAGAAGGCTCAACTTCAAACTCCAGGAACAAGCCTTACTCAATCCTGGGTACAGCACCTGATTGGACTATTTTAATGGACACGTATGAAAAGCACTACAAAATCCCAGAGGATGTGGGTGTTTCGTCATCCAGACCGGACATTTTCCTTTTTCTAGAGCTACGAAACGCATAGTCCTTGTAGAACTTACCGTACCGTGGGAAACTAATATACCTAAAGACCACGCGATGAAACGAAATAAGTATTACGACCTCCTAAACGAATTAACAAAAAACGGCTATGTAGTTAGTTTATACGCTGTAGAAGTGGGAGCGAGAGGTATACCAGCAAAATCTCTATAACCTACTGAAAGACCTTGGCTTATCCAGAAGTGCTGTAAGTTCTATACTAGAACGTGTATCTAAAAGCTGCACTAGTAGGCTCATATCAGATTTGGCTGGGCAGGGAGAGAAAACGAGTGGTGAAGGTGAGTGTTGATGTACGTCAGAAAGGGCCCCATAAACCTACGCCCGAGTCACAAGTCTCGGGAACTACTCGAGTTTTTCTCTCTCTGCCACACGATGGACCCGGCACCCGCACGGTGAATCCATGGAATGCTAAGAAGATCGTCTCTGTGCAGAAACTTAATTAACGATACGGTTGCGTTAATGCCGATGATGGTGGATGAATATGATGTGGTCTACGATGGCGCTTACTTCTCCAACAGAAACAATTTCACTCTCGACTCGAAAACCACAAGGTTCGAACCATCACAAAAAACTCACTCTGGCATTGCGTTTCACAGCCTATGTAGTCTTTCTTCTTTCTTATTACAAAGGTGGAGATAAAACTCTTTGTTAGACTCTTTAATCATGATGATGAACGATGTATTTTTTTCGAGAAACGAGCAATACGATAGAAAACCTTTAATTTAAAAAACCCGACTGCAAAAAATCAACACATAAAAACATTATGTACTATGTGATGATACTTTGGCGATTGACACTAATCTAACAATATCTTAGTTATCGAAATCCATCCAGGCGTTTGGACGAAACGTGAAAATAAAGAAATTTACAAACATACAAGATACACTCGAAAACCATAATTCTTCTTTCAATCGGGTAAAATGGCAATAAAGGAAATAAATAATATTGTTTTATTGCAGCCGCAAATTAAGTAAAGATTGTATTATCTGTAATCTGTATATTATCTCATTCCACAAATTGTTTTATTTCTTATTCTATGATGATTTCTGAGAAACTGTTTTTTTGACTCCGACGATATTGACCAAAAACTTGTCAGAGTGAATCTCTACTCGTAGTCTTGCGAGAGGAGGCCACGAAATGTTTTGCGATGAGGCGTGAGAGCAAGATTAAAGTCGAAGCGTTCGAAACAGACTCTGGAAATGATGGAAGAAGAAGAACCTATTTAAGCTGTGTGGCAAATTGTATAGAAGACCAATGAGTACAATCAGCCCCTTGACATAGCGTTTGTGGGCTATGAGAAAGAATGACGGATAACTCGGTGAAAGTCTAGTTGGTCATAGAATCCCTACAGCGATGCCAAATTGACTGCCGAGAAGCCGAGATATATCGAGGTAATGAGATATTGTATATCGCCGCAACTATGACTGTTCAAGTTCGAAACTCGCTGGATTAGACTGGACGTGACATTTATAATTACGGCAACAGGCGTATCTGACCAAACGATATCGTCGTAATGGCCGAAATGCTGGGGGATCTACAAGAGATACTGAAGGGCCTTGTTTACGCCTCCCAACGCATCGGTCTCCAAACGAACTTAGATAAAACCGTGCAACAGTTGAAAAGCGTGCTGTGAAACGAACAATGGTTGGTGTTTTTCTGAGTGATTGTATGCAAAACGAAGTCGTAGATCGTATCCGTCAGTGGGTCAAAGTTATTGACATAGCTCAACGTATTAAAACAAGCGGAAGTTGACTGTGTGCTCTAGGTAAAGCATAAGTTTAGCATGTTTCAGTAAAACTTGATAACATAACTGATGCGTTGGCAATGAAAGAGTCACTAAAATAAACACAGGTTTTTTTTTACCTTAACCTTAAATCATACAAAAATGTTCCGTCAGGCATTAAAAACTCACTAGATCTAGTGACAAAGTCAAATTCATTTAGCCTCATTATTATATTGTATTATTTATTATAACTAGTTCCGTTATTTTCATGTGATGAAAAGTAGTCTATATGTAATCTATTATCTGCAATAAACTTATATTTTATTGCAGATAATAGATTACAAGCAAGCAAATACTTGATGTAATCTAGAGGTAGAAAACCCCTATCCTATTTTACAAAATAGCCTACAAACACTAAAAAGTACAAATCATAAAATAAAAAAACATAAAAAGTTACGTTTAAAATAACCGACTTCAAAACCAAAAAAAGACACTCACAAGCAAAAAGTAAATTAATAAAGGCAGCACTAGAAAAAAAAACAACCGCATTGGCCCTAAAAACATTTTAGGGCCAGTGTGACTTAGTTCACAGCGTTCAGTACGTGGAAGTGAACGAGTATTTGGTGGTCATTAAAATGCATAATTGTGTGCTGAAAAGTTCAAAAACAAAAGTAAAAAGAAAGATAGGATATGGTATCATCGCTAAGTATTTAATCTTAATTTACTTTTGTAGCTGTAAGATTAATAATCATACATTTTTAAAGTGATATTAATTTTTCTACGGATTTCCACAAAATAGCCGCCATTTTTTTTTTTTTTTTTTTTTATTTAAATTATCCACCCACAGACCCGGGGTCCGTGATCTTTGTCATTACAATAATCTTTTTTTTTTACACATTTCTTGGATAAGGAGAAGAGGAAAATAGAAAGGATTTGGGTACATTTAAAATTAATTCTAGTGTCATGTCTGTAGAGCCGATCATCACCAGTTGGGATTCCGCTAGTAATCGACTCGACATCGAGTGTTTGCCTAATTGCCTTTTGCCATTTGCCCTGCTGCCTCCTCCCGGCCCAGAGCTCCACAACGGCCGCATTTCGTCCCTGATGGCCATCTGTAGGTTGAAATCGCGGATGGTCTTCGATGATGCAGCCCACGCTCGCCGCACGAACCGACCGATGGCGTCGTCGGTGTCGTCAGCGTAGTATGTGAAGGTCCCCGTGTGCCGTGAGATTGCAACTACCGCATGGGGCACGCTCGTGCAGCTTCATGTTTGCCTTGGTTTTGATTACGATTACCGACTCGTATGTTAGTCCCTGAGCTTCATGGATGGTAAGGATGCGTGACCCGGTGCCTGACCCATAACCCTGGTTTGTCAGGTCTCCTCCTCTTGAGTGTGAACTAAGAAGAGGGTGTTTGGTTGGGTGTTGGGTATTTGCGCTCCCTTATATCTTCTCTGCTCTAGGGACTTTATACGGGACGCTGAGGAGTACATACCGGAGTATATTTCCCTCAGTGCATATGCGACGTCCATTGGGTTTCGATGTGCAGAGCAACTCCTGGCTGATCTTTGTTACCAGGTTCGGGCGATGATACCTCATTTCGAAGAGATTTTCCCTGTCGATATAAGGCAACTGATTGACGTCTCCAATGAGGACAATTTCGCCAACACCAGACAGCCTTGAAGCCATCACAATGGCTCCAAAATGGTTCATGAGAGCTTCGTCCACCATGAGGCGGCTGAAACTTTCTACCGAAACCATTTACCAGAGCAGAAGCCATGGTTCGCACCTGGTTTTGACCAGGTTTCCGATTCGGTGCGATAGCTTTTCTTAGATCTTTGCCGCCTCAGTTGTTGTAGTAATGATGGCGTCCTTGTCCACGTCGAAGTGTCTAATCACCCATGTTGTTTTTCCACATCCTGAACCCGTTGACCCACTGTATTCTCGGTACCTCCCAATTTTTCCCAATCTGCTTTTGACGTTTCCGTTCCTTCGATGGTCTTGGCCATCTCTAGGATCTTATCGTCCAGCATAATCTTGGTGCATCGGGCAGTAACTACAATTGGGTCGTTTGGTGGTGTCGCATAAACAGGCACTCCCGCGCGCTCTGTCTCTCTCTCGTTCAGTGTCACGAAGCTATTTTCAGCACTGTAAGCTGCCATATACTGTCCTGTCATGGTTCCCTTGATGACCCGGGATGTGACATTATTGTAAATGGCTGCTTCGGCCTCCTCGAGTTTCGCCTTTAAAAGGCTTTCACTTCCCAGCCTATAGGACTGCATGATGTTTTCGCAGGTCTTGAGGTTGACTTGTCGTCGCGCTCAGTGTGGCTATGAATTCGATGAAGGCGTTACGCATGGTTCCGCGGCTCCGAAGCCGTGACATAGCGGGGCGGTTCAACCTGTCCCATGTCGGCTCTCGTTCGGGCTGTTTGTTGCTGTGAAGCTGCTTTGGGGTCTTTGACGTCGAGGGGGTGATGAATGGGATGTGATTCGGAGTACGCCCTTGCCGCTGCGTTGAAAGCAGTCACGAACGCCGTGTTGGTGCCTCGGCTGCCAGTTAGATTGGCTGAGGCTTTTTCCGCGGCTGCCCTCTGCTGTACTCTTTCGGAGCCGGTTTGGATGGTCGAACTAGAACAGGATGTCCCCAGCTGTCAGTTGCATTTGTTTGGTCGTGCGAAGGGGTTCTGAGGAAGCTCAGATTTTCCCCCGTCTTCGTATACGACAACCTCATGATGTTTAGAGGCCTCACGCAACCCAGCCGGTCTGCGACTCGCTCTTGAATATTCGATTGCCATCGCATCCACGCTTATCACCCGGGTGTTTCACCCGCATTTCTGCTCAGATGCGAGCAGCGCACTTGCCTGTGTGAAAGGCGTCCGACCTTCCGAGTACTCTATTAGTGCAATCGTTTTGTTCTTCGATCGCACCAACCGAAATCGGTGGCCGTCTAACTCGCACACCGGCATGGCGTCGTAGGTTTTCCGCTTCATCGTGACTTTTGCGGTACTCCCATTGAGCAGGCGAGACAATCCAGGCGACAAACGGGCTCGTTTCGTTCCCAAGCGAAGCAAAAGCTTATTCCGAATCTTTCTTTGTTGCTGTCCATGAAGAGAGCCACCCGCGGATACGGATCCCTGCTTCTCCTCGGTCTGCGTTCTCCAGTAGTTGTTTGACGGAGATGCTCTTCGAGGAGTTATGTTGGCGGAACCGCATGCCGCGCGGCGTCCACAGACAGCGGGCAGAGTGTGGTGGTGATGGGGCGCGTATTTGATTTAGTGATTTCTCATGGTTGCTATGCGGAATGAGCTCTCCATGAAGGACAGGAGCCGTGTTCTGTTATCTGGATCTACTAAGATGTTGTGGAGATCCGAGACAACCAGTCTTCTGTCGATCATAGATTCGAGCTCATGTCTTGCGACCATGAATCGGGGACAATCGACTAGCACGTGCCAGATCGTTTCGGGTTGGTCGGGGTCACACTCGCATGCCGGACTGCTCTTGAGCTTAAATCTGTACAGGTAATCTGCTATTCCTCCGTGTCCCGTCGCCGCCGTTGAACGCGTGAAGTGGACGAAGTAGCCTTGTACAAACGTGATTCTTGTTGTTTTTTGGTGTCGAATAAGTAATAAGTAGTGCAAGTGATTTTGAATTTTGGGATTTAATAATTTTGAATTTTGGGATTTAATAATAAAACAAAACGTAGTCCGTCTTATTCTAAAACACGGACTAATTATAGTACTGAGATTAAGCCAGCTTTAAACCAAGTCTAAGTTTAAACGTTATTACAAAACGAAATTTTTCTCTAAGCCGCGTACTAAATATGGTACTAAAGATTAACCATCGAGACCCTTAGTTTAACTATGGCCTTACTTTGGAACTGTTATTTTAAGGTTAGGACAACATATGTTTCTTCCATATTTAACAATTTGAACTCTCGCAATAGGTATGTTAACACTAATCACACACTAATGTTTAATTTTATGATAGTTTGCATTAATAGAATATCGAAAATCACATTATTATAATTTAATGTTACGTAGTAAATTTATTATAAATTATTTTAAACCCTCTATCTTTAATCTGTTGTCACGTGACTGGAAACACCAATATGAATTATTACGTCACTAGTCGCAAAACAAACTGTCGAAACTGATTAAACTGTTTACTTTGATCAAATGTATCAAACCTGAATTAGTTAATCCTGGTTTAAACCTGTACTTCGAGTATCTTAGTTTTTTGGAATAAGACTGAAAATAGTTTTAATCTACACTTAAGTTCGAGTACATTACAAAGAGAAAATATTCGTAAATACTTTCGAATTTTTATATTTGCACTGAATAGGTTTCGAAAGTAATGAAACGATTTGAAAAAAATACTAAAAATATGAATGATACTCGTACATTAATAAAAATGTAGTTCGTTTAAAGTTTTCACAGAAACTTGAAAGACATTTAACAGCTACATGTCGCTTTTTGGCTGTTGGTGTGCGCACGTATAGTAAAAATTTAATTCTCATATATTATTCCAATTGCAAGTAAAAAAATATGTATGAAATTACTTTTTTTTTGTACAATGTTATGCCGTCTTTTGTCGTCAACGCGCGTAGTTCGTATGATTTACAGATCTCGCTGTTTTTGCTTGTATTAAGAAGTTTTCTAAAAAATGTATAGTAGGGCGCATCCTTCCTTTTGAAATCATTAGCTGCAGACGGCTACCGCGCCGCTGCGCGCGCAACCGCGCGCGCAACCGCGCGGTCGCTACGCGGGCACCACGCGGTCGCCACGCTGTCGCCGCGCGGCACTCGCGTAGTAGCGCGGGCGTAAACCGCCTCGTGAGTTTTGAATTCGATTTTTACATACAAATCTGCATCCTACAGAAGACGCGGGCCCGCGCCCGCGCGCGGGCGCGGTTTGAAACCGCTCCATGAAATCCTACCCTTAGTTGTGAGTAAAGTTGGCAACGCCGCATCTATCACGCCTTCTACCGCCTAACTAAATCGGCTTTAGCTTTGCTATTGCCATCTCTATAATGTCGAACGAAAAAAAAGAGAGAGAAACTACAAAGCTATGACAGTATACGTTCGTGCGGTAAACCCCGAGTATCTATCAGTCGCCGCCGCCGCGCCAAGCGGGGTCGTAGGTACCTATCTACAGATACGTTTACATAATTTTTAGTTATTTAATTCAGATTAATTTGGAACGTGAGTGAGTAGGTACATCATGAAACAGCAGATTCAACATCTGTTCACCACTAATAAATCGAATACCCAATAATAAACAACAAAGGTAAGCACACAAAATGTAAATAAATGCGTAGGTACCTTACCTATTGTAATTATGGGGGACCTTCTATCGCTAATGCTTTTTGTTATTACCAAATGTTCTTTTTGAAGTGACGGTTGGTCTAGTAGGAAGCATGTTGTGGCGACTGCAGGTTTGATCCGTACCCCGCACACTACTGACTTTTGAAAGACTTTGAAAGCCATGTGCGTAAGGCCGCTAAATTAAAAACGGCGAAGGAAAGCATCTTGAGGAAATTGACATATACTTTTCGTGGGTATGTGTCATCCACTGAGCTGCAGTAGGCCAGCGTGATGGATTAATATAATCACACACCACATTCAAATGGTTTTTCTCCAGTATGTTTTAATTTGTGTTTATTTAAGTTGGCTGCTCGTGGTGCTTTATAATCACACATATGGTTTTTCTCCAGTGTGTCTTAAATTGTGTCGTTTTAAATAGCATGCTTGTGATGCTCTATAATCACACATATCACATTCAAATGGTTTTTCTCCAGTATGTTTTAATTTGTGTTTTTTTAAGTTGCCTGCTTGTGGTGCTTTATAATCACACATATCACATTCATATGGTTTTTCTCCAGTATGTCTTAATTTGTGTTGTTTTAAATTGCATGCTTGTGATGCTTTATAATCACACATATCACATTCAAATGGTTTTTCTCCAGTATGTATTAATTTGTGTTTTTTTAAGTTGCCTGCTTGTAGTGCCTTATAATCACACACATCACATTCATATGGTTTTTCTCCAGTGTGTCTTAATTTGTGTTGTTTTAAATTGCATGCTTGTGATGCTCTATAATCACACATATCACATTCAAATAGTTTTTCTCTAGTATGTTTTAATTTGTGTTTATTTAAGTTGGCTGCTTGAGGTGCTTTATAATTACACACATCACATTCATATGGTTTTTCTCCAGTATGTCTTAACTTGTGTTGTTTTAAATAACGTGCTTGTGATGCTCTATAATCACACATATCACATTCAAATGGTTTTCCTCCAGTATGTATTAATTTGTGTTTTTTCAAGTCGCCTACTCTTAAAGCTCTATAATCACACATTTCACATTCATAGGGTTTTTCCCCAGTGTGTATTAATATGTGTAGTTTTAATAAATATGCTTGTGTTGCTCTATAATCACACATATCACATTCATATGGTTTTACTCCAGTATGTCTCGATTTGTGTCTTTTCAAGGTGCCTGCGCATGATGTTCTATAGTGACATTTATCACATTGCATTGATTTTTCATATTTTATTTTATGTGGTTTTAATGAAGCTGCTTGTGAAACTTTATTATCAGACATTTCACAGGAATGTGGTGTTTCTCCGATAAGTATAATTTTTTCCCCCTTTAAATGACATTTTTCAGTAGTTCCTTTATAATCACATATATTATCACATTGTAATGATTTTCTTTCAGAGTGTATCTGGAAATGTTTGTTTAACCCACTGGATGGAGGTGTTGTGCCACACATGGTGTGGCTGTGTTCCTGTTTGAGAGGCAGAGGATTTACTGCTTCAGGTATGCTCTCGCGTCTGCTGGAGTTATCAGTTAGTGACAAGTCAGTTTTTGTATCTGCTGTTTCCATTGGCTCAGGGTCACTCGCCATTTTGTACTTACCAACAGACAAGACAATACAATAAAATTGTTTCAACTGATACTGCTGTTAGCTGTTACAAGTAATGTGGTAAGAATAGGTACCTAACAACTCTATGGCTTACGTTTGAGAATCCAAGTGCTGTGTAAATATAGCCAATTTGAAGAGATTAATCACATGTATGGTGCACTTTATCCTAAAATTGGCATTCTGTTGGGCGGCTTGGTGTACATCTGCAAATCGACAAGTCGTATATTCAATTTACACTTGTTCATATTTCAGTAATTTTAGATTTTACCAACGAAGTATTACAAATTATTAATAGTCATTGGATTTTACCAAGATTATACCACTATAATACATTCTCTTTGTTTATGTAACACCACATCGTCTCATCGTCGTGACACAATACAGTATTTACTATTTACATTCTCTTTGCACAATACGGCTGCGCCTATTTCTAGATTCGCTATAGTCCGTTCCACGAAGAGGTGTAGAAAATGTAAACAAAGGTGCTACCATAACATAAAAATCGTTTTACCTTAGTAGTTTTCTAAAACTGTCTTAAAATATTATTCACAAATATGATTCGACTTTACTGTGATCTTAAATACAACATACTTGGATTTGTATTGATCAAATAATGATTTATTAACTTATCTTGAAAGTTATAAATAGTAATAGTAGAATGTGGTAGATACGGTTTTAAACAGTGGCAATTTGATCTATATTTCTCAAACTGCGAATCCCATCAAAACATAAATGTGAAGTGAAAGACAAGTTCAATATTATGATATTAAACCAGCCAACTCTGACTTTACTACCAAGACTGCTGTTAATAATCATCATAAATTATAAAAACAAATAATATTTTAAGTGTTTAAAACTACCCTATGTTATTATAAATAGATTTTAGAACTGACCATTTAAGACCATTTAGATCTCCATTCTTTAGTCGTTGAAGTCAACAAACAAGGCATATAATATCATAATACTGAACTTTCATCTCACTTTACTTAAGTATACGCATGTTCCTGATGGGATACCATTACTTTTTGCACGTAAATTATAAGACGTTTACCTAATGAACCACCAAATAATGTCAATTTATTCACAAGAAAATCTACTAATACTTATTATAAGTGCAAAAGTTTGGATGTACGTTCCTCTATCAAGTTGAAACAGCTAAAAGGCTCAGGTTTAAACGCGGAACACGGTTAGATTATGATCTGGAAAGCATAAGTATAACTATGGAGGGAAAATTACAGAAAAGGGATATGAGCGGGTAAATTTGCGGAACGCTGCTCACATAAGCAACCCACTAAAAGTTCCTTGCTGGGGCTATATTTCTTCCGTGTTGGTGGTGGATGACAAACCCTCTGATCTCGAAAATTTTAGGAACATGCCAGTTTGCTCAAGATGTTTTCTTTTACCGTAAGCAGCATTACGCTCATGAATTCGATAAAACAGAGGTGCGCGTGAGATTAGAACCAGGCACTGCATCTGCGTATTGGCGTGACAAGACCACCTAAGCCGAGCAATAACTTAATGTTAAAATAATAAATGTAAAAACAACTTAATGTAAAAACAGAACACTCATTAACAAATCTGTTTGGATGTAAAAATCTTATATTAGGATAGATGAAAACACTACCCAGTATTCGAAACGTTTTAAAATTAATTGCAACAGCATTTAACGCAGTAGAAGTTAATTGCATTTTTCAATGAATTACACCTACCACTCTTATTAAAAAAATATCCAATGGGGCACTTATTATTAAAACTATTTGAATCTTCTCAGAACGGGTAGGAATAGTGCCACCAATATCTTTTGTGTGCCACCATTTGTTTTGTCATTTTACTTACCTTATTAATTTGTTTGTTACGGAATCAAGTATAAGGGCCAGCCACGTTAGCTATATACTCAGACTGGATTGCTTTTTTTAGTTCAAATATAAAACGTAGATCATAATAATTATAGCAAGGAATAGTATATAGGTACACCACTTTTTATTAAGACAAAATAATAGCATTATAGCAATGGCAGCTACACAGGTAGTAAGAACTACACTAGTGATGTGCTGGATTGTGAAAAAAGTACATCCACGGATACAGATCTGAATGTGGATATATATACGAGTATCTAAAGCTGCGCTAGTAGGCTCATATCAGATTTGGCTGGGCAGTGAGAGAAAAACGAGTAGTGTACAATACAATAAAAACTGTATATGTTACTATTGTGTTCCATGAACCAACCACCTTATTTTAGTAACAAACACTTATTTTTGTATTAATGTTTTAAACTTATGCGCACCACATATTTAGTAAACATATAATTATAAAATAATATAAATAAGACAAAAGGTTGGAAACGGACTTATTGGAATATATTTAAACTTGTTATGTGACGAAAATCTAAAAGGGGCAAATGGAGATGCTTACAACGAACTATCTTCTAAAACAAAGGTTGAGAAATGCTGGTCTGTCATATTGAGAGTGACATTGATTTGTTTACATTTTCTACACCTCTTCGTGGAACGGACTATAGATTCCTAACGTAGTAACACAGATAAAAAATAATACAGATAAATCATTTATCGTTCATTCATTCGTGCAAAGTTGCTATGCTAGACATTCAAAAACCAAATGTGAAAATGTGTACCTACCTTTAACGAACAAGTCATGAATAGCATCTTAATGAATGAAATGTCACTGTAATATGTCATTGAGCAAATCAGAGTAGATGACGGTCCAATCGAAGTTTTCCCAGTGTTGCCTGCTGAACGAATTTTTCGTCATTCCTAGCGAATTTGAGTTGAGAAAAGGAAAATACCTAACTTTCTAACGGCTAAGGATATATAACGAAAATAAAAACTTCACATTTTCATCCATCAGCGTCTATTGCGGTTTTTAAACCGTAAGGTAGAAAAGTACTTAAAGCGATAAAGCGTTTTCCAACGAGATAAAAAAATGGCTCGAAAAAACGGTAATAGGAGGCGCTTGTAAGTTTCAGATTGCGATGTCAATGTCAAAAGCCACTGAACAACATAGTGAAGACCACTGCGAACGCTGAACTTAGCTCGCATACCTGTGTCGAACTAGTTCGCTCCTGTCTTTCGTTCGTTCGGTCATTTTTAAATATTTTAGAAGACAATATTGCATTTTTTTAATTCATCCTGCGCTCCAATTTTTAACTATTTCATATAATGTAAAATACAAAAAAGTCACATGAATTCAGAAAAGTTCCGGCTGGTCTCGTCGGGAGAATGGCAACTGCCGATTGGTATCCTATCGTTTCGAAGATAATAAATAATATGTGCGTAAAGTCGTTAACTTAAAACTAACTTAAAGGTTAAGGAAAACTTCGTAACAATTCTTCGAGGTCATGACTATGTCATCAGTGTGGATTCGTATACTGCGCCAGCGCGGTGGATTATGGTCTTGACTCTCTCTTTGCAAAAGAAGGCCCTTAGTCCCAGCAGTGGGAACAATTAGTGGGCTGCTTATGCTTTTGCTACCTGACCGTCGATGTCTACGATTGTTGTTTTTAGCTATTGTTGTTGTGTTGTTGGTTGGTATTGCTTATGAACATCTGAAAAATCGGAAACGCTTTGTGTACATGCATTAAATTCAAGGGAACTATAAATTGTCTGATTTAAAAATGTCATCTATCTCAATATACGGATATTGTCAAAATCTTAGATTTGGACAGAAATGTTAAGTTATGTTAGACGTAAAATAAGCGCCATCTATCATTTCTTTGTTTTAATCTCTTGAAAATGTTGAATACGTAACATACAATTCGGGTAAGAGCAAACTAAATCAGTCAGTTGACCATGCGGCATTACTGAACAATAGTGGATCGCCGAAAAATAACAGTCACGGAACCAGATAATCGATGAGCTAATTCGCATAGTTCACTAAAACTTAAGGAGCTGTTCTGTATACTCGTGGTTTGGTAACTAATGTCCCAACACTATTAATTTTTTATTTATTCTTGGCCATAGATACCACAAAACACTAGAAAGATACTACAGACTAAGTAGAGAGAATAGATACTAGTCGTTCAGCCACAGGTAAATATTTTCGTATCAGTGTTGCTATTTATATTTTTGAATCTTCCTTTTACTTGTGCTTAGTTTGTATCTCTGCATCGAGAGTTTTAAAGATTTTTATTGAAAATCGAATGTGATCAGTAACGATTTTTTATTCCATTATCAATTTAATTGACCTCTTTTTATTCCCAATATTTGAACACTAAAAAAGAAGAAAATTTGATTTATAATGAAATTTTTTCTTCGAGTATTTAGGGTTTATAGAAGGTAAACGAACCAAACACATCAGCTGAGCTGAGAAGAAAAATATAATTTATCTAAAATAAGTGATGTGTTTGGGAAACCTCCAACAGTTTTAGTTATCGCTAATAATTTAGATTTACACTTTTTCCCTGAACATTGGGAGGGACTTCATAATAATTACACTTTTGAGAGTCTATGGTACACACAAATCTTTTTGAAATTTCACACCGCCATCTAGTCCGTACTTTGGAACTATTTTTGTCTCGTCGGAAAACGGCTCATTCCACTACCGCTACTAATGCGTACTTTGAAACTATTTTTGTCTCGTCGGAAAACGGCTCATTATGCGTGGCTCTGGTGCTCTTAGCTCTGCAGCTCTGCTGTGGTATAGGTGCCAGAGGCAAAATACGTACCTAGTTACGCGGAGTGAAACGCCCAAGCGCAAAATAATCTATATCATCATCATCATCATCAGCCGCAAGACGTTCACTGCTGAACATAGGCCTCCACCCTAGATTTCCACAACGAACGGTCCTGCGCAGTCTGCACCCAGTGGTTTCCAGCGACCTTTGTGAGGTCATCTGCCTATCTAGTGGGAGGCCGTCCAACACTGCGTCTTCCGGTTCGTAGTCGCCACTCGAGAACCTTTCTTTCCCATCGGTTGTCAGTTCTGGGAGCGATGTGGCCTGCGGCCTGCCCATTGCCACTTCAACTTGCTTACAATTTGAGCCTTGTTTTTTATCTATACTTCTATATCTATACTAATATTATAAAGAGGAAAGATTTGTATTTTTATATGTTACGAATAAACTCAAAAACTACTAGACCGATTTCAAAAATTCTTTTGCCAATAGAAAGCTACATTATCACTGAGTAACACAGGTTATGTTTATCACGAAAAAAAATGAGATATCATCGGAAATTTTAACTAAAACCAAAGCAAGGTGGAATAAAAACAGACATAAAATGGCTTTCATCTCATACCCTGCGGAAAGTACTAATGATAGACCAAAACAATGTTCTACAATATTATAGAGCGTATTAAAATCTACAAAAAACCTCCCAATACCATATGTCTAACTATAGTAATTACGTCGCTACAACTACTTTTTTACATTTTAAAAGTAGATAAAAATGTCTATCAAATTCAGACCATGTTATCCACACATTTGTATGAATTCTTATCCAAATAAATTATTTCTTATTCAAGACTCTTTTAATACCTATTGATTAGTTTTTGAATTATTGAAGTCGGACATCCCATTCAAAAGATATTAAATAAATAAATAAAAATAAAAAATTAAAAAGCCTTTTATTTCTTGCATCACTACAGAAGTTGACAATTTAAAACAATTGACACGCCGAATAAATTATACAATAAAATATTGTTGATAATTTAGTAAATGTGATAGTTAATAGCTAGTTCTAGTGTAACAAATAGTAGGTAATTTAGGTACTAGGTGTATTTTAGTAAAACTTTAAGACATACTTCATAATAATGAGATTTCCATTTCCAGTAATGAATTGCAATAAAATTATGTTACCTTTTTTTATATAGTGAAAGTTTGAAATACTAGTTACTTACAAACAGAAACAAATAGGTACCAAACCACATCTTCCAAGCCGGCTGGTCCCCGTGGAAGATTACGACCAAAACCCTCCAGAGGAAACAACACCAGTTATGTCAAAAAACAACAATTATCACATTTTACTTATGCGACTTACAATGTTAAGTATTAGTCTCCCAGTGATCTCTCAGAAGTAAGAAACTTAAAGAAACAGAATATAGGTCTGGAGGAGGCCTTTACCTTCCACTGAGAAGGGTTCTTGCAAATTCAAAAGATATTACGAAGTTAAAAATATCAATCCTATCAAAATACGGCGCGTCGTCGTCGTTGGACACCGAGGCACGGGAGAGAAGTGTTTGCAGCTATGAATTTGGAAGGCGCGCGTCTACTTCGCGCGGTCGGCTCGCTATGTAGTGGGTAGTGGACCACAGATTTCTAAAACAAAAGGAATGATATCAAATATTAAGAGCCCTCTCACGTCGTCGCACGAAATTCAAAAAGTTTGTGTTCCGAATTTTCCATCTTTAGTATTATCTAGAATTTACTAAATACAACTACATTTATGTATACAATAAACTACATTTTTTCGTAACACTTTTTTATGTTCCAATCAAAAGGTTTTTCCGAACTGCTTTTATATAAGTTTATTCTACCTTTACTGTTTTTGTTCAAGTTTTCTCGCACTTTCTACATAGTATTATATTAAATTTATTCCATTTATGTTTCCTCACGATGTTTTCTTTCACCGTTTTAAATTAGAGGCATTACGCACATGACTTCGAAAAAACAGTGATGCGCGTGTAATTTGAGCTGGGGGGCTCTGGATCGGCAGTCGCCGTTCTGCCGACTAGACCAGCCGAAACTTATGAAGGATATATATATAGCTCATCCCCAAAGGTCCCCTTTACCCTACCTACTAAAGTAGAATAAAAAAATTGGTTGCCTGTAAAGTCGGTATACGGGCGAAAGTTTTACGTGACAACGACTTTGAGTGGTAAAATAATTTTACGGAAGGGACGCGTGCCTTTCACTTTTTATGTCTGTCTCTCTCGCTCTTAGGCGGGCTAACCATGCCCGAGTGGAAGGGACGCGTGCCTCTCACTCGCTCTCGTTGTGAGCGCTTAACGTGAGCGGAGCGTAACGCAGTTTCTTGAAGTGTCACCCGGCAAACCAATTTATAAGACGTTGTCACGTCAAAACGAATCATTAAGGACTACGTTGATGTGACGATCAGACATATGTCACATGACTCCGAAAGTGTCAATAGATACAATAAGCAGCCCACTAAATATTCCCACTACTGGGACTTGGGGCCCTCTCTCGCAAGGAGAGAGTCAAGTCCATAATCCACCACGCTGGCCCAGTGTGGGTTGGTGGATGACACATGACCTCAAAAGATTCTAAGTACATGGCGGACTCCTCACGATATTTTCCTTCACCTAAGTTAGCACCATTACTCACATGACTCCGAAAAGACAGTGGTGCACGTGGGATTTAAACCCCGGGGCTCCGGTTCAGCTGCCGCCGTTCTCCCGACTAGACCAGCCGTAACTATTTAGCACGTATTTAGAACTAATAGAAACCACAATTTTTTATTAAAAGTAACCATTACATTGCACAACCATAAACTACGTCGTAGGTGGCATTAGCGGAGTTTTAACACTAAATTACAACCATTAAATATTTACTGATTTGATTTGATGCGTACAAAAGGAGAATAAAAACGACGCAGACGCTAGACACGCCTAAAACTAAAACGTGTGCATGTAGGCATAACGTTTTTAGGGCTAATGATAATATACCATAACAACTAACGCATAACTGTTTTCGCATAATTTTTGCTACCATAGCATACCATGTATAGCATAAACATAACTTAGCATAATGTTTAAAGGCACACATTGAGAGAAGCATAGCAATACCAAAACATAATGATCAAAGAAGAATTGGTCCTATTAGGGCTTCGATCACGAACGTACATTCCTGATCGAAGTATTAGGGATTATCACTGAGATTCGACTCCGGGTGGGCTCCCGGAGCCAGAAGCTCTATGGACCTGCGTGTCACACTGTAATTTTGTTTTATACTTATTTTCCATAATACCCGTGCGAAGCCAGGGCGGGCTGCTAGTTTTTTAAATAAAGAGTGACGAGACGATCAATACATGTGCCTGATAGTAAGAATCGTGCCTGCCACATAACAACACAGTGACATGCAGCTATTGGAACATGAAGAGTCCAAATTATAACGTCACCCAGAGATGTAAGATGTTAAATCTCTAAGCCCTGTAATTTCTCTGGAAACATTACCCTTCAAACCGGAACACAGTAATGTTTGCACATTACTGTTTGGCGGTAGAATAACTGGCAAAGTTACTTCCCTAGGCGGACTCTACGAAGAGTCCTACCACTACTATGTCAGCCACTTTCGTTCTTTTTGCGAATATCTGCATTACGGATTCTGTCGCACAGAGACTCCGAGCATAGCTCTCCGTGTGACTTTGAGCTTCGTTATGAGGCCCACAGTTAAGGACCACGTCTCAGTTCCATAGGCCATCACTGGCAATACGCACTGATTAAAGACTTTCGTCTTTAGAAATTGGAGTATTTTGGACTCAAAGATGTGCCGAAGTTTCCCGAACGCTGCCCGTCTGAGTTAAATCCTTCGTTAGACCTCCTTGTCGAAAATGGATTTACCTAATTGGATCTTTTGACCCAGGTAGACGTATTTGTCAACAACATCGAGTGTGGTATTCACAACAATAACCGGTACATGAACATTTGACCTTGACCTTCGTCTTGTCCATATTCATCCTCAAATCTACCTGTTGGGATACCTACTCTACTGAGGTCCCTTAGCATAGCACCGATATCCTCCGGCGACTCCACCACAATGACTATGTCGTCGGCAAACCGAAGGCGAGTGATGCATGCGCCGTTGATATTGATGCCATACCTGTTCCAGACACGGATATCGGGTTCCAGTTAATCTATATCTATACTAATATTATAAAGCTGAAGAGTTTGTTTGAACACTAGGATCTCGGGAAGTACTGGTCCGAATTGAAAGATTAATTTTCGATTAGATAGTCCATTTATCGAGAAAGGGTATAGGCTATAGAACATAACGCTACTATCAATAGAAGCGGATCATGAATCAAGAATGTAACAAAATCGGGAAAAAATGTTCCTTTTGTTGTAATCAGAGAAATTACAGGGCTTAGAGATATAAGATCTTAGATCTCTGGGTGACGAGCGCAGTGCAGTGCTAGGTAATGATTTGGACTCTTCGTGTTCCAATAGCTGCGTGTCACTGTGCTGTTATGTGTCAGGCATGTTGCTTACCATCAGGCACATGTCCTGATCGTCTCGTCACTCCTTATTTAAAAAAAAAAAACAATGTGTTAGAATTTTCGTACTGCGCTTTGACATGACAGCATGTGTCTAAGATTGCGTCATTAAACCTTTGCTATTCAAATTTATTTCTAAATCTGAGTTGGTGCGACCAATTTCCGACAGGTGGCGCAGCAGGTAGCTGAAGAGGTTTTTGGTTTGAAAGCGATATTCTCATGAATGACTGAACCGATTTCCGTCTTTCTTTCACCGTTGGATATGTACGGGATCCCGATGAGTGCTATATATTGTACCACGGGCGAAGCCGGGGACATCTAGTATATGATATAATTACAATATAATCTACGATCAAACAGTAACGAGTTTCTAGTCCCGCACTGCTAGGTACTTTATTTTATGTAGGTACCTAATACAATACACATGTTTGTCGTGGACTACAAAATTTTCTCTGACTGTTGTTTGAGTGTAATGATACGTAAAACGCATCGATATGTATTGTCCTATATTATGGCAATCACAAATCATCACTAAATGGAGAATCAAAGTAACAACTTAACTTAAGGGTGCTTCAGCAAACGATTCATAGATTTTATTTGACCCAAATGAGCTCCACCACTAGATTAAATTTTCAAATTCGAAATTTTTTTCAAGAAAATGGAACATAATATTCAACAACAACAAAATATTCGAAATATGTATAGGTACTTTACGAATGCGTCAATCAGCTCGTGATCAGCTCTTTGAGGTATTTTTGGAATTACAGATTTAACCGCCTTTCCAATTTATCTAAAGACAACGAAATAACAACACAGGTTTCAGAGGCAAAATTAGTACTATTTTAAACAGTTTTTACAATAATCCGATGAAGTGAGATCGCCTCATCCATAATCATCATCACCATCATCGCCACATTGTCAGAACCTTAGATTTGGACAAAATGTTTTTGAGTAATTTAGTAATGATGTTGTATTCAATGACGCAATCTTAGCTGCTGTCATGTCAAAGAACGGTACGAAAACTTTCAAAAAGAATATTTTATCCCGTTTTTGTTACATTCTTGATTCTGGCTCCGCTTCTATTGATAGTAGCGTTATGTTCTATAGCCTATACAAACTAATAATTAAAATTTTATAATTTTTATACATTCAATATGTACCTCTTCTAATCTATTATTCTGCAACGCCCCGCCGTACAAAAATCATGCGACAAGTAGAAATTATTGAGGTTTAGACCCCCCCCCTCCCTTTTCAATTGCACTCAGTTGGACAACTTAAAAGTGATGGCATAGTGCTGAATCTTATTACTTTATACCCTTCTATCATCCTACATAGGTCCCCTGGTGTATCATAATATGACCTATACATTTTGTTCATGGGCCTGTAGTCTATAGAATCATGCCGGTGTAAGGCATATGTGATTTAACATGGAAAAAATTGATTATTGCCATACTTACTCAGTTTTTTAAGATGAAAGGATGAAACATGTGATGATTGAGCAAAAAGTCTAGAATTCACCAAGAAACTTTGGAGATACGAGGCCTGACGTCATATACGATACACCTAACAGCAACAGCGGATCCAGCTTTGACCCCGGGTGGTGGTCACATAGTCGGGCCAAGTAAGAAGAACGTACTTTAAGTGCATGCTTGGTTTTAAATTAATGGTCTACCTAGGTTCTGGAACCAGCCTAAGAGTGGTCATGACCCTTTGATCCTCTCTGGATCAGTCCTTGTATAACAGACAGTATTTACATATCCTGTTCGACTTTGGCTCTATATTATACTTGATGAAGCAAAGGATTTCTACCAGATGGTATAGGTACCAATAATGACAATGCAGAACTAGCACACATATATAACCCGGTCAGAATATCTGTGCACCTCGCTGGAATGCGGCGCCTCTCCCGCTTCCCCTGTCATCTCTCCGCGCACTCCCCGGTGCAACAGTACGGTTAGCATCTTCGTCGCCGACGCCGATATGACGTCACGAGGTCAGGTGCACAGATATTGTGACCGGGTTGTATATGTAGAATCTTGCCGTTGTACCACATGTTTGATTCAACAAATATTTACTTATCTACGCCCCCATTATGATACGAGCTAGATATGTTGTGTAAATAAAAGTTACAGGTATCACAAACTATGTATATTATTTAATTCTACTGAATATGTAACGTTCCTTTGCTAATATTATTATACCTCTTACTATTATACCTCTTACCTCTACATTCATGAAGCCATTGCTTAGATAAAATAAAAGTAAACTCTTTGGGCCATGGCCTCATTAAAGTTTCCATTAAGTATAATAAAAAGGGTATCTAATTTATTCGGTTGTAATGTACAAGGTGATTATTTTAACTAAAAGATCAAAAGAAACATCATTTATTACAGTAAAATTTTGATAATTAATCTGTAATGCTTTATATTCAACATATTTAGCAATGTTTAAAAACAGAGATGGTGTATTAGCCGTGCTGTTTTTATCATTGAGAACAATTATTAATAAGATACCAAACAGATTTTTATTTAAATGAATTAATCATAAAATGCTCTCCATACAAAAGTATAACCTGGAGTCAATACAACCTTTAGATTTTTTGTACATACCACATGTTTTATTTTCCTAATTGTAGCTATAATACAACCCTAGTTAATTAAGTTAACTTTTCAATACTAAACTGCATAATACCTAACTGGGACATTGTAATTTCTAAACCTATAAAAATTATAATGATCCCAACTCTGTAGTACAATACAAGGATTTTTAATTACAAAGAGATGCTAAGGTTCAAGATGAATTAATTATTTATGTAATATGCATTACAATTAATGTTATATACTGTACCTATTATATAATATCATATTCTTATGAATTGAAATTGGATAGATACATAGCTGGGCATTAACTCGTTAATCCGTTAATTATCAAAGTTAACATTTTGATTAACGGATTAACTTTTAAGTAAACTTTTAGAAAAGATAGATAGATAAAATGTTAACGGACACGTTACCTTCCGTTAATATGCCAGAAGTCCGTCCGTTAATACGTTAATCGTTAATCCTAAGCCTATTATTCACCGCACGGCGCCGACGGCGCGGTGCAGCGCGAAAAACAGGTTCATAAAAATATGAAACGACAAGTTCTGGGAGCGCGAGGCAGCAAGTGAAACCAAAACAAAATTAGATATATTTTACCGGCGCGTGCGAGTGAGAAAACTGCGAAGAGATTTGTTTCGTTTGATAATTTCGTTACTTAGCGCCGGTGCTTAGAGTGAAGAGAATTTTGTTTCTTGTTTATAAATTACTGTCAGTGATTATTTTGCGTGTTGATAAAGAGGAGTGCAGTGTAATTTAGTTGGGTATAAAAAGTGTGCTGTGCAGTGTAGTAATTAAAACCATATCATGGAATACATGGATTCTGAATCCGTCAGTGCTGATGAGAATACATGGCTACATTTGACTGAGTATGTAGAATGTGTATCCAGATCGGGCCAGCAAATACTTTTTGCGCATAAGCGATGCTTACCGAAATACAACTCAATTAATTTAGTTTTTCCTTAAAGATTACGACTACATTTTACAAAGAGAGTTTATAATTACTTCCTTAAGAATTACTTCACGGTTAACGTTGAGCCCCAAATTAGGCTGAGCCTGTATCTATTTATCTATATATTATCAATAAAATAAAAGTTCATTTATAAAGCCTGGATAATTTGAAACAACATGTAAGATTATGAGTAGCAATACATACAGTTTGAATAGATTGTTAAGGTGGACTCTAATCTGGGTTCATTCGCACTAGTTCCATTGCTTTGTTCCATGATGGAACTACTGCGAATTTTTATTCACATTAGTTCCATTTATTCATAAAGTTGAAATGATGGAACTACTGCGAATACTCAAATTAGGGTTCATTCGCACTAGTTCCATTGCTTTGTTCCATGATGGAACTAGGTACTGCAAATGTTTTTTCGTGTTAGTTCCATTTAGGTCCTATGTATAAAGATGAAATGATGGAACTACCGCAACCCCCTTTATCTGTATTTAAGTATACTCATTGTTTAAACTAAGCAATGCTCTGTCACCCAGTATTATTTTACTCTATAACATAATTATGTAGGTATTTTACGTTATTGATTATGGCGGCCGTATCACAAAGTATGTTTAATTTGAGCCAATGTTTTGTTTTTTTGCTCAACTACTCCTAATATGCATTAACTAATATGACCTATACTCCTGGGGCCGTAGGTCAGATTTTCACCCAGTACTTCGTAATTTTTATTGGTAACTAACCGTAATGTTGGCTATGTTGTTGTGTTAATAATTGTGGTAGAGTATGTTGTTAATAATGTTGACCTAAATTAAATTAGTAACCAAACATGCTGAGGTATTTCAGAAGTTGAATGCTTCTCTTAACCTATCCATGTATAATTTACATAATGGTACAAATGAGAATTCTAATTTGAGTACCTTCGCAGTAGTTCCATCATTTCATCTTTATACATAGGACCTAAATGGAACTAACACGAAAAAACATTCGCAGTACCTAGTTCCATCATGGAACAAAGCAATGGAACTAGTGCGAATGAACCCTAATTTGAGTATTCGCAGTAGTTCCATCATTTCAACTTTATGAATAAATAAAAATTCGCAGTAGTTCCATCATGGAACAAAGCAATGGAACTAGTGCGAATGAACCCTAATCTGGACAAGACAAATAGGAGAACTCATTCTGACAATATTAATGATACCAGTAGCAAAAATAGCAGTACTCCTAATCCCGTTAAAAGAAGAATGTGACAGCTGAGCATCGGGGAATCGTTCGGCATTGCAGCTACTGGCAGACGAAAACTTCAAAACTTCTTTTTTGAATGGTATTTCTTCAGTGTGTGTTAAATTATGTTTTTTCAAGCATATGACATTCATATGGTTTTCCCCATTATGCCTTAATTTGTGTTGTTTTAAATAATCTCCTTTTGATGCTCTATATTTGCACATATCACATTTAAATGGTTTTTCTCCAATATATGTGACAATTTGTCTTTTCAAGTAGGTTGTAGCAGGTTGTCAATTTTCTATAGTGACATTTATCACATTCATATGGTTCCAGTATGTGTTAATTTATGTTCTCTAAATCTAGTTGCATATGATGTTCTATAAACACATATATCACATTTAGGTATATGGTCTTTCTCCGGTACGTGTTAATATGTGTAGTCTAATAGTCTCAATATGTATACTTATGTTGCTCTATAATCACACATCATCACATTCAAATGGTTTTTCTCCAGTATGTTTTAATTTGTGTTTATTTAAGCTGGCTGCTTGTGCTGCTTTATAATCACACATATCACATTCATATGGTTTTTCTCCAGTATGTCTTAATTTGTGTTGTTTTAAATAGCATGCTTGTGATGCTCTATAATCACACATATCACATTCATATGGTTTTTCTCCAGTATGTCTCAATTTGTGTCGTTTTAAATAGCATACTTGTGATGCTCTATAATCACACATGTCACATTCAAATGGTTTTTCTCCAGTATGTATTAATTTGTGTTTTTTTAAGTTGCATGCTTGTAGTGCTTTATAATCACACATATCACATTCATATGGTTTTTCTCCTGTGTGTCTTAATTTGTGATGTGTTATATTGCATGATTGTGATGCTCTATAATCACACATATCACATTCAAATGGTTTTTCTCCAGTATGTTTTAATTTGTGTTTATTTAAGTTGGCTGCTCGTGGTGCTTTATAATCACACACATCACATTCATATGGTTTTTCTCCAGTATGTCTTAATTCGTGTTGTTTTAAATAGCGTGCTTGTGACGCTCTATAATCACACATATCACATTCAAATGGTTTTTCTCCAGTATGTATTAATTTGTGTTTTTTCAAGTTGCCTGCATCTGATGCTTTATAATCACACATATTACATTTATGTGGTTTTTTTCCAATATGTATTAATTTGTGTTTGTTCAAGTCGCCTACTTGTAATGCTCTATAATCACACATTTCACATTCATAGGGTTTTTTCCCAGTATGTGTCAATTTGTGTTTTTTCAAGGTGCTTGCCCATGATGTTCTATAGTGACATTTATCACATTGCAGTGATTTTTCATATTTTATTTTATGTGGTTTTAATGAAGCTGCTTGTGAAACTTTATTATCAGACATATCACAGGAATGTGTTGTTTCTCCGGTAAGTGTAATTTTTTCCCCCTTTAAATGAAATTTTTCAGTTCCTTTATAACCAATATTATCACATTGTAATGATTTTCTTTCGGAGTATATCTGGAAATGTTCGTTTGAGCCACTGGATGGAGGTGTTGTGCCGCACATGGTATGGCTGTGTTCGTGTTTGAGAGGCATCGGATTTATTGCTGCAGGTATGCTGTCGCGTCTGCTGGAGTTATCAGTTAGTGACAAGTCAGTTTTTGTATCTGCAGTCTCCATTGGCTCAGGGTCACTCGCATAGTTTGTACTTACCAACAGACAAGACAATACAATACAATTGTTTCAACTGATACTGCTGTTAGCTATTACAAGTAATGTGGTAAGAATAGGTAACAACCATGGACGCACAGACTAAGTAGTACACTCAGACGGACATGTCGGGAACAAGGGAAATTGGTCTATGGTTCTAGACTAAATCTACTTTATCTGTGCTGAAAATGATATCTGACTTTGTCATTCTTTTTTTTTAACACGGTCACTGCGAGGCCATTTTTCGTAGGCTTTCAGCTAGTGCGTATGAGGTCTTTTCGAGGCAAAGTCGCCCAACTTTCCAGTGCGTCTGGGATCTTTTAAGCCTCACAAAATTGTTTCCTAAAACACCTTCAATATTTACACATAATTGTGAAAATAATTGCTTGAAACTTTACCATTAATAACTTAAAGATGAATCAAAATTGAATCCTGCTTCGCCCACAGTTATGGCATTTAGATATTGAATAAATTAAAAAAATATAAATGACATCTATTCTGCCTCACATCGCACTGAAAGACAGTTCTATGAGCGCCTCAACTAGAGTTGGGAATAAAAGAGAATTGCAGTTACGATATTAAACCAATTTATTTACTCAAAATGTTTTTGATTAAAACAGGGCAGGCAGAAGGATTTATTACATCGGACACAAAAAGTAGCAATTTTTTTAGTTTCTTTACAGCCTGTGAGCTATTTAACGTCAGTTATTAAAAAATAAATTTTTACAGTCTTAAATTCTCGCAGCAACCTATGCACCGCTTTCGTTTAACAACTTTTTTAAACCCTAACAAAAATGGGTGTTATAAGTTTGACGTCGATGTCGTCTGTCTGTCTGTCTGTCTGTGTGTGTGTCTGTCTGTGGCACCGTAGAGCGCAAACGGATGGGCTGATTTCGATAGGGTTTTTTATTTGAAGGTTAATATTCGTGCCGATGTTCTTAGCTATGTTTGGTTAATATCGATTCAAGATGGCCACCTCCACAAAATATTTCTTCACAACCATTCTCAATATGGGTATCACATTAAAGGGAAATAATAAAATACTATACAGTATAACAAATTCAAATCCAAGATGGCCGCCACCACAAAATGGCGAATTGCATTTCTTTTTTCACTACTCCCTCAACATGGGTATCAAAATGTGATACCCATATTGAGGTACGGGTGTGCCATTCCTCAATATGGGTATACGATATACTTATATTCAATACCTAAACATTCCACAATAGTCAATAAAAGAGCTTGACTAGTAGAATGTTGTACAAATTACAAATCCGAGATAGTCGAGGGTAAGCAGCGTGCTTCCGTATCGATACTTATCACGTCACTAAGCTAGGATGCGCGAGCGCCCCGCCGCCCGCGTCTCACTTCGTGCGGCTATGAGGCCTACAATTTTGAGACAGATATACCTCACTCCGCACTGTACGTAACTAATTAATACTCAGTGCGGTTGAGGCTTCTTTGACCTCATGTTACTTTAACATAGCTATTAGGCTAGGCTTTGTAAGAGAAGCAAATTTATATATTTATCTCTTTTATAGTCATAGAAATGTTAAAATGATCGCCTCCCGCATAGAGTGAGAGAACGCAATTTTGACTGCCGCACCTGCGAGAAGCCACGCATGTGGTTTGTTCGACCTCATAATGCAATGAACGTGTTAAATTACACAAACTGCATCAACACATAGATTTCATTTGCCAACTGGTGCTTTCGTGCCAATACGCAAATCATACATTATTTAATTTTTTGCGCCTAAAAGGAACTAGTGTCTATGAGAAAAATATACACATAGATTGAATTGATGCATTTATTTCTTCTTAAGTTCCACAACAGAGTTTTCTCAGCAAAAGAATCACCACTTCACAGGATATGTCATAATTTGAGTATTTTTCTTTCCAATGTGGATACGTATATAACACACTTATTTTCCGAAGTAACTCCAACCTGGTGCAATAAACTTGTTAGGTAAATCTTAGGTAAGGTGCAAAAAGTACATTTGCAGCTAATAAATAACAGAAATACACGAAAATAAATCAAACAATAACAATTATGATCAACTCACAAACGTCATAACAACTAAAAAAGAGCACAGACTAAGTAGAGAAATAAGAAATAGGTCCTATAGTTTTATGAAAAACAAAACCAAAACTGGTTTAGAGATGCCCGATAATATGATAATTAAATCTTTAAATCGAAACTAAGCGGAATATCGATACCTATTACAAAATGTAGGCTATGAGATACGTTCCACTTTATGAAATGTATGAAATGAAATGTTTATGAAAGACCTTGGCTTATCCAGAAGTGCTGTAAGTTCTATACTAGAACGTGTATCTAAAGCTGCACTAGTAGGCTCATATCAGATTTGGCTGGGCAGGGAGAGAAAACGAGTGGTGAAGGTGAGTGTTGATGTACGTCAGAAAGGGGCCCCTTAAACCTACGCCTGAGTCACAAGTCTCGGGAACTACTCGAGTTTTTCTCTCTGCCACACGATGGACCCGGCACCCGCACGGTGAATCCATGGAATGCTAAGAAGATCGTCTCTCTACCCTGAGTAGTGAATAGTCTGTGGCTGGTCACCATTGCTATTGCGCGCGCATTTTTTGAGCACTGTTTATTTTTGCCGCCATAACGAAACATTTTTAACAATTCGTTTTCTATGGTCACTAGACTAAATCTACTTAATCTATGCTGAAAATGATATTTGACTTTTTAATTAAACAAATTGCATCAACACAACGTTGTTTATTTGCCAACTCAACACGATGTTAATAGTGGAAATTATATTTTACTAGTAATTTATTCATAAGTTTGCTGAAAAACGTCGTATGATACACGTGTGTACCTATTGATGATGATTTTTCGACATATGATCAAGTACCTAGTAAATTGATCAACTAACGATTCTTGTTATTTTCCGGTGACATATTCAAAATTTCAGCTCAATTGATTAAAGATATCTCCTTCAAAGTTGAGCATTAAGATTCCACCCAAAAAAAAACATAAATGTAGAGGTACATACCTACTATATAAACTACAAGTTAAATAAAAACTATAATAATTATAAAATAAATTGGCAGCGCCAGAATAAATTCTGAAGTTAGATGTTTTAGATTAACCTTTTTTTTACTTGCTCAAAGTAACGATTTTAGATGATACTGTAAGTCTGTGAAACAATTTAAGTAGCATGTGCTGGTGCCTCCTATATACATATGTTACAATTGCTGCTCACTAGTTTAGCTACAACTGCGGGAATTTCAGATTTCGCCTAAGAGGATGCCATTAGCATGCCATTTAGCCGTATATTTAGATGGATTAAAGGGAAAATAACGTAAATGGAATAAACGCCTTTCACAGATGAAGAAGTGAGGAACCAATTACAGATATTAGATACTAGAATGTTATTATAACGGTTTTACATAAAAATAAAACCGATATTATGTGCCGAGAACGGAAAACATACAGCATTATATGAAGAAGAAGCAGTATGTATACTTATCTTATTAATCTGTGGTCGACGTCTATACCATAGACAATTAGCTTCATCTTGACGCCACCAGAGGGCGCCGCAAGCGCGCCACCAGCAAGGGCACCCGGCGCGGTGCGATCTTTGGGATTCATAGTCTTCACCAGAAAGCCCTTTCTAGAATGCTGTATGTTTTCCGTTCTCGGCACATAATATCGGTTTTATTTTTATGTAAAACCGTTATATTGATGTGCCTCAGGAAAACATACAGCATTATATGAAGACGTGTTTGTTATCTGCTGGTGTAAGTATGTCCAAAAATAACAACGCTATGATGACTGAAACATTTGAATACTTATTAAAATAAAGTGTTCAATAACATTTTGTAATTAGCTAAATTAACAAAGCTAATTTGTGTGTGATGTAAACTTTGAAGAACATGATTAACCATTTATGTTAATTTCGCAGTAAATTAACCTAACATGCTTAATGTGTTAAGATATTTCCATATTTTGCTTAATAATGTCATCAATCGATTGGGTATTTGATCATCCAAAGGCTACTGCTATATCTGGTCCACATCTCCTAGTTGTACGTTCATGGCACTGTCTCACTGGACTGGACATATCCAATTTTTAATAACAAGATGTTAAGCAACTGCTATAGATAAAATTTATTTGATTTGACTCGAAAGCTATTCTGTTTTTCTCAGATAGGAACTAGAAATATGTGATAAGACACAAATTATTCTCATTTTCCATGTTCATACTGCTATATAGCAATAATACCTATGTATATTTCGGTCTATAATATTTAAAAGGGGTTATTATTTAAAGAACCGTTCCAAACATATATGTTTTACATACTGTTTTTGGAGGAATTGGAAAACAACCAATCTACATAAAGTAACTCTCTAAGACTTCAGGTAGCTGTAGAATTCAGACGATTATCGCTTTCGCAAAATTTTAAAATGTACATAATTATGAAGTTCCATTTTAGTGTGTTGTCTGCAAATAGGCGACATAATATAAGTACATACTATGTGTACTAATTCTGTTTTAAGTGATAAGCTGTTATTTGAAACTAGACTTATCCGTGTTTTAGCTGTCAGCAGTTTTTGAATTTTAATATCAAATTATAATTATTTTGATCAGACTTAAGATATATTATAATAACATATTTAACGCATATAAGTCCTCGCTCGACCATCGTTTCGTCCGGTGCCGAGTGACAGTAAGGGTTGGCAATGATTCACACTGACCTAGCGTTATTTTATAAACTATTTTTTCTGTGAGTTTCTCACTCAAATCTACCCTCATTTTTCCAAAAATCTAGGGTTTTATCAATACTCATGAAGATTTCAATGTAATGATACACGCTACAGCGACATTTACCTAGAATCTTTCTAGGTCACGCGTTATCCACCAGGCCGCACCAGCCCGGTGGACCATGGCTTTTGCCGACTCCCAGTGATGGGAACGAGTCAGAAGGCTGGGCTGGTTTCGTATAAATATAATTTGTTTGTTGGCTAGTCGAGAGCCACTACCTTGTACGTCCTTGTTGTACAGTTCGAATGTGCTAATAATAACCAGGAAAGAATACTGGAATTTGGGTTCATCAGAGCTTGTCGAAAGCATTTATAGGCTTTGTTGACGACATTTTGCAATTATTTGTTGCAAATGGATCTTTTGAATCCGTTTATTTATAAAATATGGTGGTTCTTAGTCGCTGTTCTAAATCTCATCCTCAAGCTTAAACTTAAGATACCGTTTACATAACGGTTCTGCTACAATTATTTCATGTTACTGTTCACCGTATCTACTTTCAATTTGGTTTTGGTGTTATCTCGAAATGATAAAAATCTTAAATCTTTTCCATTAATATTTAACCTTATTATTACTTATCAGATTTTATAAAATCGAAGAGCATACGGTTTCTCTCTTCAGAATAGAGACTATACGGCAAGCTGGGCACTCTTTCACAAACTAAATATTAATCAGCATTATCGCTCATTGAATTGAAAACACAACTGCGTAAGACGCGTGTTTTAAATTATCATGTGTTTTAGGAGTATAAACATCATCAGGGAATGTCAGAAGAATGCAAACGATTCGTGGTCATAGATTCCTTCGTTGTTGTGATAGAGTATTAGTCGTTAAGTAATTATTCGTAGTTAGTATTGCTCATGGTGCTTTGTGTATTGAAACATAATGAGAAGTGGCTCCGCGCCACCACACCATCGCAGTAGGTACTACAATCCTTTTTGTTAAATCATGTAAGTACAAGTCATACTTGACGAAGCTGTTACTGGTTAAATCTGAGATGGCGGATATTAAAGTCTGCCGTATGGTACCAGAAACAGTAAAATTTAAGCCACCCTTCAATTCCAATTTAAGCAAATCAAATCTAACTTTTGCGTCAGATGTAGGTAGATTCATGTACTTTTCTATAAACGCTGTTATGTGTAGATATATGTGCGCCATAGTTGACCTGCTCCTATTTTCTGTCAATAACCTTCCAGATACATAATGTGAATATACATAGATACCTGCTTTCTCGATCATAGTTTTGAGGCATTTCCAGTGTCTCGCGGCTTCCGCAACCTAGAGACGTAACTTGAACACTGCACCAGAAGGAAGTCGTTCAGTAAAGACTGACACGACCCTTCGAACGCAAGGTCTCCGCGACCAAACGTGTGTTAGTAGTAAGATATGGTGCGGGGACCAGGTCCAAAACAAGTATTGGTCAAATATATTGGACATGAGTATGTTCCAAGTGTCTCATGGCTTCCGCAGCCAAGAAACTTAACTTGGTACTGCACCAGAAGGAAGTCGTTCAGTAAAGACTGACACGACCCTTCGAACGCAAGGTCTCCGCGACCAAGCGTGTGTTAGTGGTAAGATATGGTGCTGGGACCTGGTCAAATGTGAGGTATCAATTGTTCCAAATGATGTCTCGCGGTTTCCGAAATCTAGAGGTTTATTTAAATTTTTTATTGCGCCAGAAGGAGGTCGTCTTGTAAGATTAGTGCGAAGTGCGACTCTTCGTACGCAAGGTTTCCGCGACCAAGCATGTTATGAAAAATGTGGTGCTAAGGAGAGATCAAAATTTAAATATGTATACGTATTAAAATAAAACATGCCATAAAACATTTGATAATACAATAGAACATCTACTTGAATAATATATTTCTTATAAATATCTCTGAAATTGGCGACTTGCTTCTCTTCCGCAGAGAAGGTTTGTTTTATAGCAGGGACTCCTCCCCTGAATCGATAGTTATCGATGTGATGAGTTGGATGTAGCTGTGAATTTTAAATCTATTGATATGGGTTTATGTGAAATTTTATTCTCCCAAATAGTTATATTGGCACCCAGAGCTCGTCATTGCATATGAAATACTTTTTTTTTTTTTTTTTTTTTTTTTTTTGTAGGTATGTATGAATTTTAAAATGCAATACATTAACGATCGTATTGTATAAAAGACCCAAACTTAGAATATCCTTACATAAATAAATGGTTATGCATGTATGTTTGCAAATTTGTCCACGTTGTAGCAGCTTACTTTATTCGATAGTGCAACTAAATTAAGTGATGGTGTAATTACAATAGTGCAACTGAACTAAGTTTCGTCAAATCTTAGTTAATAATGCGTATAATTATGATATATTCATTTCAACCCCCATCGGCACGTCTATGTATTTGTATACGTCTGAACTAGTTCGGTGGACACCGAAGGGTATAAAATTTAATTTCGTTTATACCTGTTTTTGATGTTTTAATTAATTTCATAGAGTATTATTCAATGTTGATTCCGATTCTGAATAGCCATTTTTCCTTCTTTTTGAAAAGTGGGATTAGATGTTGCCATAATTATATGTAATATTGAGATACTCTTAATAAGTTTAGCTTCCCAGATGTTACTAAGCAGTAACTTATTGGTTACACACCTTATCAAAGTGTATTAGTATTAGTAGGTAGTTGAGACAAGGTTCAAACAATAAATAATTTAAACAAGCCAGTTAAAAACTGGGAGATGCACCTGAAACCCTTAGTTTTTCTTTTAGCGGACACGCTGCCAAGCGGGTAGGTACATGCTGTAGATTTACTTAGCAATTTAACGTTAGCTGGTCTAATAATTTACATAATAGCCTTCAAAACCTTTTTACGTGTGTCTACCCGCATGTCCAAAGAGTATCGGTCACATACTATGTTGGTACAAGTGTGTTCCAGCTATCACACGGTTTCCGCAACCTAGAAACGTAATTTGGAACTGCACCAGAAGGAAGTCGTTCAGTAAAGACTGACACGACCCTTCGAACGCAAGGTCTCCGCGACCAGGCGTAAATGATCGAAATGTTTTCGATATATTGGTCAAAACCATACATTAGAGATTAGGCAAAACTCGCACTAGTGAGCCAGCTGCTCACTTTTGATAAAATGCATATAAATGAATGAAGACTGACCTGCATGTATAAGACCTTGATTCTGGAATCGGTCGATCTCACCTTTACCACGCAGAGGATTTACCATTTTCTTCGATGGATGAATTATCCGCTTCACTCACGGGTACTTCGAAAATCTCAATCCGTTGAGATTTCAATAAAATTTCGTGTAATATATAAACACATTTAAAATATTTTCGATAGTTATTAATTGTTAATTAGTGATAATTGAATATTTTTTTTTTTTTATAATTTCGACCACTCGTGGCGAAAGTATACAACGCTATGAATCCCAAAGATCGCACCGCGCCGGGTGCCCTTGCTGGTGGCGCGCTTGCGGCGCCCTCTGGTGGCGTCAAGATGAAGCTAATTGTCTATGGTATAGACGTCGACCACAGATTAATAAGATAAGTATACATACTGCTTCTTCTTCATATAATGCTGTATGTTTTCCTGAGGCACATCAATAATAATTTACGTACACGTTACATTAATGATATTAGGTACTCGTACATTGTAAATCCCTACGTCAATAATTATTTTATTTCAGAATAGATAACTTGTATGTACCTATAGTCCTACACACACTACTACACATTTAAAAGCTATTTTACAGAGTAAAACGCTTTTGTTTCTAACATGAGCTTTAATCTGATTGTAAAATAATTATCTGAGGGTACATCTTTTATACACTCAGGTAGGCGGTTGTATAAAGTTACATCCTACAAAGTTAAGTCCTACGTAAGCTGAATTCGCAGATATAGCTATAACTATTAGGTGTTATTACGTTTTCAGTCTGCCCTTGTGTGTATTAAACTGTTTTCCAATTTTTTGTGTCTGAATCTCATTGAACTGTAATGAGGAGGTTACTATTAAGTCACGTTTAAACATCTTCAGTTTCTTGTGGCTTCCATTTACACCTATACCCGTCTGCCCGTCTCATCATTAAATGGCGTGAAAAAAAAAAAGAAACCTAATGTTTCAGCCTTGTCGAGCGTAGTTCCTGGGAATCGTGCAAAAACAAACATTATAACAGAGTTTCTTTTTTTCAAAAATCTTAGTTACCTATGATCGTACTAAACGTATCTGGATAGTGATATATATAAGGTTTTTTATGATTGATAAGATTTAAAAGCATATGAATATTTCCAACACAAAAGGTTGAATAATGTTGTAGTTGAACACATCGATATAAAACAATGGATGTGCCCTGAGTAACTTGAAACTGCTAATAAACTGAGTCTCTATATGTGTCGTAAGTAGTTTACACATAACCAATCTACTTGACCCTAGAATCCCTAGCGGCGCGATATGCTGTGGTTCTAGTTATTTTGGTTGTTGACAACGAATAGGTGTATTGAGATCTTTGGTTGAACACGCTTAGCGTATTCAAGACGGTTGGTTGGTTGGATAGCATTGAATGATTAAGCAGGGGTTCAAAATTTTAAAAGATACGATGCAGTTTGAACCCCATGTAACGAATACTTACTATGAATTCGATCCAGTGATAATCGATAAACCGTCTAATTTTTAGGTATCCCCTAACGTGGATTCACAGACTAAGTACACCTAGAACTCTTTTGAATTTTACAAGGTGTAACGTTGGCATGAAATCAAATTGTGACTACTGAAGTAAAGTCTACTTAGTCTGTGAAAAAAGAGAGGGGAGCAGAAGTGTCAGATTTGTTAGGCTGGACGTCAAACTCGAATGACATAACGAAAAAAAAAAGAAAATGACGTTAGATTTGTATGAGGTTTACCCCCCGTGCATGGACGTATGAAAAACACGGACAGAACCCATCCATAGACAGAATGACAGAACCACAGAACATATTACTCACGGAGAAGAATGCCAACTCCATACTTCATGAAAAACTAGCGCCATCTATCAGTTGCCCCCCTTAAAACTTTTTCCAGGATCAAGGCGGGAAATTTTAAAATCTTATCATTTGCGTAGGTGGGAAATTTCGAAATGTATTGTTTGCGTAGGCGGGAAAATTTAAAATTTTGTTGGAATATAATAGGTAGTTTATGTACCACAAGGAACTGCAGCCCAAATATAAATGAAACTTGTCTTGTTTATATTTATGGCCTGTTGCTCCATGTGGACCTGAACAAAACCATGTGTTAAGTTTTAGTAAATTTATTTCAATTCATTTATTTTTACAATTTATAAAGGTATTTGGACAATATGGCAGATAGCAAAATATAAAGAATTTTAAAAAGTTCCCTCAAAGAATCTCTAGTTTTTAAGTATGTAAATGGCATGACAAATACAAATACACAAATCTTTATTGCTGTTTGCAGGTAAGATAAGATGATACAAAAACATTTAAATAGTTGACCCATACAAACTGGCCTCTTCTTCTAGAGGCATGCAATATGTCTGGCAACGCAGTTTCCATTGGTCTGAATTTATACAATGATATTAATAGTCAGCTGATAAAGTCTTCTTCTTCTTTTTTTCATTTTTAACTTTTAATCGGTTGTATCATATATGTCATCTGACTCATAGTCTATTAATTTCTGGCTTCTATCCCGTTGTGTTATGTTAATCATAATCATTTATTAATAACAACTGTTACACGTCAAGTATGAAAATTAATATTCATAATTACATTAAATAGTCAAGTTTTACATTAAATAAAACTTGTATTATTGAGCAGAGACGATGCACAGCATCTATAGTGAGATTGCGCTGTTTTTCTTTCTGGCAACACACAGGAAATACGTCACTATTCTGGTAACTCTAGTCTATGAAAATGGCAAGATACAACCTGATTTCCGGTTCTGGTCACCCGAGCTTGAGCTAAGGCGATCTACCCTCATAGAAGTCTCTCACTCGCCAGGAGGCCTGAAAGGGATCCTGTGCATCGTCTCTGCTCAATAATACAAGTTTTATTTAATGTAAAACTTGACTATTATATCGGCATGTGACGATGCACAGCATCTATAGTGAGAGATGTGTTTATTAGCTCCTGGTGACCACGACGACGCTATGTGTAGAAAAGAGTAAAAAATAAGTTAGTTGGATAATTGTGATAAATCATTTTACAAACAGTAAATAAACTTTGCATTATAGCTATGAATAATTGAAAATCATGTATATAGTAGAAACCAGACATTTCTGAAATCAAATGATTAGGTATTCACTCAGATGAAATAGGAGACGCTACCTTTGAACTAAAATTTTCAAGCGAAGCCTTCATATTGGCGTCTTAATAAATTGGCATTATCCATTTACCAGTAAATTAACACAAAAAGGTAATTATTGCCATCAGCTGTGCGTAGACGCAATTCGACAAATTTTCTTATTCCAAAACAGGACAAACATCTTTATTGGGATGTTCCAAAAGTTTCCCAACCTGATTATGTATGTGTAATGTTACGGCCTCACCTACAAGATGTTCTGAAGATATTCTAGAAAGAGTAACGTCATGCACAAATAACAAATAAGGTCTCACGCGTGTATGACCTGGTGCCTAATGCTGACAAGAGTATACAACTAGGCATGTGATACTTCAAACAGAATGATACGCGATAGATCATTGTTTCCCTACGTAAACATCTCATTTGGGTCCCAAACTGACGTTGTGTAGCATAAGGCTTCTGTCAAGCTAGCTAGGGTAGCTAAGAGTATATATATCCCTCTAGCTATTAAGAAAATAGGTTTCAAAACTTTCCCTCATCAAACATGATTAGCATATGAGCACCAAGACCAGAGTGTTGTGACTGGCTAAGCAAATGTGCTTCCTTTTCACCTTCCCAGCGAGTTTAGATCCGCGAGGCTATAATTGAAATTATTGGCTGCACACTACTGTGTACAATGATCCCAAGCTGGTTTATAAGTTTTACGTGTAGAGTCTCGCTAATTCGATCTTAGCTAAGTAATTCGCTCTTAAGTAGATTGCTTTCCACGCCAGACCTCAACTCTACTATGTTAGTACATCGCCACATTCCGTACTATAAGTATATGTGGAAGAGGCAAGTCCGTATCCACGTCTACTAGGACCTAAAATAGGGCAGACCAATAAAGGTTCGGCCCGATTAGTCTGTGAGAACCCAGCGGCGGTGCGTGCAGGTACGGTCCGAATTAAGGGTTAAGGTCCGAAGGGTTACAGGGGTTACGGACCCCATCAAAAGCTTTAAATTGCAAAATCACAAACAAAATAACGAATAATACATAGGCCACTTTTTACCGCGGGAAAACAACTGGAACGGCGATCACACAGGCAAAGCTGTGTGGCGCTACTAATGAAATCTTTTGTACTCCACATCTTATACTATTATTGGGCCCCCTGAAATTTGAGGCTGCGGCCGCGCTTGGGCGCGTATTTCTCGGAGAGTTCAAAAGTATTCTCGAAAATGAAGAGCCGATACGGTTGCGGAAAAACCCGCGCATTGTGAAATACTGTTTTGCCCGAGTGATGTTGACACGATCCCTCTCAATCTTGTTTGGTGTGCATTGAACTTCCGAGACGATGAAACTAGAGCTGGCCTTAGTACTCGTAATTGTCATTCTAATACACTCGTCCCTCGGGACAACTCGTCGACAACTTAGTTTAGTCTGCCTGATACGAGTAGGTTACACTCCAGGTGGCTAAGAGTTACATACAATCCAGATTGTTCATTTGTAGAGCAGATTGGTGCTTAGGAAATCTCGCCAATCGCTGCATGTGATGACAGTGCAGCCAACCTCAGGGTGTTTCGAAGGTTGTGAAGTTTTAAAAGCTCGGCAGAATCTGGCCTTTCTTTCAGAAATGATGTGTCCCTTTGGAGCACTCAATTCGGTCTTTGTACGATAGTCTGTAGTTGTTGTAGTGTAGTACCTTGTTGACAGGGAGCGGTTTGGCACGCGTCCCAAATCAGACCGAGGTATTCGGTATCCAGGGATTGAGATGGTCGCAGGACCGACTTTTCGTAGTTTATAGACTCACTCCATACAATACCCGCATACCTCTGTTCCGAAGAAACAGCGCCGTCCAGTTCGAGAGAGCGGCGAAATTATTTGGTGCACATGACAGTCCGAATGGGAAGCTGGTCATTTGCAGAACCTGGTGCTTGTGTATGAGCTGGAGCAACTTGCGGTGGGCCCCTGCCATGAGTAAGAGTAATCCAGTGGCAAAATTTGTTGAACAAGCACAGGCTCGGAGGCAAATGGTAGACGCTTGCTGAGGGGCCTACGGAGCCCGAAGCGTCTGCCACTGTCACTGATATGCTCGAGTGACAGCCTCCTTGAACATTATGTGTGGGGTTAAACAAGCACGGGCTTGGAGGTTAATGGTAGACACTTGCCAAAGGGCCTACAGTCATTATTAAGAACAGTTTTATTAACAATGCACTGTGTATGATTTTAAGAAATTTTGTTTTAATTGTTAAAACTGTATGAATGCTTGTATTATGGTTAATAAAAGTTTTGATTTTTGATTTGATTTGAATAGTTGTACATCTTACGGGGCAAAAAGAGCAAAAAAATTGAATTCTGACATTAAAATATGATGTTTACACCTTAATGAGACTTATCAGCTTGAGTCGCAATCGCTTTTACGAGTATATTATTTTCTTCAAACTCTGCTTTCTTCGATGGTCTGCTTTCTTGTTTGAAAAGGCTCAGTATCTGAAAGTGAATTAACATCAGCATTATAAATTTCATCATCACATAGTTGAAAGTAATACATTTAATTGTTGTTATTGCAATGGAAGGTTTAAGGGTCAATGTATGCAGATAAATAATACATGGCAGAGATATGTATCGCTCCTGTTATGGATGAGCATATTGCTCACTATCAGGCACAAGCCCCGCTCATCCCACCACTCTAAACTATTATAAATAAAAAGCCATGGATAGCATGTAATGAGATATTTATAGTGCTATTGAATAAGCACAATTGTAAAATGTTGAGATAATGAAACCTACACTAAATTCTAACACAATTACATTGTTATTTTTCCTGATTTTATTTTTATATTGCTTCAGTATACCAACCTCATATTTTGTAAGCTTTCTAGTAGTCACTTGCTTGATGGACCTGCATCATTTTCAGTTGTAGTAACCACTGCCAGTATTCAAAATAATCCGTTTTCTACTGGCCTTTCTTCAGTTTCAGCGCTGTTTAGCATTTAAAATGAAACAGATTATAAAATATTTTACCAAGCATAACAAGGACTATATATATTATATCATGTTATCCTTTGAACATGATTAATATATATAGTCCTTGTTATATATTTATTTTATCTTATGATTCACATAGTTACCTTATCACAGTTTTCATCTGGTCCAGCAGATCTTATGAGTTGTTTTCTATCATAAACAACATCAAGATGCTTTTTGTACAGCTGTTCTTGAAATGGGTTTGAAAACCATTCTTCTTTAAGATAGCAATACTTCGCCCCTCAACTCGCAACTGAAAACGTAATTAAAAATGAACCCATATGTTTTAGTTTACACCAGGCGCTCTTACTAAGTGATTATGAAAAAAATCGCTATTTGGCACTACATAGAACTTTTATTAACTAGGTACTTAGGTACCACATGCTTACCGTAGAGAATTCCTATTTCCAAGTCTAGGAGGCGATCTGCCACATTTTCTTTTCTCTTTCATAATGAAAAAACATCAGCAATACTTCGTTTAGAACAAAAACAAAGAAGGATGCAAACTTTTTACAACACAAAACCAAGAAGCCATTTTTTGTTTTTCGTGATGATTTTAGAGATAAGTATTTAAGTAATGTAAAATAATCGATAGTTCTGTTTATTGTTATTCTACTAATCGATTTATCTTGAGATTTATACACGTATAATAATAATAATTATTCATGTAATTTTTTTTTTTTTTTTTAATACATAAATGGTGACAAGACGATCCGGACATGTGCTTGATGGTAAGCAACATGCCTGACACATAACAGCACAGTAATTGTTATTACACATTTTTTCAGTTGGATCCAAATGATCTAATAATTAGGAACGGACAAAGTAATAAGTTGTAGATCAGCCAGAAACTAACTGCGTAGCAAACTGTTATAAAAAAATACACCTACGTGTTCAAACAGGATACAGGTTGCTACTTTACCGAATCTGATTTACAAGTTTAGATTTAAATTTAGGACCGAGATTCACAACGCAATCTGATTGATCTCGACACGGAATCAAACCTCTCTGTCTTTGGCTTATCCGTTTGGAATTACAGAGACAAGGATTGTCATCCCGTGCCCGAATCGTTCGGGTTGCGTTGCGAATACACCACCCAGGGCATAAAGACAGAAAATAAATTAATGAAATGTTTTGCTCAACATCATCGTACTTCACATCCTGTTGGGACCCATTACGAAAACCTGTATGACAAATAAACTGATATGTTTTAGATGTTCTAATTTTAATTTATTAAATCGGAACATGTACATAGTTGATTTTAACTTCACTCTGCGTAGCATATGACCCTGTTAGGGCGTAGCAATACAATATTTTATGTGGTCTATTACAAGTTTAGTAAGAGACTTAGACATCATTCACATGTTTTGGTGCGGTTATGTTATCAGGTGTGTTTGTAAAAACATGTGTTCAGAAAAAACCGTAGATATTATGTGAAAGAAATACTTATAAGCCGATGTTCTGTATAAATGTAGTGAAAATGTTGCCTACTTACTCGATTTTTGTATCATATCGCTTTAATGGTTTCAATGTCTAGTTTAATTGTATTAAATTAGTTTTGGTTTGTAAATGTAACATGGTACTAAGATGAAAATGAATCATTGACTCAAATTCGATACTATTAGTTACTAAAAATAGTATATCGTAATAAATAAAATCTTTATTTTTCACAGGTTACTCATCTCTAAAATGGAACGTTAGAAAGAGACGCGCATATATGATGCCACTCTTCGTTTGGGACCCCCACGTGTATGTACTTTTATCCCACCTGGCCCTAAAGGAGTCGACCACCCCTGGGACAGAACCAGGGCCGAGCCGACCCCCACCAGCGCCTGTGTGTCAAACCTTTATGGCGCCCCTATTTAACCTCCAACGCAAAAAGAGGAGTGTTAAAAGTTTGACATCAATGTCTGTATGTCGGTCAGTGTGTGTGTGTGTGTTCGTATGAGGCATCGTAGCTCTCAAACGGATTGCCTGATATCAATGTAGGTTTTTATTATTTGAAAGCCAGTTTTTTTGCGGTAGTTTCAGCCATGTTTGGTTGATATCGATTCAAGATTGTCGCCTTCACAAATGGCGGAAAAAATATTTTTTCACAACTTCCCTCAATATGGGTGTCAAATGAAAGGGCTTGACTAGTCTAATACTAATATAAAAATATTCAAATCCAAGGTAATCAGGGGTAGAACTATATTTTATGTGAAACATATTTCAATTCGATCTGTACTACGTGATTGAGCAACAAACAACCTACTCATATTAAAAACTAGCAGTGCTCACGGAGCTACTCGCGTAGTTTCCCTTCCCGTTTTTTGCCAGGATAGTGCCTATGTGTTTCTCCAGACTATAATCTATCTGTATTCCAAATTTTATTCTGATCCGTTCATACATTACGACGTGATTAAGCAACAAACATCCATAGTATTTTAGGACATTTATAATATTAGTAGGATATCAATGCTTGAATGTTTGTTGCGCAAACCGACGGAACGACTAAACGGATCGAGTTAAAATTTGAAACACTGATAGTTTATAATCTAGAATAGCACATAGACTAGGTACTTACTTATAAAAAAAAATTGCATAGTTTCTTAGGAAACAGATATAAAAAATAGCAGTTTTACAATATTGTCTGTGTGGAAATTTACTGTTCTGTGAAAAAAAAAATCGCGTCGCGTCGCAAATTTCAACTTCAAATAAGTAACGGCTGCTCTAGACGGGAGAACGGTGGGTGCCGATCCGTAGCCCCCGGATTCATACCCACGTGCCCCACTGTCTTTTCGAAGTCTGTTGCGTAAAGCCCCTAAATTAAAAACGGTGAAGGAAAACATTGTGAGGAAACCGACATGTACTTGGGATCTTTCGAAGTCATGTGTTATCCGCCAACCCGCACTGGGCCAGCGTGGTGGATTGTGGCCTTGACTCTTCCTAGACTAAGGGCCTTATTATGCCATAATTATGCTGCTAAATCCATTGAAATAAAAAAAAAAAACGACAAATTAATTCGTTGTGTCGTTCTGACGTGATAGTATAAAATAACACATTAACTACTTTTATAACAAAAAAGTGAATAGTTCCTATAGTACTAATAGTTAGTAGTCGTAACATCGGAACCGGTTAACAGATATGGTTGAAATTTTAAATACAGATATTTTGTGGAACTAAAATAAAAAGTTTGGAATTGAACATTGACTCTTCAATACTTACTTTTTAAACCAAAAAAGTGCAAAGAAAACAAATATTTACCGTGACATTGAAACTATTAAGGACTTCAGCAGGAATTCGAAACACAAATGGTTTTTAACGAATTTGTTGTTATTATAAAAATTAAATGTGCACCGCACCTTACATACACTTTCACAATGATTGTTCCATTGTTATGGCTCACTCGTTCCTTAAAATCAGGGGACCCCGGTGACACCGCTCTACTTGCGTCGCACACATCATATCGAGTTGCGTTTATAATCTAAATTAAACAAACAAACTCACGGCGGCGGCGGTTCTTTTTATTTAAAAGCTGAGCCCATAATGAATGTAAAACAAAACCTAAGCCGTAAAATTAAACCACACACGTAAACATTATCTTGGGAGACTCTTACAATCAACTATAGCTATATAAGAATTGTTACTTAACTAGGCAAAATGTTGCGTCTCTCCTACCTACTTACTAATCGACGATACCTACTACAAAGAACGTGATGTTGCGTACGTGTAAAAAAATCGGCGGAGGCGCTGGCGCCCCTATTAACTTGGCGCCTGTGTGCGCCGCACACTTCGCACACAGGGGCGGCTCGGCCCTGGACAGAACTGAGGCACCCAAAAATCCCAAAATAGCGGCGGCTTTTTAATGTGTGAAGGAATTCTGAGTTGCCATGTTAGCCAAATTAACACCACAAAAAACACAAACATGTCATCAATATTTTATTCTTCTTACTGCTCAACCTTTAGCCATTAGAACATCTCTACTTAGTCTGTGTAGAACATTTAGCCATTGGACGGAGGTAAATTGGAAGTTACATTTTGAGCTTCCTTAAAAACTTTATCACATTTGTTGCAGAGCGCGAGGGAAACGTATAAATCTATAAATCACACCATTTAAACTTAAACTCGCACAAAATCAACAAATTTATCTCTGATAATTATAGTAGGCACCTAATATTATTGTTATTAGTAACAATATTAATTAATAACAATACTTAAAACAAATAGCATACTTGAGATTAGTGGTCAATTTGGATAGATTCTATTTATTGTAGTCGTACTTAAAAGGTATTTGTTGATATCGTAAAATTTACTAGAAAATGTAAGGTTCTGTTCTACTCGGGAGAATGGTGCCTGTCGATCCGAAGACCCCGGGTTCAAATCACTCGTGCACCTCTGTCTTTTCGAAGTTATGTGCGTAATGCTGCTAACTTAAAACGGTGAAGGTAAACATCGTGAGGAAACCAACATGTACCTAGAAGATTTCGAGGTCATGCGTCATCCACCAAACCGCACTTGGCCAGTGTGGTGGATTATGGTCTTAAGTACCTCCTTGTGAGAGAGGACATCGAGTCCCAGCAGTAGGAACACTTATTGGGCTGCTTATGCTGCTAGAAAATATGTAAAAAGTTATAATAATAAATACATAATGGTGGACATTTCACCTATCACAAACTAAGCAAAGCTTGTACCTACTGTGGGAGCCACATAGCGCTGATGTAATACTTATCAATATATTTGTATAATTCATACCTACTTATTATACTTTAAAACACCCCAAACATAAAACAAATATTTGTATTCACGCACAAATATTTGCACCTGGTGGGAATCGAATCCACGACTCTCGGCTTCCCAAGCAGACATACTACCAACTAAATCACGAGTTATAAAATACCATACGAGTATTAACTTAGATTGTTAATTTACTTTTGACGTAACTATTGCATAAATATGTAACAATACGCCGGAGCCCTCCTTTCGTTACATATATGTTATCATTTATCAACTTCGAAATGTTTACTGCAAATGACACTGTATTTGTTTGGGATCCAGTCGTTTTCACATTTACTATTTCTAATTATTTCGATCCAGTCATTTCGTCAAGCTTAATTTTATTTAGGAAATCTAGCAAACGAAATAACAAAACAAATACCTAGTGGCAACTAATAAACAATATGAATATATCGATATAATGTGCCATCAATCTTTATCCACACAGTTCACTAATTTTACTAGAATCAATAAACTAAGTACCTTCACAAATCTAATCACTAATCACAAATAATCAATGTCCCATATATTTTGCGTAATTATCACACGCTAACTTTGGCAGCACCGGGCTTTTAATGCGCTATATTGTTTTAGCAAATAAAGATTTATTTTAATGTTTAAAATGTGGAAATAAGTTATTGAATTATGTATCTACTTGTGAAACGTGATTCCTGGATGTTTTTTTTTGCGTTGGTTACTACGGCTTTTACAGCATTTCACCACACAAGACATTCTGTGTGTTGCGATTTTTGTGATGATGACATTGTTCGTTTTTTTTTTTTAACTTTTATAGGTTTACACTTGACCGCCATCTCGCCTGATGTTAAGCGACGATGCGGTCTACGATGGAGCGTGTTTACCTAAAAGATACCGATTCATTCTCGATTTGAAGACACAAAGATTGTAACCATCGGGGAAAACCCACTCAGGCAACGTATTCCACAGCCTAGACGTTCTTATCACAAAAGTAGAGTCAAATCTCTTCGTTCTAGTATTTTTTTTCATTTCGAATTGTATTTTAAGTGTAATTCAGTTGGATGAAATGGGAGATGAAAGTTTTACGTGAAAGTTCGTCACTGTTGAAGATAAAACCATGAAACTTTGTATTTAGAAATAAATGTCTGTCCTTAAGGGCATGACATAGGGGTTAAAATGGGGGATGAAAATTTATATGGAAGTTCGTCAATGTTGAAAACTGTTAAATTTTTAAGCTAGACACTTAAAATGCTTACTATTTTACAGCATAATTGTGAAAGTAACTCTGCCTGTCTGGTTGTTAAGTTTTGACGCCTAAACCACTGAACTGATTTTTATGAAATTGTAGGTACAAAAATATTTTAATATTCGTAAAAGTAAATTTGTGTGCAACTGTTCAAGTAAATATTATGTAATAAGTATGTATAATAAGTATGTATTAACAACTACATATATAAGTATTATATCAGCTATCTGGCCGCCATATTACAAGCTTTGCTTAGTTTGGGGTCAGATGGTGCTGTGTGTGAATTGTCCACCAATATTTATTTATTTATTTATTTATGTACTGCCTCAGTTACCTTAATTCTTATTTTACGAGAACGAAGTCGCGGGTAAAAGCTAGTAGTTAATAAAAAAAAATTATAATTATGTTTTATTATAATCACAATGTGGTCACTAATTTAGTAATTTATGGTGATATTTCTTCACAAGTAATCATTGCATTCGATTCAACTTATCAGCTTACGACTTTACAGTAACATCCTTAGTGGTTAAAATGACCCGACTGTAGTAGCGTTATGTTCTATAGTCTATGACCTTCCTCGATAAATGGACTATGCAATAGAAAAAGAATCTTTGAATTCGAACCAGTACTTCCCGAGATCCTAGCGTTCAAACAAACAAACAAACTCTGTAGCTTTATAATATTAGTATATATTATATCGTAGATCGTAGATATTCGATAGATTCTTGTTTGGAAGTGTTTATTTTTCTTTTGAACAGGGCTTATTGAGAGAACTGCATACTTTTCTCAGGTATTCAATAATCTATGGTGGAAGCACATTAGCGTTTTATTTCTCTGCTGTCTACTCTGCCTTCACTGATTTGTCATTTGGTGATAAAATATTAAATAAAGAATAAATTTTTTCGTAATAAATATTTCGTTTCATAAATTTTATGATAATTTTCACATTTCTTTGAAATTACTGTCTGATTTTTTGAAAAAAAACACATCATTTTTAGAAATTGCTTTCTTAATAGTTTCTTCTGTTTGGTACGTAACCGAAAAAGATCATATAAAATATATCCATCGAGTGGTTGACTAAAGGAAAATAATAAAGGCTGCGTCCATGTTAAACTGGTAGTAGAAAAATAATCAAACGTAATAGTACAAGCTAATTAAAAGCGTAAGTTAAACGATGTTTAAATAACTCTTAGCTACAAAAGATCTGAATTATGGCTCTGACATTGAACAAGTTACCTGCTAAATATTCGGCAGTTAAATACTTATGTGTGGAAATTATCAACAATAAACATTCAATCAGATGTAACAGTTCACAATTCTGGTCCCATGTGAAAATGGGACCGCCTGACGTAATTCTCGGCATAGCAGAAGCTTATAGAAGAGACACAGATAAAAGGAAAGTTAATCTTGGTGTTGGAGCTTACAGAGATGATAATGGTAAGCCATACGTTCTACCTTCGGTTCGAAAGGCTGAAGAAATTTTATACAAGAAACGAATGAACCATGAATATGCTCCTATCGGTGGTGTAGGAACTTACACTGCTGCTGCTGCAAAACTGGCGTTTGGAGATTGCAATCCTATACTGCAAAACAAATCCAACTGCACAGTACAGACAATTTCAGGGACTGGTGCCTTGCGTATCGGGTTAGAATTTCTTTCGAAATTCCATGCTAAGACGAAGACAGTTTGGATTTCTGCACCCACATGGGGTAACCATCCTCAAATCTGTAAAACTCTTGGCTTGGGAGTGAAGAGGTATCGATATTTTGACCCAAAGACTAACGGTTTCGACTGCAGGGGAGCGTTTGAAGACATGTGCAAGATACCTGAAGGTTCTATTCTCCTACTGCATGCTTGTGCTCACAATCCTACAGGTGTGGACCCTAAACCAGAACAGTGGGCACAAATTGCTGATATATGTAAGGAAAAAAATTTGTACCCTTTCTTTGACATGGCATATCAGGGCTTTGCCACGGGGAACGTTGATAATGACGCGGCTGCTCTTCGACTATTCATGAAAAAAGGGCTCCAGGTAACGCTTGCTCAGAGTTTCGCCAAAAACATGGGTATGTATGGTGAACGTATCGGTGCCTTGCATATCGATTGTGGTGACCCAGATACTGCAAACAAAGTGATGTCACAAGTGAAGATTATAATTCGTACTGGGTACTCCAGTCCACCGTTGTATGGTGCCCGTCTGGTACAAGAAATCCTTACTTCCGAGAAACTTACACAGATTTGGCTGGGCGACGTGAAGAACATGGCTGACCGTATTATTGCCATGCGTAAAGCACTACGTGAAGCACTTGAGGGCCTTGGTAGTAATATTAAGTGGAATCACATAACGGACCAGATAGGAATGTTCTGCTACACTGGACTTAAACCGGACCAAGTCGCGCGTTTAACTAAAGAATACCACATTTATCTGACTAAAGATGGGCGCATTTCTATCGCTGGTATCAATACGAAAAATGTGAAATACATTGCTGATGCAATACATAAGGTCACCTCCTAAAAATGCTTCCACATTTGAACGTTGATGAAATCATAGGTATACATGCATTTGTCAAAATTTATACGTATTTTAATCCACGCTACGACATGATTTGGATCGTAACTACTGAACTGCGTTGTTCCGTTTCTTTTTGTAATAAATATAATATATCTATAACTGCCTTTGTTTGTATTAACAGGTTAGTATTATTCACTCATTCTTGTTCGTTGTCTAAGTTTTTTACAATAAATATAAATTTAAAAATTCATCACTCATCATCATCATCATTTCATCACTCCTTCAGAATACTGAGATGGACTCATACTGACGCCCGAGAGGTTTGAGAAACAACATCAAAGGTTTCTAGTCAATATTTTCAATTTCGTCACCAACACACCGCATGCTACACCTACGCTCGTCTGTTATGAGACTGTAAATCCCACGGAAGTGTGGGGGTCGACGTTTTTTAAATGCCAAGAACCTTCACAAACGCGAGGGATGCAGTCTCAGGAGCTATTTCCGCAACAGCGAGTCCGAGATGAATTGCGATATTGTGGCAGTTGACAGGAGCTTCACGCAACCTTTTTTTTTCTTTTTCACCTCACGAGACCTGGCGCAAACCATCGGTGCATAGCACTGATGATAGGTAGCAAGGAAGTATGCAAGAGCAAGGAGCTGCACGGGCTATACTATCGGGCCCTCACGGGACCCGATGTGAACCTACTCACCTTGGTGAACTGGCTGCGCTACAGCGACCTCTTTGGAGAAACCGAGGGTTTCGTCCAGGTGTATCGCTTCGTCGTTATTTCCGGTTGTTCGTATCTTGCTAACGTCGACTACTTGCACAGGCACAACCTAGTAGCCAGGATCATTCAACAGCAACTTGCTTTTCGATACGACCTTGTTGAGTCCGAGGTGCCGTATCTACTCGATGTACGCACCTTTGTCAGTTCTCGAAAATGGTTGTACTTTGCTCTACTGGGACCGATCTATCATCACGGACAGGACTATTGTCTCCAATAATCCTGATATCATGCTGTTAGACCAGTCTTAGCGCCGGACTGTGATCGTCGATATCACCATCCCGCATGACGACAACCATGTGTAAGCCAAGACGGACAAGCTGAGCAAGTAGGTACCTTGACTTGGCTCAGGAGGTTACCGCCATGTCAGAAGATGTCGATTCCACGATCATAGTCCCATAGTCGTGTCGGCAAATGTCTTTATAGCGAAAAGTCTCGACCAACATCTTAAGAGACTTTCGCTAGTCGGTTGGATCAAGGGTCAGGTGCTGAAGGCTGAAGGCTGTCAACCTCGACACAGTGCGTATCGTCAGAAGGTTGCTCACTCTGCAGCTCTAACCACCGGGAGCTTGGGCTGTACCCTGCTGCTGGTGGTACCCTAGTTTTTTTAACCGACTTCCAAAAAAAGGAGGAGGTTATCAATTCGACCCCTACGTTTTTTTTATGTATGTTACCTGATTTCTCGAGAACCTCTACACCGATTTTAAAACTTTTTGTGTTCGGATGGGTATGCTTCCCGAATGGTCCCATATAAATCTTTTCGAAATCGGTCAAGTAGTTTTTGAAATATGAACCAAAAACTGAAAATTTGCGTACAATTATCTGGATGACGTAGTTGTAGATTTCACAAAAGTTATGAATCTCGACCCTGTCAATACAAAATTGTGTAAATGCTTTAATAAAAACTTGTGTTTAGCCCCCGACCAAAAAAAAGGGGGGGTTATGAGTGACGTCGATGTCTGTCTGTGTGTCTGTTTGTCTGCTGTGGCACCGTAGTAGAACTCAAACAGATGGGCCGATTTCGATTTCTTTTATTTCAAGGTTAATACCATAGCAATTGTTCTTAGCTATGTTTGGTTAATGTCGATTCAAGATGGCCGCCTCCACAAAATGGCGGACAAAATATTTCTTCACAAACTACCTCAATTTGGGTATCAAATGAAAGGGCTTGACTAGTAGAATACTATGTACTATAACAAATTTCAAATCCAGAGTGGCCGCCACGACAAAATGGCGAATTATATTATATTCTTCATTACTACCTCAATTTGGGTATCAAACGAAAGAGCTTGACTAGTAGAATACTTTGCACTATGAAAAATTCAAATCCAAGATCCACAAAATGCCGAAATACATTTCTTTTTCACAACTCCCTTTATATGGGTATCAAATGAAAGGGCTTGACTAGTAGAATGTTGTACAGATAACAAATCCAAGGTAGTCGGGGGTTAATCAAAATTTTTAATTTTGTTCTTGTACACTAAAAAGAGTAAAATAAACTATTTTCGTACAAAAAATTAAACCGACTTCAAAACCACAAATAGGCACTCAAAAGCGAAAAATAAACTAAAATCATTATTATAAGCGCTACTCACACATCTATTTGAAGTCGGTGCCAGTCAGGTCAAAAAGTTAGTAGATTGATGCTATGTAGGCACAGGGTATCTAGTAGTATAGTATCTATCCTATACCTGTTAGATTTGGCTGGCACCAACTTCAAATAGATGAGTGAGTAGCGCTTATAATAATGATTTTATTTGATTTTTCGCTTTTGAGTGCCTATTTGTGGTTTTGAAGTCGGTTTAATTTTTTGTACGAAAATAGTTTATAAGTTTTTCAAGTGTATTTTATATTTTTTGTATCTATTGTACAAACTCAGACTAAGAAAATGAATAAATAAGTGAGTAATAATAAACAAATAAAATATTGGTGGACAATTTATTTACACACACACAACACCACCTAACCCCAAACTAAGCTAAGCTTGTACTATGGCGGCCAGATAGCTGTGAATTCATACTTAATATACCAACATAGAAACACCCAGACACAGTACAAACATTTGAATTCATTACACAAATATTTGCGCCGAGTGGGAATCAAAGCCACGATCCTCAGCTTTGCAGGCAGAATCCTACGAGGTCAGTCAATCTTTGTCTTATCTGTTTAGAATAACACAGCAAGGATGGTTATACAATCACTAGGTACCCAGTACCACAAAGGAATCACTAGGTTATACTATAATGTAGTGATTAGATAGAGATATTTTAAGACTATATGTCAATGTCAGTGTCATATATTTGTCGGTCTAACTATATTTTGTCTTATTACACTACTCGTTATTCAGACTGCAAGCCAGTAAGCCTCGCCGAACCCGATCTTGCTGTCTGAATTCAGAGTCTAACAATCTGACACTTACTTACCACTCGTTATTCAGACAAACTTAGCGTCAAGCGTCAATAGCGTGAAAAGTCAGACTCTAAGACAGTCTGAATAACGTGTGCTGAATAACGCGTAGCCTAATAGGCGCTTAAGCGCGAGAGCGAGCGTTTTTCAGACTGATAGATAAAGATAGATAGATAAACTCTTTATTGCTCTTAACAAAACAACTTACAAAACAAACAATCTTAAAAATAGAGTAGCAAATGGCGACCTTATCGCTAAAAGCGATCTCTTCCAGGCAACCGTGGTATGGACTGGTGTAATAGCGAGCTGAGAAGTCAGACTCTAAGACAGTCTGAATAACGTGTGCTGAATAACGCGTAGTTAATAGGCGCTTTGCTCTGTTTCCTGTCTCAATTTTCTTAGCAACTCTGTATAGCAGTGTTCCTGCTTGTTGTTTCTTTAAAATATGTAGAAAGTTATTCGACGATCAGGGTACTGGGTATAACGGTTATACCCAGTACCCTGATTTTCGAATAACTTTCTACATATTTTAAAGAAACAACAATGGCGTCCCCTATGGTCCTTCTTGTCCAATTTCTTTGCCTATGGTGAAATTAAGAACTGACTTAGACAGATCTTTCTAATAACAAATAAAAAAATGACATTTGTCAATGGAAGTTTGAAAGTTTTGCATCAAAAATTTCAAATTTAAATAATCAAAATGGCCATCGGTGTTGATACATCGAAATGGAAACCTAGACGATTAAGAGGAACTCCTGCCGCTCAGTTTCGTAATTATCTAGGTTTTGGAGTAGTTGGATTTGGTATTATTAGTGGTCTTATATTTCAGTAAGTGCTTGTGTATTCTGTAGTGATATAATTACAAAGTTTGAGGTTAGGCTATTGTTTACAACAAATAAAATTATAATTTTAAAATAAGCATTCGTTTTCGTTTACAGTTTTGCTAAGCGCACTCAAGATATCAGAAAAGCTACCGAAGGCCTGTACGAGGATCCTATAGAGGAAATTGAAAGAAAGCTTTTGATCGCCAGCGGTCTTCCAACTAGAACTGGTGACCAGATCAGAGAACTTATGCGGGAGGATAACAGAGTCGATTTACCATTCAAATAATGAACGTAGGTAATAATAGGTAACTGTAATTTAATTTATTTTAGTTATGTAGCTGTTGTAATAAAGATGTGAACTCTTATAAATTTGTTTTATTTTGCCAGTGTCAAAGCAAGTTCTTGTGCTGTAAGAAGCAAGTATTTCATTGGAAAATCTGTTATGGACGAGAGCTTATCAGAGTTTCAAGAGCCTAAGAAAAGTTGTGCTGGTCCCAAAACAACATCCAAGAAGAATATTACGCAAAAAAAAGTACCTAAACGACCAAGAGGTCAAAAGGATATTCGGACAGCATTAAGGTCAAAGAAAAATGAATTAGAAACATATGCTGAAGATTTTGATAAGGTTTGCAAGAAAGCTGGAATTGATGTAGACTCTCAGCAGTTACAACTAGCTATTGCTTTATCAAAGTCACTGCAAGATGAGGCATCTACCTCAGAAGACATTACGGAAAGTTCACGAGTAGTAACTACTCAAGAAAGAATTGGGAAAATACGCAATACATTACAAGAGTATGGATTTCGAGTACCTAAAATTAAAATAGATGGTGATTCTCGTAAAAATAAAAAACTAAGAAAAATCTACAAGTTAGTTAATACCACAGATGTTGAGAAAAAATGAAATAATTGCAAATCGGTATGCTCAGGTCTTGTTTCAAAACATAACACTTAGTAACTTGTACTCTTTAGAAATAGATACAACTAATATACCTTTGTTTAATTTAGCATCTAACAAAAGCTATGATAATTTAAGGACCATAGATTCTTTCTACGTAGATAATTTAGTTGATAAATCTACAAGCAACGGAAATCTGTTGAAAAATTGGTCGGAGATCCCTGGAAGGCCGGAAAGCCCAAAGTTATTTGAACCAATGGCTACGAGTTTTAGTGAAATAGAATGCTCACAAGATGAATTAAATATTATCCTAAGTGGCTCCCTTAGAAGTTGCAAAGACATTGTTAGTAAGAAAATTAAGAGACAGAATAAAATTAATGACTGTAAAGATATAGTTAGTGTAGAAAATAATAAAGCCAAAATCAATGAAAATCAGTTGATAGTGGATGCTGAAGCTGATGAGCTTATAGATATAAACTCAACTAGCACAAAGTATAGAAGTTGTTCACCGGATATGTTTGATGAAGATGCTTCAGATATACTTGATGATAGTAATTCTGTGATATCATCAAAAAAGGTCCCAGTACAGGAAAAAAATAGTAATCTTGAATACATAAATAAAATGGATCTATCTAACGCAAAATCAAAGTGTAATAAAAATAATATTACTATCAGGGAATCTAATGATATGGAATTGACTGAATGCATTATTATTGAATCTAATGATTGTACAGAACCCATAAAGAAAATGGCACAATCTCAAAAAATTGATGTAACAAAAAGGAAATCAAATGATTTTATGGAATTGACTGAATGTGTTGTCACATTATCTCAGCCTTTACAGCAAAATATTGATCTCACTCAACACTCAGAAATTATTAATGAAGTTGAGAAACATAAGAAGTCTGGAAATTCACAACTCGGCAAAGATATCAACATTGATCTAACAAGCAGTCCTCAAAATAATAATGATGAAAATGAGGACAGAAATACACCAAAAGATTCAGAGAAAGGCCAAGAATGTATGGACTTGACTCAATCTTCCAATACTAGTGATGAATTGCCTTTTGTAAGCTTGACTTCTACCAAAAACAAATCACTAAATGGTACTATAGTTTTAGATGCTAATGATTTTGATAATTTTCACAATCACACAAATTTACAAAAAGAGATCCTTATAGATTTGACTCAGAATGTACAAAATAATGAAGCTACTGTAATACAAAGCCAAAGTTTTTTTGAAGAGTATAATCATGATCATTCAGATAGTACTGAAGAGCCTAAAGACAGGAATGTATGTAACATATATGAAGACAATCATGACAGAAAAGATCTTTCACAAAACTTTGAAGGTCTAAATTGTTATGCAGATACAGATGCTACTCAAAAAACAAACAGTGAATTGGAACTAAGGAATTCCTTACCACAAACTAACAAAGCAAATAAAAATTGCAGTTCACACATTGTCACACAACAGCTACCTGTTGTAGTTGAAAATAATCTTCTGAACTCTACTACTAAAGATTTGTGTAAAGAAAGACTTACAAGTAGTCCAAACAGATTAAATGACAATGAAGCAAAAGAAGATATAGATTTAACCCAAAACTCAGACAAAACTGAAGAGTATCAAATGGAGGATATAGATCTAACTCAGAAATCTGATTCATCTGTAGAATTGAGCCAGACTAAAGTTATTGATGACATCACTAAATTAAATAATCAAAATATCAACATGGATAGAGATTGTGAAGTAAATGATTTCATAGATGTTAGAATTTCACAGACTTGTGGTGAAAAAGATGATGTTTCAATAGATTATGATGAAGTTATTAACTCTGAAAATCCAGGACATTCTAAAATGTTATGTCCTGAATCTATTGTTTATGAATATTCCGAAGTATCTCCAAATAAATTTAATAAAACTAATAGCATATTATCAAACTGTAGTCAAAAGTCAGATGTATTCGAGATATCGGATAAAGAACTGGATTATTCTCTACATAAATCCAAATTAGAAACAACGAAAGAAAATTTCGCTCTTGGAGGCATATCCATAATGAATGAATTGTCTAACTTAGGAACATCTAAGAAATCAATAGAAATAGAAACCATTGTAAATGAAGTTAATGTTGATAATGCTCCAACAATAAACACAAGACCTAAATCTAAAGAAATAAGTCCAATAAAGCATAGACGAGTTACAGAAATAGCTACTCCACAAAAGGCATGTTGTTGTAATGAAATAACAGCAACAACCCCTAATAACAGTGAGCTAATAGTCAGAACTACCAACGTCACACCTATGGTAAACTTTGAATCAATGTCTACTCCTGAAATTCATGAGGAGTTGGACAAATATGGGATCAAACCATTTAAACGGAAACGAGGTAAGAATTATTTAATTGAAACTTTTACAGTAACACTACATTGCAATTGATAATCAAATCTATTACTAGATTGCGGTAATATGTTAGGTACACATGTCTATTTCACAGTATCGTATGTGTAACTGTAGTATATGTACAGTAGTTATCCCGATGTTTGAAAGGCAGAAATTACCAAGCACTTTGACAACTTTATAGTAGAGCAGTTTTAAGTTTATGCATATTATGATAAAAAAATCATAAAACAGAGTCTATGTTTTATGATTTTTTTTATCATAATACGGTCTATTACTAATGGTATATCACCATTAAGAGTAGACCATTAGTAATATACCATACCTACATGGTTCTTTTTTTGATTTTAAATGTCAAATCAAATTGGGCCTTTCTAAATAAAAGGTTTTCTACGTAAATCTGTAAAATTCTACTCGGTTGGTAACCAAAACTAGCTTTTTAGCTTTTAGCTAATTTTTTTAGTCACGTTGCAAAGTGACATCAAAACTCGTCTTAACGAGACGAAAGTAAGACAAATGGGCGCGGATTTTTTAACTGATTTCAATTATGTATATAGGTAACTTAATTTCGCCCCATAGTGCTTAGTCATTTCTGCCTTTCAAGTACATGCGTTTTTTTATAATATCTTGATTTATACCTATACAATGAAATCCTACTAACATTATAAATGCGAAACTTTAAATGTTTGTAGGTACCTATGGATGTTTGTTAATCTTTACAAATCTTGTTAATGTTTAATGTTCTACCGTTTCCTGGAAGAGACTGCTTTAAGCGAAATTAATTGCAATAAAGAGTTAAGTAATCTAATCTATCTAGTAGTCCTACATCACAATGGCTGGCTTCGTGGCTTAGTAGGTAGTAACCCTGCCTACGAAGCCAAGCCCAAAATATTTATGTTAAAAATACAAATAATTGTTATTACACTATATATATATTTTTTTTCAGCTATACAGTTGCTAACACACATCTACATCCAAACGCATCCAGTGATTGAAACAGCCGACGATCTTGCGACGCCACCGAAACGACGTAAGCTAAACGACCTACCTACATCCTCTCGAAAAATAATTTCGCCTAGAAAACTTATATCTGAAAATTTTTCAGAAACAGATAGTAATGCGAAGACTGATATAGACAAAGAAAATAACACACAGGCTAATAAAGTCTATAAGGGTAAAGGCAAAGGAAAAGGCAAAAAAAGTCGCGTTAGTCTAAATGATATGACAGAAGATATTACAACAAAACACACAGATGAAGGTAGTATTAAAAGTACACAACATAGGACGGAAGATGTTTTATTAAATAGTGCCGTAAAAGAAGTCGAATGTAGTCCTGAAGATTGGGTATTCCAAAAAAGAGAAAAGTCCAAGGTAATGTTTTCTAATTTATGAATTAATTTTTTTTAAATTTCCAATTTTATATAAACTTGCCAATACATTTTGTAAAGTCTATCTCTAAGTATATGTGTTATTTCAGACAATTATTCTACTTCCTTACTAAAATTATAAATGACAATGTATGGATATTTTGATGTTTGTTACTCAATCACGTCGTAACGTGTGAACGGATCGGGCTGAAATTTGGGACACAGTTAGGTTATAGTCTGGAAGAACACCTAGGCTACTTTTATCTACGCAGATTAAACCGCGGGGCTTTCCTAGTCTACTTATACGAATACCAAATTTGATCCCTTGCCTGACCAGGCCTTCTAAATAGGCTTTGGTATTGCCATCTCTGTCATTTCAAACGAAAAGACAAGAGAGAAACATCTAAGCTTAAGACTGTTTTCGTTGGACGGTAGAGCGGTAGACCGCCTGACCTGCTTATAAGAGCAACAAACATTCACATATGTTTATGAAACTATAGTTGGTTTCACTTGAATGCCATCTCGCTTAATGTTAAGCGACGTTGCGGTCTGCGATGCACAAGGGCAGATCCAGGTTTGGTCATATAGCATAAACAACCCACTAAATGTTCCCACTGCTGGGACTCGGGGCCTTCTCTCGCAAGGAAAGAGTCAAGGCCATAATCCACTACGTTGGCCCAGTGCGGGTTGGTGGATGCCACATGCCCTCAAAATTCTAGGTACATGTCGGTTTCCTCACGCTGTTTTCCTTTACCGTTTTAAATTAGCGGCGTTACGCACATGACTTCGAGAAGACAGTGGTGCGCGTGGGATTTGAACCCGGGGGCATAGGCGCCTTTCTTCCGACTAGGCCAGCCGTAACTTCACATAGTCAGGGTACTTCATATAGGGCGGGGGTCATATAGTCGTCGTCAAGTCACAAAACAGTGCATCCTGGGGTTCTCGTGGTCATGACCCCAAGAACCACCCCCTCCGTTGCTTACTTAGAAGAAACAGATTCATTCTTGGAAACACCAAGGTTGTTAACATCCATTAACGCTCCACTGCCTTGACGTTCTTATCACAAATACGGAGCAAAACCTTTGAAGAGAAAACTTATTTTGGCGCGCTACAGACAGATTTTTCGTGGGCTGTGAATTGAATTCTAGAGCCACGCTCGGGAATAATAGGAAATCTTCGGCTTAACTCGGGACCATGGCCATTGGCCTTCTAGAAATGCATCAGCATTTCCTATTGGTCATCTAGAAATGCTGACCCTGCTCATGGCCACGCCCTCTGGTTTCACATTCCGGTAGTTTCCGAAGTGGGCTATCAAATTCTGAGTTTATAAGTTTTCACTTCTATGTGCAGGTCATATGACTGCCAATTTTTTTGTACGGATGGAATGCATACCCTACCACCTGGGGGAGACGGTCAGGTGATATCTGATTCGACGACATGAACGGTCATGGTATCCCTACCGACTAAAACCTCCACGGGGTTTATTTGACGTTTACGTTGGGAACGAAGGGAAAGCAACGCAGCCCACTTCAGTTGCGTCGGTGTGGCCCTTACACCGGCGGTGTCGCGTTGTAACAACGCGCAACCTCGCGGTCCCAGCCTCGAATTTGGGAGAGGGTCACCAGAACGCAGCCTCAGATTGGGGGGGCAATAATAATACGATAAATCAATTAAAAAAGACCTTACTATATTTTGAATTGTTATTTACCCTTTGACCCCCTTCGGTCCGCGCCTGCCTACATGGCCACATCACCGTAGCTTTGGAGGTAAAGCCTAAACGAGCGAACCCACCTCGGGTTCCTCTTAGCTTCATCGTGGGTGAACAGACCACGGGTACCGAGCTCGTCAATGGCAACCCTTTGGGAGGAGAAGAGTCAAACTTCGTTCGAGGTCTTTGGCGCGTCAACGTTATAGTGATAGGACTCTTTGCAGAGCACGCCTGGGGAAGTACCACACCTATGTTAGTTATTCTACCGCCAAGCAGTGAAAACAGCAGTGTTCCGGTTTGAAGGGCAATGTTTCCAGTGAAATTACAGGCATAGAGATCTTTTATCTCTGGGTGACGAACTCAGTCTTCGACTCTTCATACTGTATGTCACTGTGTTGTTATAGGCAGGCATATGCTTACCATCAGGCACATGTCCTGTTCGTCTCGTTACTCGTATACTACGTAAAATTAACAATTAAACTATGACGCTTTTTCGAGATACATAAATTTTTCGTTTTTATAATGTTGGTAAGAATAAGCTTTGATTACCTCTTTCCAGGTCCACTCCTGTCGTGTTCCGCTCCACATAGCGTTCTATAACTATGTTGCGTCGCGGCAGGACCTTAGGGAATCAATACTATGCTACGAGCCTATCGAAATCGACGTGATACACAAGGACTTGGTGGGCTACGGCCATAGATATGATCCTAAGGTACAAATATGTGGTTTCCTCCCTGCTAGGGCCATAGTTGACCGAATTTTGGAGGGGGTCACCAGCACCTCAACAGTAGAAATACAATAAATCGAGTAAAAAGATTTTACTAGCAGCGCTTCACAATTTTACTTACGTAGTTGGCGTTACAGTTGGTTTTCCCGCGGGGGAGTCAAGTCCCCTGTGACTCCCCTCTTCGGATCGCGCCTGTCCAGGTCGTTCCTTGATCTGGGATCGTTCCTAGATCCTTCCTGTTCTTGATCCCTACTGGGAAGGATCAGATCAAGGAACGACCTTGATGTTACATTGCTCGTCTTGAGCTGTCAACTACTGTTGACACGCTTTTTATGTATTATAGCAATGAATATAAGGTTTTCAATCGAATTACAATATAACTGCTCGCCGCTGCTTCTTTGGATTTAGCGTAACAGTTTTACCGTGTAATTTAATTTTGGCGAATACGATTCAAATGAATCATTTCATGAAGTATCCAATGGTAACCACCATGGGTAACCACTCAGTTAAACTGGACAAAGAGTAGCCTATGTGTAAATCACTTACTGCATCACTTAGTGCCTTCACTAACTGCGTATTTCCTTGTTTCCAAATACGTTCAGCCGTTAGATACTTGGGTACAAACACACACATATCAAGGTGCAGGACATGTACCTGATGGTAACCCATACATCTGCCCATAACGGCACATTGTCACGCAGCTATGAACATGAAGGTGGGCATTTTCACAAAAAAGTTATACCTACCCTTTTTCTCACTTTGATGAAAAGCGTTTACATATACTACGTATAGAGTTGGCACAAACGCTTTTCACCGAAAGCACGGGTAGCGTCTTTCTTGCCTTGTCGCTCTTGTGGAAGTGTCATACTTTTGTCGCGGCACATCACTCTGTTGCCATAGAAAGTATGCACGTCATCTGCTTACGATTGACACAAAGGAACCGTGCGGAAAATCTAACTCTATATATTATGTAGTATATGTAAACTCTTTGGTTTGATCATTTCAAATTGGAACATTCCATTTTATGACCGGATTTTATACCAAACTAGCCGGACCCTGCCACGCTTCGCTGTGGCACATTGTGATGCAAAAATTAGATAAAAACAATTCTTGAAAATTTCAGCTCGATCAGTGTAAAACTTTTTGAGTTTTTGAAGCGTACACAAACCAACATAACGTTTTTATATACAGAGACTAGCTGACCCGGCGAACTTCGTACCACCATACTTTATTTTTTATTTCGTCAATATTTTCAAAATATTCCGTTACACAATCCTTGTCACGACAATAACGAATATATAAAAAAAAAGAATCATCCAATTCGGTGCAGTAATTCAAAAGTTATGAGCGTACATAGATTTAAAAATACATTTCTACATATTTATAAGATTTGTTTCATAGAAGTACCATTTGTTTCGAAATAAAATGTTACTTCTGTGAAACAAATTTGGTATAAAATCCGGTTACAAAATGGAATATTCCAGAATGACCAAAATGACAAGAGGGTATACATTTTTGTGAAAATGCTCAGACTACAAATCATTACCTAGCACTGCACTACTCTCTGATTTATCTCTGTGCCGTCTCTGGAAATATTGCCCTTAACACCGGAACACAGTGAATATAAAAATAAAACAACGGTTAATAACAATAAAAACAATATATTTACATAACTTAATATTATTACATTTCAATTATCAGTAAAAAAACATTATTATCCTACATTTCATTTTTATTTACAAATTTATTTATTTTTTATTTCAGGATTTGCTCAAATTCCTGGACAAGAAATGCATCACTGTCAAAACTACAGATAATGATGGTAGAAATAATAAAAAGTGAAAATAGGACAATGACTTCGCATCCGACAGACGTAAAATTCAAGCAGTTTCAGTATAAGGGTAGTAGAAAAAAAAAACTAATTTTTTACAGTTTTTATAAATTGAGTAAAAATTCAAGTAAATTAAACAAATTATATGTATTGAAGTAAATTAAATAATTGTAAATGTATTAGTTTTTTTAATTGTGAACGCACTTTTTTGTTGCGCGTGTATGAGGCTTGTTCAAAATGATATAGTGATAAATAACTGAAAAAATCATAATAACTTATTTACTTATTCGACGGATGCCTGGAAGAGATAGCTTTTAGCGATAAGGTCGCCTTTGCGACCTTATCATAGACCACAAAATATAGTAATGTTTAGATGTTACTTTAAGTTTGGTTTTGTTCCATCAGTGCAATACAGACTTTATCTAGGTAGATATCACGCATATCTGTCATTCTGGCGTTCAAGTATTAGGTACGTGATACAATTTTAACAGATTTTATAACGTTATTTTGTATCCCTTCCTTCACTCTCCCTAAACATTACATTACATCATAGTGACATTTTTTACCTAAAAGTCACTACCCAAGACACAAGTTCCCAACTTGGCAGATTTATTTCCCTAATTTGTTAAAGTAAATATTGCCTCCACGACGCACCGTAACGTTTTACAAGGTACGCCCTTCCCCCAAAGTGCGTTACGTAATACTGGAACGTCCCCTGAGCCTCATAAAATTTAAACAGTTTATTACTTTGAGAAAATTCACGACAAATTTGTAAAATCGTTTAAAAAATAACTTTTTTTAGAAATAATTAAATAATTCAGTCTAAAAACAATATCCTATTAAATATTATCCCGAGAGCTGGTAGCGTTTTAATTAAATTTTGCGTAGGTATTTGAGGTAAGCTGGAAACTTGTCATATTGATCTCCTCTCCTTATTTTCAACACAGAGATGCAGACCCGGCTGTTAGCAAGTCCCACAAAAATGATACGATTTTTTGAGAATCCCTGCTTTAGTCATAAACGATACGTAATTAAAATTTCAAATTGCCTCAAATAAACTTTATAAATTTTTGCAAAAAAATTTTGCACGCGACTTGTTATGTTAAAACCCCTGACTGTTAATAGGCTAAATCTTATTCATTTTTAAACATTGAACTATAACATTTATAAAATTGTATTAACAAAATATTCATTAAAATTTAAAAATATGAATTCATTTTGCTCCGATACTCACCAGGCAAGTCTTCACCTACGTGTTGTGGAGTACTCATAGGAGGTATGTGACAAGTTTACAGCTTGTCTCAAATACATACTCGTACTCATACAAAATTTGCTGTCAGCTCTCAGAATAATTAGTGTTTTCGGTACTTATAATAACAACTTGTCTTTACTAACGTGTTGACAGAGATTGTTCTTTGTCATGTTTATAGGTTAAGTAGGTAGGTAATCCGTGTATCTAATCTACAATTTACAATGTTTATAGGAATCATGTTATTAAATAAATATAATTTTTATGTAGCTTGCAAAAGTTTTATTTTAATGCATTTTCATCAAATTGCACCTATAAATTAATTATTCCTGATATAAGTAAACACTTACTATATTCAGATTTTTTACTAAGCATAATTATGTACATACTATAATTATCACAACAGTGAGATATAAAAAAACTTACAACAAATTGAGAATACAAAAAAATTATAATTGGCAGACAATTCATTAAATTAGGTAAACTTAATAATAACACAGGTACATCGGCCAATTTTGAAGGCACTTTCAGAATATGAGAATTATACAGTCCGGTCCTTTCCAGTCCCTTATCGCCCTACTGAGAGTAGGTGTCGCTCTCGTCCATGTGAGCTGCGACTTTTTAAATGGAATAATTTGTATCTTCGTCGACACTTTTTCCGACCATTAGCAACACTTGGTGCTAGATGCACCAAGCTAGTCAGATAGCTGATATCATACGCAAACAGGTAGTTTTAAATACATATTAAATTTATGATACAAAGAAACACGCATACACGGAACAAATATTCACAATCATCACACTAATATATACATATGTACATTATTATTCACAATCATCACACAAATATATACATATATGTACATTATTTTAAACTTTTATAAGTTTACACTTGACCGCCATCTCGCCTGATGTTAAGCGACGATGCGGTACATATTTTACGTTGACTGAAATGATATTTGTCATGAATCTATAGAAGGTTAAACAGTTTTAGCTTCAAATCTCACCATTATTCTAGTTAGACGGTAGACTAGAATGATGGTGAGAGTACACTACACAGTACTAAATAATTTATATTTTGTGTGCCAACAGAGTATTGACTTAAACTCCACAATTGTTACGTGACTTTTCTTGAAATTCGCTTGGAAAGCCGTAGGTACCACTAAATATTGTGAATTTAAATTGAGTTTCAAAAAAGTAGTAGAGAATGAGCCGTTTTACGACGAGACAAAAAATATGGTTCACTAATTTTCCGCAAACATTTTTTGACAAAACATCACTTTAAAACCAACTATTTGTATAATATTCATTGCAAAAATTTTACAATATAAAAAGGTGTCATTTTACAAACAACGTTTTGCATGATATTTATTTGAAAAATAACTTACATCAACAAATGTTTTATTTTATAACCAATTATATGGTAAACGTTTCACTTAGACAATTTATCGAATGAAATTTAGTTTTTTGTACATTTTTCATTTCATATATTATTCTTTTTATAAATTTACCTAACATTTACAAAAATAAAATTTGCACCAAATATTTTGAAAGTGCCCCATAAATTATCTATGTAAACTATCAATTTTGTTTTGGTTCTGTTATTAACTACTGACCACCGCTCTTTTTTAGGGTCTATCATTTGAGATTTCAATAAAATTTGCAACCGGGTGGGCTCCCGCCAGAAGCTCTGCGGTCAGCCCTGAGTGTCGTTCCTCCATATTCGGGCTGCGCTTCACTATGGAGGGTTATCGCTCAGCTCGCCACCTTCACTCAGGACCTCCCTTGAACTGGCTCCCGCATTTTTCATATATACTCTAGGGTTAGTAGCGACAAGACTAGGTGAAGTCGGGGTGCTCCGAGTTGGATTTGGGTCCCATGTAACCGTTGGATAACTAGTGTCCCAACACTATTCCGAGTTCATCCATGTCCATTCTTCATAACATAACATTGATTCATTTCGTTGTTTAATTCTATGATTCTATCCTTCTGTGTCCTTAATTATGTAGGTAGGTATAGTTTTGCTTTTCAGCACATTGTTATTCTTGTTGTTTGTGACTTGGTGATTTTTACTGTTGTAAGCATAGATCGTAGAACTCAAGATTAGCCCTCACAAACTTCAGGGCGCACGGAATCATGCTAACGTTGGGAAGAGTGAGCTCACTTTTTCCGTGCTAGTCGGTTGTAGGAAGCGGGGGACGCCGGTCGTTTATACCTATCACTGATTTTGATCATTTTGAACGTAAATATAAAAGATTATGCCTTCCTGTGGATTCAAAAAGTGTTCTAATAATCCTAGAAACTCAAATAAATCTAATAGAATTACATTTCATGCGTAATATTAATGCGATATAATAATAGTGAAAAGCTCGCAAATCAAACTGCAAAACCGACTGTGTGTGCTTTTGACCACATCACCATCGGTGCAAATGCCCGGAAATGTGACGTTATCATCTACAACAAACATAGGTCGGGGAAAAACCTTCGACACAGGCACGACAGGATTTGTGAGTGTGCTCCTGGGTATTCCCTAGTTCGCACGCATTCGAAGTCTACAATTGACTGCCCCACGTATATAGTCCACCCCTGTGGGTGTTGATTCTCCGCCAATTTCGCCGTCAACCCATCCCGCGGATATGTACATCTGTACCGGGAACTCCGTGCGCGTTGTACCTGGCGTATCCGCACAAAGGGGAACTGTGAGGGCTGCCGAACGAAACGGAGCCGGACCAGATCCTCGGAGCCCTGAGAAACCTGGAATTTCGTTGGACAGAGCGGATCACCGTGCAGTGCCATCGCTGCCAACTCTTCGGACAAGCGTCTGCCAATTGCCACCGCGTAGCGCAGGGTGTCAAGTGTAGCTGACCCCACGCTGGGATTCAGGATTGTCTTGCTACTAAACGAATGCAATTACCAAGTCTATATCCCCGAGTCCGTTTTAGAAGGCGAATAACACCTGACTACTGTCCAAGCAAATAGAAGTAGATATGTTACCACTTGCAGATGGGTGGTTGAGGTTGTAACGGATATTTCAAATGGGACTATAGCTCGCTGTGATTTGTTTACCTTCAACAAAACTATCACAAATATGATGTCACATTTTCAAACCGCAGATTAACAAGTTTACAAGTTTACGCCTTCACGAAAGAGTTGATACAGCTCAAAAATTAAATGTAAGAGAGAGGATGACCTTAGAAAAGAATTTGTCAATTGCAGTAAATGAGTTCAATATGAATAGCAGGGCATTCTCGTTCAGATAAATTACTGCAGGTAAAGGTAAATGCACAATGAGTTAATTCTGTTTGCGTTGGGCACTGTCCAAATAAAACAAGCCCGATCTTTTTATGGGGGAAACATTCGTTTTCATAGGGATACAAGATCGGAGCATTCCGAGAAATAGCGCGAGAGAGGCGTCGAGCATTGATTTTCCCTTATCAATGAGAAATTAAATATCCTCTCATGTCTATAATGAGAGGATTTAATTTAAGGGGCAGCGAGGAATCTTCATTGATAAGGGAAAAATCAAATCCCGACATGTTGGTAGACGTCAATACTTTGTGTATATATTGATTGAAAATAATATGGACGGCAGGGAGGCAATCCCGGAGTATTGCTGTAATTGCATCGTGGGGCGTCGTACTGTACGCTGCTGTGCACCTGTGATGACTTTAGTAGGTATAGATACCAAGACAATATAAATCCATCAACATAAAAAAGCAAAATCTCCTCCTCCACCTGTTCTAAGGAAAAATACTAGAAAGGTTCCAAAATCTTTGGATTTTAGTCCTGACAGTGATAAGCTTACGCTGAAGCCGGGGATGATGATAATGATGTCCTGATCGTCTCGTCACTCTTTATTTAAAAAAAAAAAAAAGATTACCCTTGCATTTATTGTAATGACCTCTATTCCAGGTGAAGCCAAAAGAAGGCTGGCTTAATGTTTGAGCTCTAAAAAATGGGCTCATGCATCTTGTGCGGATGTTCCGAAAAATACAAAGCGTTTTACGCGAGAAGATTTATTTCGATTACAAATTAGGTTTGCCATTTTGGCTACGTTTACACGTTTATGGGCGACAAAACGGTTTTTCTTAAATTTCTTGAAAACGTTAAACAATTCTATTTTTTATGTATTGAGATTATTGATCTTTATAATTCTATTTGGGTAATGCGCCAAAGAATACAACATAATAAGCCAGTGTTCATTTTGTTAACAAATAAACATTTTATGACTAATTTTATAAACTTTGTGCCATTTTGTACTTCTCTCACCTATATTTTACAAAACAATATCTTTTATTTATCCTTTCCTGCATTGGTATTTTCAAATATAGGCTCGGTAGAGAGATCTAATGAAAAACTAAATTAGTGTAGATAATAATTAACACTATGTGCCTGATTGACTGTGCCTTCTATGTGATGATGCAACATGGCTGCCCATAACAACAGTGTCACACAACTTTTGGAACATGAAGACTCCAAATCATTAGACCTAACACTGCACTGAGCTCATGAAATGGTAATAATAACTATCAATTCCCAGAGTGGCGTTCGCTGCAACAGAGAACTCGCGATCACGCTCAAAAATCGGAAATAATAACAATGAACAGTTTGCAAATCAACTGCGAAACCGACTGTTTGTGCTTTTGAACACATCACCATCCGTGCAAATGCCCGGAAATGTGACGCTATCATCTACAACAAACATAAGTCGGGAAAATAGCACCGACGCCGGCACGAAAGGACTTCTGTATGTGCTCCTGGGTATTCCCTAGTTCATACGCAAAGTCTACAATTGACTGGCCCACGTACTACTTACGTACTTGTAGCTGGCGTATCCGCACAAAGTGGCCCTGAGAGGGCTGCCGGACGGCATGGAGCTGGATAAGATCCTCGGAGCCCTGAGAAAACTGGAGTTTCCGGGCACCTACTGCCGCCCCCTGTCAAGGAGACCGAAGGCCACCAAGAAGGTATATCACGTACAGCTGGAGCCAATGCCAAGGAAGCAGCTGGAGGCATCTACTATCTCACGGACTTTTTAACATGCCTCGAAACACCAACGTGGCGTGGAGAGGCCGAAGCACCGTGCCGCAGTGCCATCGCTGCCAACTTTTCGGACATGAATCCGCTTGCCAACGCGTAGCGCGATGTGTCAAGTGTAGCGGACCCCACGCCAAAAACAAATTTACGGATTCCCGCTCATTCGAGAAAGTACCAATCTCAAGACCTTCACCGAAAACAAATCAACTCATTTCAATGAAATTAGAAATTTCAGTTCTGCAAAGAAAAAATAACTATCAACTCCGAGAGTCGCGATCGCTGCAACCAACTCCTCGCGATCACGCCCAAAAAGCGGAAATAATAATGAAAAGTTCGCACATAAAACTGCGAAACCGACTATTTGTGCTTTTGACAACATCACCATCGGTGCAAATGCCCGGAGAAATGCGACGTTGTCATCTACAACAAACATAAGTCGGGAAAATAGCTGACACCGGCACGACAGGACTTCTGTGTGTGCTCCTGGGTATCCCCTAGTTCGTACATATTCGAAGTCTACAATTGACTGCCCCACGTACAGCTGTCAGCCTGGGTCAGGCGCGGTCCCAGCCTCGAATTTTGGAAGGGGTCACCAGTACGCAGCCTCAGGTTTTGGGGGGGGGGGGTCACAAGTAGACATACAATAAATCGAGCAAAAAAATACTTTAGTAGTAGTCCCCCAAGGTTTTACCCTCGTAGTTCCCGTTCTAGTTGTTTTCCCGCGTTAAAAAATAGTTTATGTACTATTAGATATTTTTAATTTTCTTAGATTTTTTGTTCAATATTTACGATTTTGGGGGGGTCATGTCCCCCGTGACCCCCCCCCTCGGACCGCGCATGGCCTGGGTTGAGTCCACCCCCGGGGGTGTTGATTCACCGCTTCTGTGCCGCCGTCAACCTTTCCTGCGCCTAAGTACGTCCGAACCGGGAGCTCCGAGCACGTTGTAGCTGGCGTATCCGCACAAAGTGGCCTTGTGAGGGCTGCGGACGCCACGAAACCGGACTAGATCCTCGGAGCCCTGAGAAACCTGGAGTTTCAAGGCACCTACTGCTGCCCTCTGCCAAGGAGGCCGAAGGCCACCAAGAAGGTTTTACACGAACATATGGAGCCAATGCCAAGGGAGCAGCTGGAGGCACTCTACAATCTCACGAAGCTCTAGAACATGCCTCGAATCACCATCGAGGCGTGGAGAGACCGAATCACTGTGCCGCAGTGTCATCGCTGCCTACTTTTCGGACACGAATCCGCCAATTGCCACCGCGTAGTGAGGTGTGGCAAGTGTGGCGGACCCCACGCCAAAGACAAAAATACGGAAAATTTCAGATCACCCGAGAAATTATATTTTGCCCAAGTTTTAGATATTTGTGTCAATAATGGGTGCATACCGTATCGGTGACTCTGTACGCAGACAGAAAGGCATGAAGCTAGTAGGTGTAAAATAATTTCGCTGCCAGATTTTTCAATCATTGACAGCCGAACAAACTTTACAAAGGACTTATGTGCCTGTGCCGGATTTAAAACAAAAAATTAAAAGGCCTTTTTTCGTGGTAAGACCCACCTGCCTATTTTTGATGAGAAAGGTTGCTGCTGTATGTGCAAAACTGGACAAGCCAGCATTTGTTGTGTCAAGTGTAAGGTGCATTTGTGTCTTACAAAAAATAGGAACTGTTTTTACGATTTTACACAGAACTCCGCTTCATAAATGAAATTCATTCATTGCATTCTTGAAAAACCCGTCAATTATGAAACTTGAACACCGGACGGTGTTTTCTAAATAAAGTCTGAAATACTAAATAATTAAATAAAATATCTAGTATTATACCGACACACAAACAGGTGTTTTGGAAAGAATTGCCAATCGCAAAGAAAGAGACTGCCGGTAGCAGTAGTAGTAGTAGCACAAACAAGAACAAAATTAAAAATTTTGATTAACCTTGACTACCTCGGATTCGTTATCTGTACAACATTCTACTAGTCACGCCCTTTCATTTGATACCCATATTAAGATAGTTGTGAAAAAAGAAATGTATTTCGCCATTTTGTGGTAGCTGCCATCTTCGACCTTTTTCGGCCATCTTTTTGTGTTGTTTTGAAGAATAATAATATACATAATTCATTGTTTGCTGACGTAGTTGTCAATAATTATAGTTAGTGTTAGGATAAAGTTTCCTTCTACAATCACAATCTAAACCTAATTTCAAAGTTAAAGTGTGCCTGTACGCACAAAATTGAACTTAAATATTCAGTATTTCAAGCGAATTTCCAGAAAAATTGGGTGAATATGTAGAGCATTAGTCTAGTAGAGATATTGTCAATTATAACCACAGTCAAATTAAAACTACAGTACTCTACTCTGAGAGTAGATTGTTTCCTGTCATTTCTTCAGTAAACCAGACTGTAGTAAGACTTGCCTCATTGCGTTGTTGATGTGCCGAAAGCGGTCAGGACCGAGTTGTATGCCCCCATACCTGAAATATTACAAACTAGTAAGCGTCAGTAGTCCAAAGCTAACATCGATGCTACACGTTTCGAAGAGAACGCGACTGATCTGCATAATATAATACCACCTTGCCATTTTTGAAGTGAAAACATCTTTTGGCGCGCCACAAATAGATTTTTCGTAGGTTGTGAAATGAATTCTAGCATCACTCTTGGGAATAAATAAATATTTGTAGACAACTCACACACAACACCATCTCACCTCGATCGATGTAATACATATATAGTTTTAAATACATACTTATTGTAAATAGAAACACCCAGACACAGTACAAACCTCACACAAATATTTGCACTGGGTAGTAATCGAACCCACGGCCCTCAGCTTCGCAGGCAGAGTTACTACCCTAGTGGGTAGTAAGCCACGAGGCCAGTCAATGATGAGAAATCATTGGTAAAACTCGGGACTATGGCCATTGGCTCATGATGATGCTCATGGCCACGCCTTGCGGTTTCACCCGCGTAGTTTCCAAAGTAAGCTATCAAATTCTGAATTATGAAGTTTTCACTTCTATCGCCAGTTCCTATGACTGCCAATTTTTTTTTCTATCAGATAGCTCATGTAGCTTTTTTTTTACATTCGGACATTCCAAAGACTCGAACAAAGAGGGTTGACTTTAAGTTTGTGATATGAACGTCCGTGAAGGTTGCGGAATACGTTGCCTGAGTGGGGTTTCCCGATAGTTTTAATATTGGTGTCTTCAAATCGAGAGTGAACCGATTTTTACTAAGTAGACCTGCTTCGTAGACCGCATCGCCGCTTAACATCAGCCGAAATGGCAGTCAAGTGTAAACTTATGAAAAGCATTTTTAATTCAACTTAAGTTTAAATAAACTGCTTTTTATCTATTGATTATAGATTATATTATATTATAGATAAAAAGCAGTATTTTTTTTCTTAATCGTGTTTTGCAACTAATTACAATATCAAAATATAAAAAATAAACATATTTTATGAGATCTGTAGATAGATTTAGCAACCATTGGCTTTTTTTTAAATTGGCAGTCATAGGGACTGCCGATAGAACTGAAAACTTATACTCAGAATTTGACCGGACTGGCTGAAGACTGTCCAGTTATAAAAAGTGTACTTACCATCTAGATACAACGACCAAAGCGTTTTTTTGGTCCAATATCTGCATTAAATGCAGCATACGTCCTCCCGCGTGGGCCTCCCCGTCGTCGTCGCAGTCTTGTAGCACGCTTAGCCCTTTACTCGTCTTCTTTTCTATACGATATGCGTACATGTTATGAGTAGCGTTTAAGAACTTTTTGTTGTCCTTCAATTTGGTTAGGACAGCTCTGAAAAGACAAAACAAAATCATATTATTATTATAAAGTAGGAGTGCGCCGCGGAGTCACCCGCGTAGTTTTCGTTATTTTTTCGAGATAAAAAGTAGCCTATATATTATTCCAGACCACAATACCTATCTGTGTGTATTTAGTTGTGGTAGGATTCTTGGCAGAGTCCGCCTGGGGAAGTACCACACCTTTGCCAGTTATTCTACCACCAAACTAATGTGCAAACATTACTGTGTTCCAGTTTGACTGACAATGTTTCCAGAGAAATTACAGGGCTTAGAGATATAACATCTTAGATCTCCGAGTGATGAGCGTAGTGCAGTGCTAGGTAATGATTTGGACTACTATGCACTATGAGAAATTTCAAATCTAAGATGGCCACCACCACAAAATGGCAAAATACAATTCTTTTTTCAGTACTCCCTCAATATGGGAATCAAATGAAAGGGCTTGATTAGCAGTAGTAGAATGTTGGACATATTTCAAATTCAATGTAGTTGGGGGTAAACCAAAGGAGACGGCCCATTTTCCATGGGCATTTGCCCCACAGCAAAAGTCCATGAGACTCGACCAAAATTGGACTATTGTATAGGTTTTTTAATATCTATTAAGGAACCGTTAATGTTTTTATTCTGCATAGCGGGGTTTAAAAGATATCAACTAAAACGTTGAAAAAATATCGCCCCAAGTAGGTAACCAATTACGTCATTATTTGAATACTACTAAAAGGTGTTGTAAATTCATTAATTTGCGACTTACTATCCTCAAAATAATGTCGACTCGACGCAGGCCAAGAAAAATCACAAGAACATTACGAAACCTTTGAAAAAATAACGAAATTCCTTGTGTTGTGTAAGTTTAGTGATCGAATCGGTATACGTAGTAATTTACATTCTCTTTGCGAATCGGATGGTGTGTCAATTTTATTTACTTCTTTTTTAACTGAGAGGATTTTGGCGTCGCACGTCTTTTGTGTTTTCCCATATTACGTATTTAAATATTTTCGAGTTTTACTAAAAATCGTCAAAGAAACACGTTCATGAACATCAAATAATTTTTAATAATCCACCATTTATATTTACATATTACCACGCAAAAATACACCACGTTAAAGAAAATAATGCAATGAGGTGACATGTTTTTTTAACGTTGGCGCCAAAACATGGCTGACTTTAAGTATGTACAATCATAGTATTTTTTAATAACACCAATTTGCAATCCCCGCTTCGCACGTTAGTATGAAATGTACAGTTGTCATTATTTAATTATATGTCATTTTAAGTAAATTACTTTTTTAGGTCTCCGGGGCTAATTACGTACCTAAACTTGAAACGACTTGGGGCAGAAATAAGCCATCTCCTTTTTAATTTTGTTTTTGTGTTGGATTTGCTATCATCTTTATAACACGGAGATATGGTACTAAGACGGATAGGAATACAAATTTCAAATTTAAACCCAATTTTTTTAAATTTTATAGGTTTACACTTGACCGCCATCTCCCTTAATGTTAAGCGACGATGCGGTCTACGATGGAGCGTGTTTACCTAGAAGAAACCGATTCACTCTCGATTTGAAGACACCAAGATCGGGAATCGGGAAAAATCGGGGAAAACTCACTCGGGCAACGATCCCGATCCGTTCAGATGTTTCGATGTGATTGAGAAAAAAATCTAAAACATTCGCATTTATAATATTAGTAAAATTGTTGGATTGAGAATGACTATCTCAGTTATCATGTCCAACACTTACGACACATCTTCAAGACTGTGTACCTCCGCTGCGTGACCTTGGAAAGAGCTCTTCCTGTCTACAATCACTTCTCCGTGGGTTATTTCAGGGCATTTTACCTCCAACTGCAAATTTAAAAAAAGTTTTGTTAGGGATCCATAACCTAACTCAATTAACAAATATAGAGCACAGTGCATTGCTAGGTAATGACTCTTTTCTCATGTCCAATCCATCTAATAGCTGAGCATCAGTGTGCTGTTACGGTCAGGCATATTGCTTACCATCGGCACACATGCTTGCACATGTCCTGGTTGTCTCCTCAATATAGTACAAAAAAAATTGGCTGTCATAACGACTGCCAATAGAAGAGAAAATTAACTGATAGCGGAACTACTAGTGACACGGCAGAACTACGAGGGCCATCTAAATTATCCGAGTTTCCCCAATGATTTCTTTCATTTGCGATTGTGATGCTTGAGCTCAATTCACAACCCATGGAAAATCTGTGTGTGGTGTGCCATGAGAAGTTTTCACTTTAAAAAATTCAACATATTTCATTCTTTACCTGTGTAGGACTGGGACACAACACCACAGTAGGCTCGTTGTTATCCTTCTCCTTTGATTTTGGGGGCTTCATCGTCTGCAGCATTTCTCGTATCCTCTCAACCCACTGGTATACCACCGATTCACCCACATTCTCTCTGAAAAATTTGTACACATGCTTATATCATAGGTTCCCAAAGGTAGTACTATAGAAGCCAGATAGCCAATATAATCCTACTTTAGCTAGAGAATAATACTTTAGATAGATGTGCATACTGGGGCAGCAAATGTTGATCAAAATAGTCAAAAACAGTGATGCCAATATGGTACAAAAAAATTGTACAACTCATTCTCATTACATTACTACTTGTCACAGTGAAATAAACAAATAAATTCTAAATTATAATAAATAAGTTGTTTTTCGAATTGATTTTTACAGATCATTAAATTTAATTCATTTACACTGTGTTAAAACAAAATTCATGTGAATTTTATAAAACAGTTCATTTTCTCATTTCCCATGGAATGCCCCTACTAGCTATGGCAACAGAATGATGTGCTGCAACAAAAGTATGACACTTCCACAAGACGAGAGTGATCAGACCAGTGCTTACGGTGTAAAGTGTTTGTTCTAACTCTATACATGTTATATGCAAACTCTTGAATTTCACTATTATTATAAATCTGTAAGTTTGATATTTTAATATATTATGTTGTCAATAACATCTGAGCAGATAAGGTTGAAATATAAATTTGACATTAGAAATAGTGTGGAATAGCACATAAGCTACTTATTATTAAAATAATGGGAAAGTGAACTATACAGGTAAATCCACAGTGTGGTACATATATAAATAACATTCAATGACACTTAAGATAAAGTACCTGGATGATAAAGGTTTTCTCGGTTTTCATTCCTTGAAAACACAGATAAGTCATCATTTTCTTAAAATGAAATAAGCTTCATTTTAAGAAGATGTTGCTTAGTAGCTATGCTATGCTAGAGAGAATTAGATAGATTTATTGCTCCCAAAACTTCCTGCATACTAAATTTCATGAAAATCATTGTAGCTGTTCCATTTTAATAAACAATCACAGAAATGTTTCCTGAGTGGGAATTGATCCCATGACTAAATGAGGAGTCTCATATAGAAATAACAGAAACACTATACAGGGACAACAAGACAAAGTTTGAGATGGCATTATGTAAGCCTAGTCAGATAAGACACTAGTAACCTTTATGATATGAAGCAGTATAATTAAGTAAACATAAATTTGATTCAGATAACTCACTGTAATTATATAATTTCCAGCAACTGCTGTTTTATACATAATGTGGTTCCTGTTTTCGTTATTTTCCCAGAATGATAAATAGCTTATATGCTATTCCAGACTATAACCTGACGTTGTTCCCAATGTGAATCTGATGAGGAAGTCTAATGTTATTGAGGATGAACAGCTAAACTTTCAGATTCATATACAAGTGACACAGAGTTTCTTAGGAAAGTTAGGGTTATTTTATTGGACAAGACCATTTACACGCTAAAACAATATTTAAGTAATGACTAAACCTGTATTGATTGAAATGATGCCTGACATAATAGTTTAAAAAAAAAAAAAATTATTTATATGCAGACATAATAATATAATTATGTAAGTTTAGAAATAATTAAATTAATTGAATATAATACCCTTTACAGCATTTTTAACCGTAAAAAAAATGAAAATACTTAATTGTCAAATGTATTTGATTGTTATTTTTACTTACAAGTTTCATTGATAAAAACTTATTCATATTGAAATACTTATTATAATTTTGTATTATGTATCAATCAATGTATAAAAGATTATATTTTAATTTGATGCTTCATAGCATACCATAAAACCATTTTGTGAAAAATTATGTATGTGTTATCTACGAAATAAATTCAATATCATTTTATGAGTACTTCCTGCAGGAATTTTTAAATTTTATATTATTTTACTACAGACTGCAGGCCTGTGAACAAAATGTATACGTCAAATGAACCACCACAAGACCTATGTAGGATGATAGAAGGGTGGGTATAAAGTAATGAGACTCAGCACTATGCCGTCACTTGTAAGCTGTCCAACTGTAGTGCAGTTGAAGAGGGGGGTTGCAACCTTCGATCACTTCTCCTTGTCGCATGATTTTTTGTATGGCATTGCGGCATAATAGATTGGAAGAGGTATTGTATAAACTATACAAATTATAAATTTTCAGTTTTCAATTATTAGTTTGTCGGAAAAATTCATGATTTTCCCACGATTTACAGAGTAAATTTAACATTTCATTATGTATGGCATTGGTACCATACAGATTCTATAACTCTTCTAATACATTATTTCGCAATGCCGTACAAAAATCATGTGACAAGAAGAAATGATTGAGGGTTGCAACCCCCTCTCTTCAACTGCGCTCAGATGGACAGCTTACAAGTGATGGCATAGCGGTAAATCTTATTACTTTATATAGTTCCCGTCATGTGAAAAGAACGCTAGAAGAAAGTGGAAGCGGTGTGTTTGCGCATGTGTACAGTCGTGTACTAAAGTACTAAGCCTATTGTTTTATTTTTTAACTAGCCTTTTGCTTGTGCGGCTCGTGGCTTCATATATTGGATATGGTAGGTGCATTGAACAATATATTAGACAGAATAGCATTAAGTAAAATTAAAAACAAATTTAATTGAGTGTAGAACGTTAATTTAAATACAAAAAAATTAAGTAATGTTGAAACTCCTTCCATTAATTCATCTTACAAAAAAATACCATGACTTTGAGAAATTTGTCATATTTTATTAAACCCGACCAAAAAAAGGGGTGTTATAAGTTTGACGTCAATGTCTGTCTGTCTGTGGCACCGTAGAGCTCAAACGGATGAGCCGATTTCAATGCAGTTTTTTTATTTGAAGGTTAATATCCGTGCGGATGGTTTTAGCAATGTTTGGTTAATATCGATAATATGACAAATTTAAATCCAAGATAGCCGCTACCACAAAATGGTGAAACACATATCTTTTTTCACAAATCTCTTAATATGGGTATTAAATGAAAGGGCTTGACTAGTATAATGTTTTACAGATAATTCGAGGTCCGAGGTAGTCAGGGGGTTAATCAAAATTTTTAATTTTGTTCTTGTAACAAAACTGTAGAATTTTTTTGTATTTCCAAATCACAAGCAACTTTTCAAAACACTAATTAATTATGGCATGTGTGGTATTTTATTTTTAACTAAAGATAGTTATAATCAGATAATAGAAAAAAAATTATGAGATATTTTACATTTGTGGTATTTTATGTAAACTAAAACAAACAGGTCCTAGGTCCGGTTTGAAGGGCAATGTTTCCAGAGAAATTACAGGGTTTAGAGATATAACATCTTAGATCTCTGGGTGAAGAGCGCAGTGCAGTGCTAGGTAATGATTTGGACTCTTCATGTTCCAATAGCTGCATGTCACTGTGCTGTTATGTAGTAGGCATGTTGCTTACTATCAGGCACATGTCGTGCTGTCTCGTCACTTTTTATTTAAAAAAAAGTAAGTGCCTAACATAATTTTGGATTGTAAAATAGAATTATGTATGTGGAGACTCACAGATATACTTCATCCAGAGCACTGTGCAGCTTCCCCTTGGCCCTCTCTATGCATCCACGGAGCCGATAACTCGTACTTCGGAGGCGCTAGACTTGGATAGTCCTCAGACATTGTTATATACAAAATAACCTCAGAGTTTCCTTTCTCTATTACCACACTGTACGATCGCGATGCTTCACTTTCCGTCTTCCAGTCATCGCCGTATATGGCACTCAATGCTTCGATTTCTTCCGCCTGTGAAAGAATACCTAATAAAATGTAGGAAATAGCACAGCACCAAAACTTACAAATTTCACAACGGAAGTTACAAGATATTTACCTGTTTTGTTAAGTTATCTGTATCCATATTGAGATTTTTGGCTGGCGCTTGGATTAGAAAACTATTGTTTTTAAGGGAACTATATTGTTCTTTACGAAGATTTTGTTAAATGACACAGAGGAAGTAATCACTACGTTATAGACACTACACTTACACTTAACGGCAAGCTCGGAGAGGGACGGAGAGATAAACACACTGAGATAAATTCAGAATTCAGAAAACCACACAGAACAGATTGCTAACAGAACTGAAAATTTATTAAATTGAAGTCAAATTAGTCAAAGTCACCGATAGTAGTGATTTCTTTTCTTTTTTCTTTGGTAGTGATAGTACCAGTACCAGTACCGGCAGTACCAGAGAGAAAACGAAAAACTGAAAAGAGATGTGCTCATGTGCTGAGTCGGGCAGATTCGAAAACTGTAAGAGATTGTCTCGAGATATTTCGATTATAACAGGTACATAGTGGTTACTAATTAGTAGTCAGACAAGCACCCGCGGTCGCGAGTCGACTCGATTCACTCTAAGCACAGCCGCGTGGGGTGAAGACCGGGACAACACGATGCGGTCTCTCACGGGGTCTATATAAAAGCTGTAGAGCGAAAAGAGTTATAAGTCTAAAATAATCGATCAATCAAAAAATCGGTAAACTTCCGTTAATTAAATCCACTATAAAAGTGAAATGCGTCACGCTTCACTCCACCGTAATAAAAACAAACCAATGTTTATACTACTAACGCAAGTCTACTACTAACATACATACTACTAACATAAGTCACGGAAAAACTGTCGTAGAGTTCATAAAACACGATTAGTAGTACTAATTAGTAACATCATTCGATTATGAAAACACGTTCATGAAAACTGCAATATTGTCTTCTAAAATATTTGAAAAAGACCGCACGAACGAAAGATAGGAGCGAGCTAGTTCGACACAGGTATGCGAGCTAGGTTCAGTCAGTCCAGTCCCACAGTCCCAGTAGTCCCTCATTATGTGGCTGAGTGGCTTTTGACATTGACATCGCAATCTAAAATCTACAAGCCTCCTATCGTCGTTTTTCGAACCATTTTTTTTATCTCGTCGGAAAACGCCTCATTAGGCTCATTAGTTCATCAAGAACGAGCGAGCGACCAGTCGCGTTTTGTTATTACTTCACTGGCTTAGTTTCTGGTTAGTACTGGTTTATTTAAAAAAAAAAGTTTAAATTTAAACTTTTAAGAAGTCCTTTGGAAGGATTATTCAAGATCCACACACGACTGCAAATATAAATTACATCATTAGTCCATTACGAACCAGCGTATAAACGATATTATGTAGGTATCTGTACTCTATATAATTATTATTTAACTTTATTATGTCATTATCAGAGGAAAATAATGTACTGAGTTAAACGTACTGAATAAGTAAATATCTGTGAGATGTTTTTAATTTTTTTTTCTCGTTTGAAAGGCATTGAATAAGTTGTAATACATAATATAAATAAATAAATAAATATGGCAGGACATTTCACACACAACACCATCTGACCCATCTGACAAACTAAGCAAAGCTTGTACTATGGAAGCCAAATAGCTGATATAATACTTATATATTTTTAAATACATACTTATTATACAGTACCTGATTGACCGAGCTTTGCTCGGTTTAAATGAGTTTATAAAGGGCTCTAAGTAAAAAAGATCCTAGCTAGATCGATTTATCGTCCCCGAAACCCCCTGTATACATTATTTCATGAAAATCGTTCGAGCCGTTTCCGAGATTCAGATTCTATATATATATATATACCTACATGCATATATACCTACAAGAATTGGTCGTTTAAAGGTATAGGTAAGAAAAGATAGAAAACACCCAGGCACAGTACAAATATTTGAATTTATCACACAGACATATCACACAGACAAATGTCTGTGTGATCCCCCAGTGCAAATGCACTGGGTGGGGATCGAACCCACGACCCACGGCTTCGCAGGCAGACGCACAACAACTAAGCCACCAGGGCAGCCAGAATATAATTTAATGAAACGGCAGAGCAAGTGAAAGAAGAAAATATCTAATATAATGGTCAGTCTTAAACTTGAGTTCATGTGTGAATAGATATCTGTTTATGAAAACCAAGAAATTTACATTGTTACATTTCAATAAAAGCTATATTTTCAACTATTATTGCCTCAAGAAATTTTAATTAAGTACAATATACTCTTCCATGTACTATATACTCTTTTTAACAAAAATAAATAAATAACACAAATAGATGCCCCAAAGCGAAATTCACCTCCCAACACATGCAACATCATTGTTGTAATATTATTGTTGTATGAGTGCATTTACAGAGTCTATGGTTGTAGGTATGTTGTATTGCACAACGTAGCCAGCCAAACACACGAAGCTCCAATATGCATCGGTTGCAAGCACACACACTCCGCTTGCAATCACACAAAATTATAAATTATGTGAGAGGTGCCCTTATCTGTTAGTTAAAAATACTAAAACTGAAATGGTCTAATAAATATTAAATATATTAGTAAATCTATTTTCATTTGTCCAAACTTCATAACCCTAATAAATATCGGTATCTAAATACGGCAACAAAATACATGTTCGAACTCATGTATTAAGTGGCAACAATACTAGTTGATCGTTGCCCCCAAAAACTCGTTTTTTATTGTTGTGTTTATATATCGATATCAAACAGTTATGTGGTTTCCCTTCGTAACTTTACATGAACCTGTATAGTTCTGAGCTTAAATAAATGATAATAAAGAGTACATTGTACAACTGGTAACTATGTTTCTATCGTACAAAGAAATTATTATAAGAACAATAAACTTCGATTGCTAAAAACAATAACAAATGTAAATATGAAATGATACATAAATATTTATTTGAGATTATCTTTCTCTGCTGTCCTATTTTTGTTACCCATGTTGCTATACAGTACAAAACACCTACATACACGACTATCACCTAACCTAGAACCCAATACCAGAATACTAATACCAGAATAAGACGTTTTCAGGACACAAATATCAAAGTTATTTCTTAATATTTCTCTTTAGGTATTTCTTTTTAAATAGAGTGACGAGACGAGCAGCTGGACACATGCCTGATGGTAAGCAATGTGCCTGCCAAATAACAGCACAGTGACACGCAGCTTTTGGAACATGATTTAGACTGCACTCTGCTCTCGTTCTATTATTATTTATTTAAATTCACGATACCCATATTCTTAAGAAAAAATGCCAATCCCGTCGGAATTTTCCCTGTGTTAAAAATGTATTTTTCCAAAAAATAATCTATCCGTGTTCCAAATTTCAGCCCGATCCATTTATACGTTACGCCGTGATTAAGCAACAAACATCTGAATATCCAAACATTCATACATTTACATCTATGATAATAGTAGGACACATAAATTATTGATTGTATATATTTTTTCATAGCACCTGCCATATAACAGCACAGTGACCAGTGACACACAGCTATTGGAACGTGAAAAGTCCAAATCATTACCTAGCACTACACTGCGCTCGTCACCCAGAGATCTAAGATATGTTCCTGTAAGCTTTGAGCCTATTTTTTTATTAAGCTTTGAGCCTGTTTTTTTATTAAGCCCTGTAATTTCTCTGGTAACATTTCCTTTCAAACCGGAACACAGTAATGTTTGCACACTATTGTGTTACATACACATATAAACACTTTTGAAAAATAGTGGAGTAGATAATAAGCACTGCATGAAGTCTATGACCGCATGATGTTTATTACAAAGTACCATCAACATTTATTTTGTCTCAGAGTAAAAGTTGAAAATAGTCATTGACTTGAGGATCCTAAGAAATCTCCAATTAGCTCTTAAAAACCGAAACAATAATTTGGGCACATTAGTAAACATTAAAATTTCATAAAGAGAAAAGATTTTTGATTGAATGCCACATCTGCTATTTCTAAGATCGGTGTATTTCGACATTATTCGTAAGTAATTCGTATGCAATTCACTAGATGACGCTCTTAGCGTTCTACAAGGTATCGTAGAGGTGTATTACAAACATTATTCGTAAGTAGTTCGTACGGTATTCACTAGATGACGCTAGTAGCGTTCTACGAAATATCGTAGAGGTGGGGTGCGGCGAAGGGGGAAGAAATGCTCAAGGTCATTCGGAGTTGTGTTAAATTTTGTTGGATATTTAATCGACGTAGGTAGGTTTTATAAAAAATACCACTATGTTTTATTCCTTTGTATTAACTACGTAATGTGATATCAAATTTGAACTCGTACTTACTTTCTATTTCATTTGTAACTTGGTTAGAATTTTTATTAATAGGTCAGTCAGTGTTAATATTTAAATACCTGTTTCAGGTGTGTTTATGAAATTTGGAGCACTTATGATGTACTTATTGTGCAAGTGCAGTATAAATGCACATTTAAATCTTAATTCTAAGTTAGATAGTTTAGGAGCTATGACAGTGTAAACATACTTACTTGAAAAGCGCGCGTTTCCTAGCAAATGAAATTAAACAAAATAATGTATATCCATTGGATTTAATATGGCGAAATAGTTACAAACACTGCTCAAAGCGACCTCGTCTCTGCAGATATGCTGTTGCTCTTAGTGTAACAATACAATACAAAACACTTTATGGGCACCACAAACAAAGTTGACAATAAGTAACATATTAAATAACAAAAACATAACGAGCACAAAAGTCGATCTTATCGCTAAAAGCGATCTCTGCCAGATAACCTTTGATTTATAAGGAAACACGTTGCGTAGAGCGCTGTATCATTAACCTGTCTTCTCGCAATTCGTTTGCTACTTGAATTATCTTTTCTACTAGATCGTGTATAATAATAACAAATTTTAGATTAAAACTTAGTAACACTAACTAAGTTAGTAAATTAGCTACAATTTGAGAATATAAACATTGTTTGTATGTGCTTTGTTTCACTATAAGTACTTAATACAAGAAATTGCGCACAAGAACGTCCTTAAAATTCATAATACAAGTCATAAATGCTATTTTCATATAAATTATATGTAAGTACCACAATTTTGGCATAAAACAATAACTAAGTTAAAACAGGTAAGTACTACTAGGTACCTACTTAATCAACTAAAATTTGAGAATATAAACATTTTTCTATGTTGTAAATGGCAGACTCTTCATGTTCCAATAGCTTCGTGGCAGTGTACTGTTATGAGCAGGTGTGTTGTTATGAGGTATTTGTCATTTCTTCAGTAAACCAGACTGTAGTAAGACTTGCCTCGCCGCGTTGTTGATGTGCCGAAATCGGTCCGGACCGAGTTGGATGCCGCCAAACCTGAATATAATAAAATAGTAAGCATATTCTCTTTCTACGTACCCACTGCTGGGAATTTTTATATTCTGTCTGTTGGGAATCTATCTCATAAGTAGAAAATCAGACTTACAATCCTGCACTTCACCTTAGACTTCTATTGACTATAAAACTATAGAAACTTTAATGAGTTTTGAAATCTTGAAAAACATGCAAAACTTGATTGTATGACGGTATTTGTCCAAGAAACAAGAAACAAACACACGAAACAAGACTGCATATTGTTAGTTATTCTACCGTTTGAATTCAGAGCTGCTCGTAAATAAGACCAGATAAATTGATATTTAATCTATTCTAATCATCGAGCAACTCGATCTTCCGCGCAAGCACGGAAGGGAGTAAGTAGCCTTAGCTAAAAATATTGTTCAAATCTTTCTGTAATTTCTTGCGGAAAGGAAAAGTTGCACACTAGCGCAAAGCTGCACTATTACATACAAACATACCTGTACCGATCCATTGCCGATCATACTCACACAGCCAAATCACAGCACCATTTACAAATCTAGCCCCGCCCTCAGCCACAGTATATTATCAAACTCCATGGTCCACGCGTACTTGTTCTTTGACAGAGGGGGAAACGCTGTGTATGCCTACTCCCTTTAGTGTTGCTCGCTGATACTAATATCATTGTAAGCTGAAGAGTTTGTTTCAACGCTCTAGTCTCAGGAACTACTGGACCAATTTCAAAACTTCTTTTACCGTTGGATATGTAGGTACGTGATATTTGAGTGTTACCTAAATATGTACCACGGGAAAAGCCGAGAGGAACGCTAGTCATGTATAAGTGGAGTAAAGCTGAGAAGTCTACTTGTTAGAAAGTGCGTGTGTGATTACACAATTTTTCATTTCATTGTTACTATCAACCCGCCCGGCTTCGCACGAGTGCGATGCTGATACCAAATTTTTTTTTTTAACTTTAATAGGTTTATACTTGACCGCCATCTCGCTTGATGGTAAGCGACGATGCGGTTTACGATGGAGCGTGTTTACCTAGAAGAAACCATTCACTCTTTCGATTTGAAGACACAAGATTATACCCACTCAACCCACTCAGGCAACCCATTCCACAGCCTAGACGTTCTTTTCACAAACGTAGAGTCAAACCTCTTGGTCCGTGTCTTTGGAATATCCACCATGAAACGGTGCCGCTTCTTCGAGTTACGAGAAGTACGATAGTAAAAAGGGCAAGGTGGTATAAGATCATGCAGATCAGTTGCGCACTCTCCGAAGTGTATCCGATAAAAAACCGAAGATACCGATAGAAGTAGATACTAATAATATGGTGGGTTATTCCTAAGATATAGACATATGAATTCAAATGTTTGCACTGTGTCTGGGTGTTTCTATGTATAATAAGTATGTATTTAGAACTATATAAGTATTATATCAGCTATCTGGCCGCCATATCACAAGCTTTGCTTAGTTTGGGGTCAGATGGTGTTGTGTGTGAATTGTCCACCAATATATTATATTATTATTATTATATACTATTGTAGACTTTTTAGTAGACCTTTTGAAGGGGTACAATATTGCTGTAGGTACATTATTTTGATCTAGCTCATAGTGTTCAGCCAGGGTTTGCAGTGTAAGCGCATAAAATGTGTTTATTTATGACTTTACATTAGAAACCTTTAAAATTATCCAGGTTTCTCTGCTATTTTATGCACGTATTATACATATAAATATTCCTCTTAAATCACTCTATCCTTTTAAAAACCCCTGTTTAGTAGTTTTAAAGATCTAAGCATATAAGTAATATAGGGACGACAGATCGGGAAGTGACTTTGTTTTATACTATGTAGTGATGATAATTCAGACTCTGCCCGTAATAAACAATATTGGTAGGCTACTTACCATCGAGACACCACGACCAGAGTATTTTTTCTGGTCCAGTATTTGCATCAGGTGCAACATCCGACCTCCGGCTTGAGCCTCCCCGTCGTCGTCATGATCTTGGATTACTGTCTGCCCCTTAGCCGTCTTCTTCTCTATGCGGTACACATAGATATTATGTTTCGCATTTTGAATTTTTTTGTTCATTTTTAAGGTAGCTAAGACGGCACTGGAAAGATAAACAAAATAAATATAAAAATTGGTAGTCATAGGAATAGCCGATAGAAATGAAAACTTCTGACTCTGAATTTGATAGCTCATTTTGGAAACTATGAAAACCGGAGGGCGTGGCTATGATCATTGCATCATGCAATCATCTAGAAATGCGTAAGCATTGAGAATTCCGACGCATTTCTAGATGGACAATGGCAATGGTCCCACGTTGACCCGAATTTTTTTATCATTCCTGAGCGTGACGCTTGAATTCAATTCACAACCCACGAAAAATCTGTGTGGTGCGCAAAAAGAAGTACCTATTTACTTCGATAGTTCCACGTGTAGATTTCTGCGATAGATTTTTTATAGTAAGTAACAAGAATGTAACAATGGTCGCTTGATGGTCAGTGCCATCTCCTTTAGACATCTGCTATAGCAAAAGCACTCGTAGTCCGTCTCAGTAGTCTTTTCTAAGGAAGAATCAAAGCACTCTTCGATTGAAGCAACCCTAGCCGTATTGGAAGCTGTTCTGTGATTGGGTGTTTCTGTGTATCATAGTAGGTATGTTGACGGTTCGGCGCCTTAGCTTATGCTCAGCCAAGCTATGCTCAAAAGTGTCTTTCCCGTTGCATACAATTCGTGTTTTCAAATGTATAGTGAATACAATCGAAAATTATATTATAATGACAAAGCAGGCTATGCAGCATGCATATTATCTGAAAGAAACGAATTCACTATCGAGTTGAAGATACCTGCATTAAAAAGGCTTATTCGCATAATATCAGATTCTAAAAATATCAGATTCTAACTATGATATCGAAATCAGAATTTATAACGATATCAATATCTAATATTATGTGTGTACAATGCATTATGTGTGTTTGTAATTTACTCATGTTTTCAACAAATAAATTATCTTTTATCTTTTTAATAGTTAATGTGTGGGGCCTGGGAATACAGACCTAGTAATGAATGATATCATAATTATAACGTGATACAAAGATCGCAACATTGTCGATATAAATTGAACTGTGTATCCCACACTAAGTGGGTCCTGTGACGTTGAATCTACTGAAATATGTATAGCACTGAGATACTATACTTAGTACTGAGACGGAGAGGAATACTTACGACACATCTTCAAGACTGTGTACCTCCGCTGCGTGACCTTGGAAAGAGCTCTTCCTGTCTACAATCACTTCTCCGTGGGTTATTTCAGGGCACTTTACTTCCAACTGCAAATTTTAAGAAAATGTCAAGATTGTAAACAGAAATATGTAGGTACATTATGTAGTAATAATTTACTAAAATATAGTTTAGATTTTTGAAGAACCTATAGCACTGTGTGCGTCTTTAAAGGGCTTTTTAAACAGCCCTTTGTGTTTAGAGCTATCATAGTACGAGCTAACAGATTTTGTTGTTGTAAAATATGCCACGAAGAATGGCGTAAGTAGGCAGGTATCTCCTACTAAAATTATAAACGCTAAGTTTGTCAGAATGTACGGATGCATGTTTATTACTCTTTTACACAAAAAAACTTGAAGTTTTATCCAAAGAAATATGGTAGATATATTGATTGATAGATTGGTCTGGAACAACATATAGGCTGTTTTTCTCCCGAAAAAAAAAAACAGGATCGGGAACTACCCAGGTGAAGCCGCGGGGCACAGCCTGTGTGCACTATTTCCATTCTTACCCGTGCGGGACTCGGAGACACCACAGCAGTAGGCTTTCTATTGTTCTTCTTCTTTGAATTAGAAGGGTTCATCGAATAGAGCAACTCTCTTATTCTCTCAACCCATTGGAACACCACTGGTTCACCCACATAGTCTCTGAAAAATCAGAACACAGTCATGTTAAAAATCGAAGTTCTCAAAGCTTTTCTTTTCACTTCCAAAATATCACTAACATAGAAATAACAGAAAAACTATAGACGTAAAAAAATACGTGGACTTATCTAGTACTAATAGTTATTTGTTATACAAGAGTGCAAAGTTGATTTTTAACCGCGTGCTCAATTTTGATGACCGAGCAAGCGAAGGATTCTAAAATTGAAAATTGAAATTAGAATCCTGAGCGTAGCAAGGGAATCAAAAGAGCACAAAGTGAAAAATCTTTGCACTCGAGTGCAACACGTAACTTTTCATTCCACCTCAGCGAGGAAATGACTAAATGCAAATTTTTAAATGTTTTCGCGCTAAGCAAATTAAAAAAAAGTAAGTACACCAAGGAGGTTCCGAGTCTGAGTTTTTAACATATTAAAAAAATGTATGATGCATTCGGCACCAAGGAGGTAGAAATAAATAAGTTGAATTATGTTTTGAATTCAAAACCTCAGTACACACGATGTTCTAAATTCAAATTTACTTTAACCTCTAGAGAATAAAAACGACTTTTGCGCCCTGATATCGAGGAGCAAAAGTACTCTTTCCGAGCTGGTGTGATGAAAATAATATTTATCGCATCTATAACTTAATTATTTTAACTTAATTTAATAAATAAGTAACTAAGTAGGTACTGGTTGACATTTTTAACATAATTAAACGAGGAATTACTGAAAATACGAACATATAACGCAAAAAATTAGGTACATCAATTCGAAATTTAGGGTATTTTTGTTAAAACCAACGACCACGGTATAAATGCATCTAACATAATTTTAGCTTTAATTTTAATATTATCTATTGTATGCTTTAATGTAAAAATGTTTATAAATGGAAACTCACAAATATACTTCGTCCAGAGCACTATGCAGTTTAGCCTTTGCCTTTCTATGCATCCAGGGGGCCGATAACTCGTATTTCGGCGGTGCTAGACTCGGATAGTTCTCAGGCATTGTTATATACAGAGTAACCTCGGAGTTTCCTTTTTCTATACTTATACTGATACTGTAACATTTGGTTGCTTTGCTTTCTACCTTCCAGTCATCGGCGTAGATTGCACTCAATGCTTCGATTTCTTCTGCCTGAAAAAAAAAATAGAGGTAGAATAATTTTTCTCCGCAAAAAAAAAGACTTAAGTACCTACAGTTATTTGAAACTAAATTCAAACACTTGACAAAATTTCATAAGAAGCTCACTATTACCGTGACTACGTGGACTAGATAAATGAACCTCTGAACTATGCTCTACAAAAAAACAACCATCACACAGGCTAAGTAGAGAGATAACCATCATAATCGATTCACATATACAAACTTTTATATTTATGTATGGAACTTAGATAAAGTATATGGAAGTACATAAAAACAACTAAATTAATTCCTTCTTGTTTTAGTTAATTCCTTTGAGTTGCGACGTTGTCGGTCATATTATGAAAAAAGTGATATTAAAAATTTGGATACAAAAACTACCCTCAATCGTATTCACATCTTTATGGACCTAATCTTAAAAATTTTGAGGGTAGTTTTGACAATACTAATCGTAAGTCAACATATTATATCATCTAAAAATTACGCGGCAACAGAAAAAGTAAAAAAAAACTATAAACTCGTGTAATGAATGCATACAATTTATCTTAAAAAACCGTTGATCAAGAATTTCAAAATAGTATGACACTAAAACATAAAAAATTGGTATAGAAGTACCTATATACATATCTATAACGCATAAATATTTACCTGTTTCGTGAAATTGTATTCGTATGCCTCCATTTTGATCTATTAATTCAAATTAATTAAATAATATCAAATGCTAACAAGTAGGCAACAAAAACTAGTTTCTTCGTAAATCGAGAGACCGAGAATCGAGACCCGAGAAGACTGAACTAAACATACCACAGGCTAGCTAGATATACTGACAGGCATGACTCACACAAATAAGCTAATGACCTGGAATCGATTATATAATTGATGTACTCGATTTTCATTCGCTAATAATCAGTCATTACAAATTAATAATGTTCCAAAATTTAATTAAGATTTTTAACAGTTTACTGTACTAAAAATATTTGGAAGGAATGTCTTTCAAAAATATTAACAAGAACAAAATTAAAAATTTTGACTAACCCCCGACTACCTAAGATTTGTTATCTATACAACATTCTACTAGTCAAGCCCTTTCATTTGATACCCATATTAAGGGAGTTGTGAAAAAGAAATGTAATTCGCCATTTTGTGGTATCGGCCATCTTGGATTTGAAATTTGTCATCGTGCAAAGTATTCTACTAATCAAGCCCTTTCGTTTGATACCCATATTGAGGTAGTAGTGAAAAAAAAATATAATTCGCCATTTTGTGGTGTCGGCCATCTTGAATTTGAAATTTGTTATAGTGTATAGTACTCTACTAGTTAAGCCCTTTCATTTGATACCCATATTGAGGTAGGTTGTGAAGAAATATTTTATCCGCCATTTTGTGGAGGCGGCCATTTTGAATCGATACGGACAGACGGACAGACGGACAGACAGACAGATATGACTCGCCGGTCATGATCCATCCCTAGGCTGGTTCCAGAACCTAGGTAAACCAATAATTAAAACGCAGGCATGCACTATTCGTACGGTCTTTTGGATTAACAACGTCTATGTGACCCCGTCCCCGTCCCCTAGCGCCAAAGCTGGATCCGCCCTTGCTCGCACCCCAGTTTTTCAGGCTAATGGCTTATTTATTACACTGAGTCGAGTTGAGCTTTCACGAGCTAAACGAGCTTTTGTTTATCCAAAAAGAGCTCAATGCACCTAAAACAGTTTTCTGTTCTAAAAATATTACAATTTTAATGATAAAAACTACGTTTAAAAAAACGATTCCAAAACCACAAATTAATTTGTTTTAAGTTGTAAGACACACAATAAAATTGTTGTAAGTGCGAACCACTCATCTCAGCGAGCAACACGGAAGGGAGTAGGCATACACAACTTTCCCCTCTGTCAAAGTCCAAGTTCGCGTGGACCATGGAGTTTGATAATATACTATGGCGTGAGGGCGGGGCTAGATTTGTGAATGGTGCTTTATTTTTTATGTGTTAGTGATTTGGCTGTGTGAGTATGATCGGCAGTGGATCGATACAGGTATGTTTTGTATGTAATAGTGCGGCTTTGCGCTAGTGTGCAACTTTCCCCTCCCGCAAGAAATGACTGAAAGATTTGAACTATATTTTTTAGCTAAAGCTTCCGTGCTTGCGCGGAAGATCGAGTTGCTCGATGACTCATCTATTTGAAGTCGGTGCCAACCAGTTTCCTTACATTGACAGGGTAAATCTCTTCAAAATGAGGTATCACTGCCCGAATCTGGTAACGAAGATCAGCCAGGAATTGCCTGCACACATCGCAACCCGATGGATGTCGCATATGAGCTGAGGGTGTGGTTTTGAAGAGTGAAAACTTCTTTTGGCGCACCACAGACAAATTTTTCGTGGGCTGTGAATTGAACTCTAGCGTCATGCTCAGAAATGATAAGAAATCTTCGGTCGTCGGGTAAACTCGGGATCGGAATCATTGGTCATCTAGAAATGCGTTCGTATTTTCCATTTCCAGATGGTCATGCCATGGCCACGCCCTCCGGTTTCAACCGCGTAGTTACCAAAGTAAGTTACCTAAGCTATCGAATCGAATCTGAGTTATAAGTTTTTCATAGCAGTTCCTATGACTGCCAACATTTTTACTTTTTATTGTCATTAATAGGTGTTCTATAGTATGTTTTTCCTAGATGACATCAGGAAGATGATGTTTTATTGCAGATTATCTGCAAAAATTACATACAGGCTGCTCGGACTCGCCCATGACGGCTTATAGGTCGTTGTTACTTTAATCAGTGTTTTAACAATAGTGATTTTATGACGTAGTTACTCGTATTAAAATAACACTACATAATAGATCTAAGCAATTTTCGTTGAAAGGTTACATGGTAATTTGGTAATGTAGGTATATCATATTATTTTTTAGTTTTCTTATCCTCTTATTTTAGAAGTTACAGGGGGGGAAGTTACATTTTACCACTTTGGATGAGTCATATTACCAGTTTGGAGAGTTAGAAACCTCAATATCAATTATGAAGACCTATCCATAGATAGCCTACACGTATGGTTTTGATGTTTTTTTTTAAGTTTCTGTTCTAAGAATGGGACACCCCAAAATTTATGTTTTTTTTCTTCTTTTTTTGTATGAAATTTTAATGCGGTTCACAGAATACATCTACTTACCAAGTTTCAAAAGTATAGTTCTTATAGTTTCGGAGAAAAGTGGTTGTGACATACGGACGGACAGACAGACAGACAGACATGACGAATCTATAAGGGCCCCGTATTTTGCCATTTGGCTACGGAACCCTAAAAATGTTCATAAAATGAAAACTACCAAGGCTGCGGTTAGACGACGCGAAAAATTTCGTGCGGCCGCCGCGTGGCGACCGCGCGGTGGCCGCGTACTAACCGTTCAGTTATAGCAAATTTATGTTTTATTATGTAAGACTTAACGTTGAAATTCTTTGTGAGTGCGCGGCCACCTCGCTCGAATCACTGGAATGTTCTCGATGTAAGCCCCGCGTAAGATGGCCTGCGCGGTTGTGTTCATTCAAAATTAATGTAAACTCTGTTGACTAAGCCATAATGTTCAATTCGCAACGCACCTAAGCGCGCGGCGACTGCGCGGTCGTATAAACGCACCCGTACGGCGACCGCGCGGTCGCCGTACTATCGCCGCGCGGCCGCAACGCCGTGACATTCCGTGTCATATAAAATATAAACACACCCTAACCCAAACTGTACAACATTTCTATGGAACCAAATGTCAGCTATTCTGCATCAAACAAAAAAAACAATATTTAATTTATCTTCTAGTTCGTCTATTGAAAGATATGTGACTACGGCAACCACATCATCTGCATACATGAATATGCCTGCACCCTTTACGGCTCCGGGTAGATCGTTTAGGATCGTTTAGGAGAGAGAACATGATATTTTGAACTGACGAACCATGCGGTACTCCCATAGACGAAGGCAGCGGGTCTAATTTATTATCGCCATCGCCGGCATCCACTACTTGAGAGCGACCTCGAGAGATTTCCCAGCTATGCCATAGTGTTTCAGTTTTAACGCTAAGGTCTCATGGTCTGCGACGTCGAAGGCCCTCGATAAGTCACAGCACAAGACGGCTACTTGCTCATTACGTTCACGGGCAGCCAACACACTACGAATCACGTCACGCGTTAAGGTAGCGGTTCGCCCGGCAACCGCGACACGAGACCGCGACCGGAGACCGCGACAGGCACTTGACACTATAGAATTGTATGGGCGCCAGTTCGCGCCGAGACCGCGACAGGAGACCGAGACACGTGTCGCGAGACATGTGTCGCGGTCTCGGCGCGAACTGGCGCCCATACAATTCTATAGTATCAAGTGCCTGTCGTGGTCTCCGGTCTCGGTCTCCGGTCGCGGTCTCGTGTCACGGTCACAGCGCGAACTTGCACCTTTAGAGAAGTCGAAGGCCTCCCTTCGCGGCATGCGTATTGTTGTTTGTTGTTTACACAGCGCCTCGGTTTCTGATAGGTAGGCCACTAATGGCGAACTCAAGCCATTTTCGAACACTTTGGCTATTGCTGGTATAATCGATACTGGTTTATATCCATCAATATCGTCCCGTTTGCCTTTGCTTTTAAATATCGAGGACACGTTCGATATCTTCAGCGGCGACGGGTACGAGCTCTCCCTAAAACACTTATTAAACAGTGTGGCGAGAACCGGAGCTAGAGGCAAAATTGCTAGTTTAATTAGCTCCATCGACACACCGTATATGTCTTTTGACTTTTTTGGAGGTATCCTGGAGGAGGTATTTGGAGGATACCTTGTCAGCCGAAAAACTTGTTAGCGTCATATGATATTAAGTATATATGATATATATGTTACGACTAAAGGTGGGTGTGAACACAAACTTAAGATTAGCCGGCTAAACTTAGGTTTATCTTCGAAGAGGTGTTAATGTTAGTTTCTTCGATCTTTACCGAATGTAGTAAGAAATGAAAAAGGAAACAATGCAATAATGTTTACAATTTTGACAACATTTTTTTTTTATAAAATGGAATCACTCAAATTACACATACTGTTATGTACCTATGTAGGTATTCAAAATTACAATTACAAAATATTAATTACTTAAAACAATATCTACCTAATCATTAAAATGAAATAAAAAGGAACCATTTATTCATAACAGGAGCAGAAATACGCAAAATTATTAATGGTTGCCATGACATCAACTATTACTAGCACTTCAATGTAACTTATAACAAAATAAAACTTCTGCAGTGTCAATTTTTTAAAATTTTAATCATTCAAATAAAATAATAAGGAACCATTTGTTCATTACAGATACTTCTGTAGGTATTTAAAATTACAAAATAAAACTTCGTCAGTGTTAATTACTTAAAATTCTAATCATTCAAATAAAATAATAAGGAACCATTTGTTCATTACAGATATTTCTGTAGGTACCTATTTAAAATTACAAAATAAAACTTCGTCAGTGTTAATTACTTAAAATTCTAATCATTCAAATAAAATAATAAGGAACCATTTGTTCATTACAGATACTTCTGTAGGTATTTAAAATTACAAAATAAAACTTCGTCAGTGTTAATTACTTAAAATTCTAATCATTCAAATAAAATAATAAGGAACCATTTGTTCATTACAGATACTTCTGTAGGTACCTTTTTAAAATTACAAAATAAAACTTCGTGAGTGTTAATTACTTAAAATTCTAATCATTCAAATAAAATAATAAGGAACCATTTGTTCATTACAGATACTTCTGTAGGTATTTAAAATTACAAAATAAAACTTCGTCAGTGTTAATTACTTAAAACTCTAATCATTCAAATAAAATAATAAGGAACCATTTGTTCATTACAGATACTTCTGTAGGTATTTAAAATTACAAAATAAAACTTCGCTTCTAATGATAGTAGCGTTATGTTATACCTATAGCCTATAATAGCCTTCGTCGATAAATGGACTATCCAACAGAAAAAGTTTTTTTTTTTACTTTTATAGGTTTACACTTGACCGCCATCTCGCCTGATATTAAGCGACGATGCGGTCTATGATGGAGCGTGTTTACCTAGAAGAAACCGATTCACTCTCGATTTGAAGACACCAAGATTATAACTATCTGCAAAACCCCACTCAGGTAACTCATTCCACAGCCTAGACGTTCTTATCACGAACGTAGATTCAAACCTCTTTGTCCGTGTCTTTGGAATATCCACCTTGAAACGGTGCCACTTCTTCGAGTTACGAGAAGTACGATAGAAAAAAGGGCAAGGTGGTATAAGATCATGCAGATCAGTTGCACGCTCTCCGAAGTGTATCCGATAAAAGACCGATAAGCTAGCAATTTTGCGGCGATGTCTTTACGATTTCTTCTCTTGCGATTGTCTTACGGCGAAAAAGACTTCGAAGTCTTTTTCGCACTAGATTGTCTTTGCCTATGAGCCTTTTGGCTTTTGGCAATGAATCTTTCAATTCCGAGCAGTAGTTCCCGAGCTCCTAGCGTTCAAACAAACAGACAAACTCTTCAGCTTTATAATAATAGCAGGTGTAGATCCGGGACTGCCTGCACCCTTAGAGCTGTAAAAATGAAATTTCTAAGCCAACGCAATCACAAGAACAAAATTAAAAATGTTGATTTACCCCCGACTACCTCAGATTTGTAATCTGTACAACATTATACTAGTCAAGCCCTTTCATTTGATACCCATATTGGGGGAATTCTGGAAAATGAAATGTATTTCGCCATTTTGTGGTATTGACCATCTTGGATTTGAAATTTGTATTCTACTAGTCAAGTTCTTTCATTTGATACCCATATTGAGGTAGGTTCTCAAGAAATATTTTGTGGTGGCGGTCATCTTGAATCGATATTAATCATACATAGCTAAAAACATCTGCACGAAAAAGCCTTCAAATGAAAAAAACCTCATCGAAATTGCCCATTCGTTTGAGCTCTACGGTGCCACAGATACACACACAGACAGACACACACACAGACAGACACACACACACACACAGACAGACAAACAGACAAGCATCGACGTCAAACTTTTTTTGGTCGGGGGTTTAAAAGATACATCAGCTTAAGCCGCAAATTTCAGCAAATTTACGACACTCACTAGAGAATCAAAACCTACAGGGTGCTTCCCGTAAACTCAGAATATTGAAGTTTGGTACGAAGCAACGTCTTTCGTATTTATTTGTGTTATGGCTTAAAAGAAACCGTAAATTTTTAGTGACATTATTTGATAAAATATTTTAATTAATTTTAAACTTAAAAATACCATCAGCATCATAATTAGCCGCAAGACGCCAACTGCTGTACATAGGCCTCCCCCCTAGATTTCCACAACGAACGGTCCTGCGCAACCTGCAACCAGCGGTTTCCAGCGACCTTTTGAGGTCATCTGTCTATCTAGTGGGGGGCCGTCCAACACCGCGTCTTCCGGTTCGTGGTCACCACTCGAGAACCATTCTTCCTCACCGGTTGTCAGTTCTGATTTCACCTTCATTTCGGATTTTATCCCGCAAAGAGAATCCGAAAATAGCTCTCTCTATCAACTGTGCGACTTTGAGTTTTGTTATGAGGCCCACTGGCCCACATGAAAAATACCATAACTTTTACTTATTTGACCTACCTAACCTACAGGTTTGTACCAAACCTATGGTACTTGAGTCCGACTCGCACTTGGTCGGTTTTGTTATAAAATATTATCTTCCTTTATGAACAAGTTTCATCCTTCTATTATTTCTTTTGGTTGTCGATGCTGGTCTATTTGAGTAATAGCCGAATATTCATTAAATCCATTCTTTAGAACATTTTTGTTACCGGTGTTTTTAATAGTTTTGAAGGACATTCCTTCCACATATTTTTTCTCGTACTGTAAACCGTTAAAAATCTTAATTGTTGTAATTAGTAAAATTTTTGAACAAGTGGTATTATTAATTTGTAATGTCTGGTGATTAGAGAATTAGAATCGAATATATAAAATATGTACACCAGGCCATTAGCTTATTTGTGTGAGTCATGTCTGTCGGTATATCTAGCTAGCCTGTGATCTGTCTAGTTCAGTCTTTTCGGATCTCCATTCTTGGTCTCTTGGTTTACGAAGAATTTATTCTATTAATTTATTTTATTTAATTTAATATCTCATCTGTGTCTTAGGTTTCGTTACTTTTTAGTTTTTCATATAATTTAATTGATTTGATTTAATATATCAACATGGACGCATACAACTTCACGAAACAGGTAAATAATTATGTATAATTGATAGATATGTAGGTACTTCTATACCAAAATTTGTATGTTTTGGTGCCATTTTTCTGTGTTTAACATCGACATATATATATAGATTTTCATGATCAACGTTTTTTTAAAGACAAATTCTATTCATTAACTACACTAGTTTTTTTTTTTACGAAACTATTAGCCATGCTCAGACATGGATTTAGTCCGTAAAATGTGCAGTTTTGTTAACATAGTTCAATGGAATTCGCAAAGTATCAAAAATAAGATTACGGATTTTGAATGTAGTTTACAACAAAATAAGATACATATAGCCATATTAAGTGAAACTTGGTTGACGGAAGACATTAGTTTGAAAATTAGTAACTATAAAGTATTTAGAAAGGATAGAATGGATCCATGGGGAGGAGTTGCCATTTTGACACATAAATCTCTCCATACAGAGGTGAACGAAATTAGGCTTAGGAATCCTGGAATCGAAGTTGTATCAGTGAAAATCTTAAATTGTAAGTACATTAAAATGTAATCTCCGTTTATTGTCCAAATTCTGTAATTACTTCACAGGCGGATTGGGACGAGTTATTCTCATTGTTTCCTAACAAAACACTGATAGGGGCGACTTCAATGCACATCATACCAATTGGTCTTATAAAACGATCCACGAGGAGCTAATGTTTTCGATTCTAGTTTAGATCATGGCTACATTTCTCTGAATACAGGTAGTTTAACTCGAATGAGACTTGTAAATGGTAATTTGCAAAAATCGTCCCCGGATATCACCTTCGCTTCAGCAGACATATCAGTAGATTTAAAGTGGGAAGTGCTTAACGAGAATCTAGGTAGTGATCACATGATGATAAGAGTTTCAGTAAATTATGTTGATAAGTTGCATTTACAAGGAAACGTAATTTCAAAAAGCCGATTGGTCTATATATAAAGATTTCATAGAACAATCACTGATATCTGCATCTCCTATTAGTGACACTGAGCTTATACAAACTTCTTATGACACATTTATTAAAACTTTAAACGAAGCCGTTGAGCAGAGTATACCCTGGTTTAAAACTAGTAACAATCCTGCAAGCAAGTTCGTTCCGAAGCCTTACTGGAGTACTGCTCTTTCTAAATTGGTAGCTGAAAGGAGATTGGCATTAAGTACCTTTCGACGTAACCCCACTCCGTATAACTACAATCTTTTAAAAGAAAAGACCTTGGCAGCTAGATCTGAAATATCTAAGGCAAAGTCAGCTAGCTTTCGTAGTTTTTGTGATTCAATTAACGAAGATACTTCTTTGTCTGATATGTGGAGAAAATGAGGTGGTTAAAAGGTTACCGTCAACAAACTATGGCACCAAAATCTAAGAAAATAGAATTACTCTCCACTTTAGCTCCTGACTCCACTAGAATGCCTAAACCTATGTTTGTATCTTCCAATAATCTATTAGAGAAGGATTTTAGCTGTCAAGAATTAGAAGCTTGTCTTAAAAGAAAAGATACGGCTCCAGGCGCTGATAACATCACCTTCTCCATGATATTTAATCTTCCAGAAACAGGTAAATATCATTTGTTACAATTGTACAATAAAATATTTAGAACTGGTGTCATACCTCACCAATGGAGAGATATCACTATAGTACCCATACCAAAAATCAATAGTAACTCAAATACAGATTTTAAACTACGACCCATTTCACTAATTTCTTGTTTATGCAAAATCCTTCACAATATGATTGCCAAAAGACTTGAATGGTATGCAGAACATCATAATTTACTCTCCAATAACACAACTGGTTTTAGGAAAGCACAATCTTGTTTAGATTCAGTAACACAACTAGTGACTACCATTCAATTAGGCCTTACCAAAAATATACCAACATTGGCCTGTTTTATTGATATAGAAGACGCATATAATAATGTCGTGATAGAATCTTTAGTTAAAAAATTAGATGGTCTTAAAGTAGGCAGTACAATATGTAATTACATATGGGAGTTTCTTTCTGAAAGACATTTGATGATAAATAGTAATGATGAAGATAAACTCGTCAGATGGACCTCAAAAGGATTAGCTCAAGGGGATCCATTCTCTCCTTTATTATTTAATTATATGACATCTGAAATATGTAAATCTGTCAATACAAAAATAAGTCAATACGCCGATGATTTTGTGATATATTTCTGTGACAAAAGTATAAGTAAGTGTATATTTGAGGTACAATTAGCGCTGAACACCATTGTTGAGATTCTTAACAAATTAGGCTTACAAGTTTCTGCAACGAAGTCGAATTTTTGTTTATTTAGCAGAGGACGTAGAAAAAATGTTGTAGAACTTAAAATAAATCAAACGTTACTAAAATCAAGTGAAAACATAAGGTATCTAGGAATCTGGTTGGATCGTTCACTTCTCTGGAACAGGCACATCCGAGAAGTCAGCGAAAAACAGAAAGATATCTAAATATTTTGAAGGTTTTGGCAGGAAGCGGATGGGGTATTCATCCAAAACACTTAAGAAGGCTATACATAAGCCTCATCAGAAGTAGAATAGATTTTGGTTCTTTCCTTTTCGATAACAGTGCAAAATGTCATGTCAGTAAGCTTGATAAAGTGCAGAATCAAGCATTAAGAATTATCGGCGGATTTATTAAATCAACACCTATACATGTCATGGAAAGTGAAGTAGGTATTCCGCCATTGTATACTGTAGAAAATATTTAGCTTACAAATATTGTCTGAAGTCTAGATCTAGAAGGAATAATTCGATTACAGCACTGCTTGATGAATTCAGTGCTCTTTGCCCCATTAAGTATGCTAGGTATTGGACGTACAAAAGAAACCCTTGCTTGTGACAACATATGACACAATTAAACATCTTAAATATATATCGTCTGATCCATTAGAAATGTTTAAACTGAAGGAGTGGATAACTAGCATAGATGTACGCAAGTATGTAACTGACAATTATTAGGAACATAGTTTATTCTAAATTAAGAACACTATTAGTTCATAAATAAAACAGCTATGATCAGTCTACAGCATTATATTTCGGAATCAGTCCTTCATACCAACTTATTCATAGCTGCCTCGTGCAGATCAAGTAATACATTTCGTACTATAATTAACAAAAACGCTTTACAGTACCTTAAAATCAGTAACAGATGTACAATTATCACTTTTTACTTAGATATTTACTTATTACTGGTTACGAGTACTTTTAATTTAAACCTTTCGCTTAGACTTGCTGCCGTATATGATTTTTTATATCCCTGTTCCCACGAGACCCACGTGAGCTTCCTAGTTTCCCGCCAAAAACTATCGCAGCCCACAGACTACAAACAAATCATATTCACCCGGAATTTTAGGGTTACCATAGAGTGCATTACGGTATTCTTACTATTCTTTAAATACCAACTTATATAAATTACTAATATTGCTAACAGCTCATTATCCTGCAGAAGCGAGTCCTCGCGCTCGGGTTTTAAATTTATTTTACCTCTTGACTAAATTATACGAGTAATTCTATTCTATTTCTAGTTAATCTAATATGTTTAACAAAGTAATCATCTTATAGCAAAGGATTACAAATTTATCTATTACCATTTAGTTAATAACTCTATTTTAAATAATATGTTTGTTACATGTAGTTACAAATTGGATATCAAAGGAGCATAATTAATTAGTTATGTTCAAAAGAAAACAAATAAAATTGAGCACATTGCATCATCACTCACTATAAATATCTTTAAATGTGTCAGTCACTATACTTAAGAAGGGCAATATTTTCATAGATACATTTTCAAATTAAAATCATGCATTATTGATACACACAATTAAACAATATTTATTATATTTGTATTTACAATTCACAATAATAAGATTGTTCGATTTTACTTGGATTTTACATAAGAATATAGTAAGTAGGCATTATTGTCGCATTGTAAATTAAGCTTCTCTCAATTAATCTCAAACTAGGCCTAAGCCTGTATCCAGATACCTGTTTACCATGTGTCTATTTTGCTTTTTGTGAAATAATTTTGCTACAAAAATATGGGCTAGATTTATATAATAATAGTCTTCAATCCAAAATACCTATTCAGCGAATCATGACAAGTACGTATAATTAATTAAACCTTGGTACATTATTATGTTTTAATTTCTGATGATTATCACATGAAAATTATAATTACATAAATACATATATCTAATTTCAGGCATATACGATAATATACCTTATCTATACTTTGCGGTAGTCAAAAGATAACCTGCATTTCATTACAAACAAACAAAAAAAACAAAGTATAACCGAATTATTCATAATATTATTTTATATCTAATAATTAAGTTACGTAACAATCGTTTACAACAGTTTTTGGTCGTAGTTGTTATAACTTTACTGAAAGTTTTATTCGTTGAACATAATCCAAAGTAATCATTTACTTATAAATTAATGATGATGAATCACGTCAATGGTTTCTCTACTAGGCAATATGATGATTTCAGCGTGTCTAATCAATTAGCATAATAACCTACTTCATATGAGCGACAAAATAATTTTTACTGATACTTATAGGGAATCATTGATTGTTTCGTGACCAACAATCTGATAGTCTCTATTGGAACTTGATTCGAATTAAACGTATTCGAACACCTATTAAACACCATCACTGGTTTGAGTTCTCGTATCTGCGGCTACCACGTCTTCATAACGATATAATTGATCAGATGCCTAATATTTGTCAAAATTTCTAATACGATACAGGTCTTGAAATTTTATAGCTAATTTTATTATCACTTGGCGTTCCACGCCTTACATACGAGTACTTACTAAATCCTCGTCGTTGAACCTTATTGACTAAGTATGCAAAAGTATGTTTCGGATCTGATCATTATCGTTGATTACTCTATAAATCTTATCTTTATACCGACGATATATATTTTTATAATATATTTATTATTTATATTATAAGAAATTATAATCATTTATTATTTATAGAATCTTCAATAATTACTACTTTCGGATTAATTGCTGAACAGTAGATATCTTTTCAGCTTCGTTTCGTAAACACGTGCGTATTGTCCTTTACGCGTAGGTATTCAATGTTATGAAGTATGTTTATGTAAGTCTATTTTAATATATTTTGTTCATGCATTATATTATTTACTAGCCATCCACTGTGGCCTGCGGTAGGTGTATTTATAGCCTATAGCGTGCAACGACCACGCACATAACCAATGTAATAACTTTGAAATCAGTCTGGTAGTTTTAGAGATTAGTGCGTTCAAACAAACAAGATTTATATTTATTTTCTTTATCTTTATAATATTAGTATTAAGTAGGTATATACCATAGCTATGTACCATATCTGTACAACGGATTTACTTCTAAATGATATGTATCCTATTTGTGTAATTGTTTATGTAGGTACATAAGTTTATCAAAGATACCAGACCCATACCTTTACTAGTTATCTTGTCCTAACAACCAAAAGTCATCTAGAAGACATCGCTATTAGCGATAGGCTAGACTTTGTGTACAACATTTTAATTACTTACATGTTTAGTCACTTTTTCTATTGTATTGTGATATACCTAATAAAGTGTTTTTTTGTATTGTTATCTTATTAGCTGAGGATAGTTATTGTATCCAATCTTCAGAATACTCTATAAAGTCTGGGATTTGGATCTATAGCTTCCCTTGGGACTCCTATTCTAAAGCATCCAAATGAGGGTTGCTCGCTCGATACGCGACGTCGCCATTGAATTCTTGAACTACACCCTCAACGACCACACACGGTACTAGATCTCTGTTAGTGAGTGTGGTTCTCGGCGCAATGCAGTTTGACAATATTTTAAGTGGGATACTCTGAAGGTAAGCTCTAAATTTACTAAGAGAGGATACTGCGGAGAGGGTTTCAAGTTCGAATGAGTGGAGCTTTTACTTCTCTCAGGTTACTCTTTTTCTCTTATTACTGTAAGGGACTGTCCTAAGGACCCCAGAATACCTGCCACGCCGTACTTTCTTGAATCTGTGTGGACCGGCCAAACGGTCCGCAAATCACGGAAAACTATTTAAGACCAGTTCGTATGGGTTTTGATGTACTTAAAGTATCTACTTAGAAACCGCCTTCAAGTCCAGGCTTTAAACCGTCAATACTGACTTCAAATCCCAGGAAGTCTGTTAAATTGTAGCGTGATGAAATGCCACCGCGATAGTTCGAGGCTTTACCCGGTTTGTTTTGTCATGTGACATACGATACGTCTTGTATATTCCTGGCCTCGTATCCTTCATCTCATGAGTTGTGGCAAACTCCTAAATCTCTTTTATTTTCGGACGAGAAGTAATCGCTATATTCAACGAGCAAATTATGTAGTTCCTTTTTTTTCAAAAGTATTGGCTACTAGTCACCATTGAAGAAGTGCTAGTTATTATCATATGCAACGGGACAGATATCGCTCATTATAACTTGCAGGCATAATTTGAGTTACTAAAGTACTGTTATAAACCGAATCTTCGCTTCAGCGAGATTTCGAATAACATTTTCCTGACCATCATCAAGTGTGAATTGGGAAGGCAGTAATACATATTATAGATATTAGCGGTCCGCTCTAACCTCGCTCGGAAACCTCCATACAAAGACTATCCCATCTTTCAAGTTGGATCAAATCTTACACGGTGCGCAAACCAGACTACAATTGCGGAGTCCGTCGCGGACAAACAACGCGACACGTAATTTGTGTATATTTTAGAGCTATTACCATGAATTGAACAGTCTGCATAGATTGACGCTTTATCTTTAATACTTCGCTTTGTGATTTTCTTGGAACAGCTACTAGTCGCCCTGAACCAACAACAACCTCATTGTTTAACTTAAGATAATCTCTTGGTTCGGACCTTATTTCCGACAAGAAGTCATCTGGTGTATTTGTTATATTCATATTGAATTCTTAATATAACAAGTATCAATGTTACACCATCATTCTATAATAATTATTATGAAATACAAAGTAACTTTAACTTTGTTAGAATAGCGACTTCTGTTTTTTTAATTTTCAGTAAAAACCGTTACTTATAAACTGATCCGTTCAAAACTAATCCTCGATAGTTTCTGATACATCCTGAGTTTTTATGTTTACGTTAATTTTGAGCAATAGCTAATTTCTAACGGTTCCCAAATTGATACTCTTAATCGATCGTCAATTCTGTGTAATTAACATTATGCTATCTTCCGTATCTCTACATCTGCGATAATCTTCTTGTATGCTTTTTGGTAACAATACTGCCTCCATAAGACCATGACGTGCAAGTTTGGCAAGCTTTCAAGCCTAATAATAATAGTAAACCTGCACGGTTGTCCCAGTGGCAGCGGGAGAATGCCTCGCCAAGCTTTCTTATCCACTCGGCCCAACTATTAGAGTAACGTTTCTGAGATTTTGCGATGCCTGGTTATTGGGTACAGCAAAATGGATTATTTTATTTTCGTTCCACTCGTTAATTTTGACACATTACTTTGTTACTCAAATCATTGTAGTCTGACTTTTAACATTAGATCAAACTCTGGTTTTACGTTTGTAAAAGAAAGCTCAGCAGTCAAATGTCCATGTACACTTTTCAACTCATTAAATAAATGTATGAAGAAGATCATGAAGTTCATGTTCAAAATCCGATGAACAGAAGTGACGTTTTGCAAAGTGTAAAACAAAATATATTTTTTTTTAAATAATTTAATGTGTCGCTATAATTGCAGCGTCTCTTTCGCGTCTTTTTGCGTAAACCTTGAGCAGATTCGCCTATACTGTAATGCTCCACAATTTCTCCTCCTCCCAAGAGCGAACGATCTTTCGCTAGACTGTGAATCTTCGTGAAAACCCGTGATCTTTTATGTTTATCATTATCGTTTATCTTATTACTGTCACCATATTATGAGCCTTATGTGGCCTCAACAACTCTTCTTTAAACCACGTCAAATTTACTACATCATAAATCGAATCTAAATAAGAGCGGTTGTGGACTTGTCTGTTAAAATCCAGACTACCCTCCACATCTTCTGGTTCTCTGGTTCTCAAATGTGTCCATTTACAACATTACTAAACAAATTCATATTAAAGCGCTTGTGGACTTGCCTGTTATCCAGACTCCCTTCCACTTCCTGGCTACGGTTCTCAGTATCAGTTTACATCATCACTGAGTAAATTAAAATTAGAACGCTTGTGGACTTGCCTGTTATTCAGACTCCCTTCCACTCCCTCGTTCCGGTCCTTCTCAATCGGTGGAATACTCGTTATCCGAGCGTGCCCTTTGCAGCGCTAGGTCTCAGGTTCACTCTTCATGCCGCAACTTTCGACGCTATCTCTGCGTCCTTGGTTCGGTCTATCCATAATCTGGAACTTCCAACAAAGGCATTAATGATTGCTCAACCTACCTTTAACTCTATCTTTTCCATATATGAGCAAGTACTTTCTTCAGATTACTTTAGTTTAGAACACTGCTAAACTGCAATGAGAAGCTCTAGTACCTACTTTTCTACCTTGATGATACTAGTCACGCGTGACTCTGGTTTCAACTCGTTTAAATGTACAATCTATAAAGATTTGCCTTATTAAGTTACATCTTGGCTGAACAATAGCCACCTCAGTCGAAGTTCACAGCTCACCTCCATTCTCAATGAACGGCGCATGCTGTGACTTAAGATCATATCACTGGCAATGTCAGTTTAGTTCATAACTATTGGTAGAAAAGAAGAGTTTAATTTAATATACGTCACATGCCCATGGTTATCTGAATCAGCAGTTAAACACAGTTTCTTTAAAATTTTCTACGTGCATAAGATTATCTCTAATTGAATTAATTGCTAAAACGACTCTGTACACTAAAGCCAAACTTGACTTTGTCCGGATCTCCATGTAAGATATATACCTACGATTTTAATGGGCACTGCCGTGCCCCAGATAATATGCCAAAAGCGAGCTAACGTCAAACCATATACTGTCATTTATACTGAATGCATTACCGCTTTGGTTCGTCATAGTTACTCTACACAGTAATTTGAGAACATTTTATAATTATGATCTGCTATGCGGTTCGTACATACAGTTTCGACGTCTGACCCGTGATCTGACATGCATGTCTATTGTGTCACCATTTTATTCCCACAACTGGGACTCTGGTCTTCTTTAAAAGAAGATAAACGCCAATACCCACCACTCTATCAAGGTCCCGTTTGACGGATAATGAGTGTCCCTGAAAGATATCGTTTTAGGTCCACCCCGTCACCCTTGTGACTTACATTATCATCATATATGACATCAGTGGTCATGACAAAGTTTCACTAACAGAACATGGAAAATACTCAAACGTACCGCCGGGATTCGAACCATAACCTCGTGTAAATCGAACGTTCTCACAACTGGGCGACCACAGTTTTAAAAAGAACATTTGAATAAGTCTCAGAGTAACGTTAATGGTTTGTCCAGAATGACTGACATTGCGGTTATCGGGTGTTACATATTTTTTATCGAGGCATGGTTTTCGAAAACTATATGATATAGAATTTTTGTAAAATGGCATACCCTTTTTAAATTGCATAGAAAATATGTATAGCCACTATTTACACATTTATTATTATGTGCACTATCTTGTGCACAATTAAACGGGTAGATAAAAATAATGAACACCTCGAAAATGCGGTACAGGATGCAGTCTACTAGACTTATTCCAGTAATTAATGTAGTGAGGACCACTTTGCAATAACAAATCAAAATGGTACCTAAGTACCTACACGGAAAAATACACTTACGTGAGATTGTTCACTCCAAAGATCTCAATACACAAATGTGCCCTCCCAAACTTCAGGGCGCACGGAATCATGTCATTGTTGGGAAGAGTGAGCTCACTCACCCGTTCCAGTCGGTTGCAGGAAGCGGTGAACGCCAGACGTTTTACATATCACTATTCGTTGTCAACAACCAAGATAAGTAGAACCACAGCAAATCGCGCCGCTAGCGATTCTAGGGTCAAGTAGATTAGTTATGTGTAAACTACTTACGACACACATAGAGACGCAGTTTATTACCAATTCCAAGTTACTCAGGGCATATCCATTGGTTTATATCGATGGTTCGCTCTGCAACTCATTAAACCGTACATTTTACCACAAATTAAATACTGATCATAGAGTTTTCGTATTGAGTGACATTAACAAGCAGATGTTAAACGTGGAGAGAAAACATTGAAAAGAAAAAAATATATCACATGGGCGGGACCAACGGACAATTATGGTTTACTTGTCCGCCGATCCCACTTCTGAGATATTAGGAACATAGTTTATTCTAAATTAAGAACACTATTAGTTCATAAATAAAACAGCTATGATCAGTCTACAGCATTATATTTCGGAATCAGTCCTTCATACCAACTTATTCATAGCTGCCTCGTGCAGATCAAGTAATACATTTCGTACTATAATTAACAAAACGCTTTACAGTACCTTAAAATCAGTAACAGATGTACAATTATCACTTTTTACTTAGATATTTACTTATTACTGGTTACGAGTACTTTTAATTTAAACCTTTCGCTTAGACTTGCTGCCGTATATGATTTTTTATATCCCTGTTCCCACGAGACCCACGTGAGCTTCCTAGTTTCCCGCCAAAAACTATCGCAGCCCACAGACTACAAACAAATCATATTCACCCGGAATTTTAGGGTTACCATAGAGTGCATTACGGTATTCTTACTATTCTTTAAATACCAACTTATATGAATTACTAATATTGCTAACACAATATGGAATGTGTTCAGAACGCAAAAAAAGACTATAATAAGGAGGCTTTAAAGATTAGTGTTTTAGATGAGTTAGATAGAAAATATACAAACTGTCATAAAATATATACGGATGGGTCGAAGAGTGCTGCTTCATCTTCTTCGGGCATAGCATTTTACGATGCAACTTCTAAATATGTGGAGTTCTATAGGAACGAGTCGCCGATATGTATAATGACTTTGGAGTTATTCGCCATATCTGCGGCACTGTCCTACGTCCAATATTTTGTGCGGGATAATGTTGTTATACTGACAGACAGTAAAAGTAGTTTACAACACATAGCTAAAAGCGTTACGGGTAGTCGATGTATTCCTATTGCGTATGATATTCTTCGGAAACTAGAAATACTGAAGTCAATGCAAGTTAATGTTAAACTACAATGGATACCATCACACATTGGGCTTGCTGGTAACGAAACGGCTGATCGCTTTGCAAAACTTGGAGCTACTAACGGCCCCTGAACTGTACATTGTACCTACTCACACAGAATATCTAGCTAAGTATAAAAACTATGTACAGACCTTTGGACAGAATACTTTAATGAACGATCTAAATCTGCTGGAATCTGGTACAAAACTATGCAAAATCAGCCGCATCGATCGCCTTGGTTCTTAGGTGCTATCAGTCGCAAACTAGTTGTAATTGCGCATAGATTACGTTCCGGTCACATTCCATTAAATGCTTTCGGATTTATGATAGGAAAAGAACCATCACCCAACTGTGAGGAGTGTGGCAAGCCTGAAGATGTATATCATGTATTGATGGAGTGTGTCCGGAATCAGATTGAAAGAGAACGTATTTTTCTGGAACTAAACGTCAGCGAGTCCAATGTAGGCGTAATTCAAGCAATGTTATCTAACCCTAATTCTAAAGAAGCAGGAATGATTTATGGGCTGGCGGATTGTTTTCTCCGAGCTCGAAATCATTCCTGCTCGACAATTAATTTACCTAGTTGGCTTATTATATCCTCATAGTTAGTAATTATTTAAAATATTGTAAATATGGTTTATTAGGTTACGATGGGGCTGGCATAGACTTGTAGTCTAAAAGCCCCTATAAAATTAATGAAAAAAAAAAAAAAAAAAAACTACACTAGTTTATAATTTTTTAATTTTTTCTGTTGCCGCAAAATTTTATGTTGATAAATGTTAACGTATGATTTGTTTTGTCAAAACTACCCTCAACATTTTTGAGGTTAGATCCATATATAATGTGGATTATATCCACAGTTTATTGAGGGTAGTTTTTGTATCCAATTTTTTATTTTATTGTTTTCATAATATGATGACCGATAGCGTCGCAGCCAAAGAGTTTACATATACTACGTATAGAGTTAGATTTTCCGCGCGGTTCCTTTGTGTCAACCGTAACCAGATGACGTGCATACTTTCTTTGGCAACAGAGTGATCTTTATTATCTTTGTGAATTGGTTTTGATGGTTCTTTTGTAGCTAATAATTCAGAGGTGGTCCCATAAAAGTTTTATTGAAATCGGTGGACCGGTTTTCGAAATATCAAGAAAAAAAAACTTTTTTTCTTTATGTTTCATTATCTAGAAGACGTAGTGATAACTTCTTATGAAGTTTGGTCGATTATCTGAATTTAATTTTAAATAACTGAAATCGGGTTTTTCGGAGAAAACAAATTATTCTATCTTTAATATTATTTTTTTACAGGCAGAAGAGATCGAAGCATTGAGTGCAATCTACGGCGATGACTGGAAAGTAGAAAGCAAAGGAACAAAATGTTACAGTATCAGTATAAGAGTAGAAAAAAGAAATTCCGAGGTTATTTTGTATGTAACAATGCCCGAAGACTATCCAAGCTTAGCGCCGCCGAAGTACGAGCTATCGGCCCCCTGGATGCATAGAAAGGCAAAGGCCAAACTGCATAGTGGTCTGGATGAAGTATATTTGTGAGAATCGATATATGGACCTATTCATTTTTACATTAAGGCATAGAATACTCGTAGATAATCTTTGAAGCCAATACTTATTTAATGTTAAAAAAATATTTTTTTAATTTTATTTAATTTTATTTTAAAGCCAAAATTGTGTCAGACCGATACCAAATATTTATTTTAGTTTACCTAAAGTAATATCGTGAGACTGAGAGTTCAAAGTCTGTCGAGCTGAAAAAAAAATGATAACTTGCTATTTTTAACATGAGTACTGTTTTTTCAGAGACTACGTGGGTGAGTCAGTGGTGTTCCAATGGGTTGAGAGAATAAGAGAGTTGCTCTATTCGATGAACCCTTCTAATTCAAAAAAGAAGAACAATAGAAAACCTACTGCTGTGGTGTCTCCGAGTCCCGCACGGGTAAGAATGGAAATAGTGCACACTAGCTGTGCCCCACGGCTTCACCTGGGTAGTTCCCGATCCCGTTCTTTTCTCGGGATAAAAAAACCTATGTGTTATTCCAGACCATTATCGATGTAGCAAATTTAGTTTCAAACCCCTCAGTATTTTTACGTGAAAGAGTAACAAACATATATCCAAACATTCTTACAAACTTTCGCGTTTATAGTAGGATAAGCATCGATATAATCAATGGATGTGCCCGCGCAAACTTCAGGCGTACGGAATTATGTTATCGTTGGGAAGAGTGAGCTCATTCTTTCCGTTTTAGTCAATTTAGTTGATTGTAGAAAGCGGTGAACGCCAGACGTTTATACCAATCGCTATTCATTGTCAACAAGCAAAATAAGTAGAACCGCAACTTATCTCGCCGCTAGCGATTCTAGAGGTCAAGTAGATTGGTAGTTGAAAGTTGTAAACCACTGACGCTACACACAGATACGCAATGTGTTAATAATTTCAAGGTGCTCAGGGCACATCTGTTGATTTATATCGTTGAGGATAAGTACTTATTTCATTTTTAAGATACATAGTTACGTTGTCAACAACAAATCCTGTTAGCTCGTGCTATAAGTCGAAAAACAAAGGTTAGTTTAAAAAAATCTATAACTACGCACACACAATGCAATAGGCCATTGAAGATATTAAGAACGTAATTTTACATACATAATTTTAACTACATAATTTACTTATCTTGATATTTTCTTAAAATTTGCAGTTGGAAGTAAAGTGCCCCGAAATAACCCACGGAGAAGTGATTGTAGACAGGAAGAGCTCTTTCCAAGGTCACGCAGCGGAGGTACACAGTCTTGAAGATGTGTCGTAAGTATTCGTCTCCGTCCCAGTGCCATATCTCAGTGTTACACAGACTCCAATAGATTTAACGTCTATTCTGAGATCTTTGCCGCCCAACACAATGACTGATATTGACATCATAGGTTTTTTAATCCGGGTGGGTGTTTTCAAGTCCAGAGAGATTCGGTTTTTTCTGGGTATCCATGCTCCTTGTATGGTAGCTTATGTTGTCGCTTTCGATTTGATTCGCTCTAAATTTGAATACACTCAAATTGTATTCAATGGGAAAGATCCTTTTGAGCACCGTATTCCATTGCTTAGCTTTGCATAAAATTAATTTAAAATTTGGAGATGTACCGTCAACATACCTACTATGATACACAGAAACACCCAATCACTGAACAGCTTTCAATACGGCTAGCGTTGCTTGAATACCTCCTTGGGAAGTAGGTACGCACCACGACTGCTTTTGGCAGATGCCCAAAAGACACTGCACTGATCATCTTTTGGCCATTGTTACATTCTTATTTCCATAGAAATAAACACAAATTGCCATTACACATATCTGGCGTCAGTTAATATAATAGCTTTTGTTTGTCTTTCCAGTCTCGTCTTAGCCGAATTGAAAAAAAAACGAAAGATCTTGAACGCTAAGCATAACGTTTATGCTTACCGTTTGGAGGAGAAGTCGGCTAAGGGGCAGCGACTCATCTCAAGTAGTGATAACGATGGGGAGGCCCATGCAGGAGAGGGAGTGCTTCACCTGATGGAGACACTGGACCAGAGGAACACTCTGGTCGTAGTGTCCAGATGGTAAGTCATCCAACACTTTTCTTTGAACTGAAAAACCGTCTAATCACACGGTGTAGCCTCTAAGCCACCAGGGCTTTCTTCTTTTAAACATGTATGCTTAAACATCGTCCCTGTCTTAGGTATATACCAGGAATTCGAATACGGTAGAATAACATACAACATAATAAGTAAATCAACCTATGCCATCCTTTTTTTCGCCACTTTGGATTCGGATTTCGCAAGTTTGGATGGATGCTCAGATGTTTGTTGCTCAATGACGCCAGCGATTCTGAACCCAGTCGGATTGATCTCGACACGGACCCAAACCTTTCGGTATTATCCGTTTTAAATGACAGAGACAGGGATTGTTATTCCGAATTTGAGTCGTACGTATTGCGTTCAGAATCAGTGCCCTGAACGTCTAAACGGATCGGATTGAAATTCGGAATATAGTCAGATCAGTGCTAAATGAGCTGCGAACACGCGCCGCACTCTCCGTGAAAAAGATCGCCGAACGCGATCGAAACTTGAGTCGGACTGGATGACTGGACTGACTTCCAGTCTGAAATAGCCAGATTCTAAATTGGAATAGCACGTCGACTAATTCTTATCGCGGAACGGAAACTGCACGAATAAAACCGCGGGGCTAAAATTAGGTTTTCAATATTGCAAATATCTAGTAAAAAGTAAAAGTGTAACTTGAGGTGAGGGGATTATTACCCAGATTCTTGTGAGACCGAGTTTCAACAGGCAGAATCACAGAACAGATATAAGGAAGATATCAGGTTCTGATTTCTGTTCTGTGGTCAGAACATAAAGATTCCCAGGAGTAGTAGGGAATATAAGAGGTGCTTGAACTCACTATTGTATAATATTTCAGGTTTGGCGGCATCCAACTGGGTCCTGACAGATTTCGGCATTACAATAATTCAGCAAAAAAAGTCTTACTTCAGTCTGGTTTACTTAAGAAATGACACATTGCTTGATGATAACCAACTGGCTTATAACAGGCCTGTGTTGCCTGTTTGAAATTGTCATCAATTTTATGCCATTCATAATATAAAATGTTCGTTGTCTCAAACTGTAGTTGATTAAGTGTTTGTTTTAACTTAGCTATTTATTTGTTGTCTCAAAATTGTGATTAATCATTAAATTTGTATGTAAGTTTCTGAAAAGGCTGAAAATAGTAGTTTTTACTAGTATAATGAATATTTAAGGGGTTCTTGTGCACAATGTAACAAAAATGTACATTAAATGTTTGTATTATCAAAATGTAGTTAATTATGTACCTGTTAGTATTATTGTTTAGTTTTTTTTATCTCGATACTGTTATTATTGTAAAGATGACCACCAACTTAGTGAAAAGGCTGAAAATAATATTTCTTACTTCATTTTAGAATTTTTAAGAGGTACCTACTTCTGTAGATACTTGTTAATGTAAATGTTTTGAAATAAAAAAAAATGCAAAAATTTAAACTATTTTTTATTTAACAATATAATTCCCATGAGAATTGTAAATTTGGACTCAAAGATTGGTTATCGTGTAGACACGACATGGGTGCAACACTTTCTGTGAGTAAGCGTTCCTATACCCGAGACCTTCGTTATATTAATAAAGCTGAAAGTTTGTCAGTGCACGCTGTCGACGTAGGCAAGAACGACGGGCCATTATAAAGTTTGGGTCATCCTGGATTTGGAAGATAAACGGTACTAAAGACGTGTGAAACACTGATCCAAATTTGTCAAATGCCCTAAGTTCATAAGTACCCCCTTAGTACCGTTTATCTGTCAAAGCCAGTATGGCCCAAACTGATCCATCGTTTTTACCTGTTTTACTCGTAAGAGCACACGCTGACAAACTCTTAGTTTTGCTGGAATAACGGAGGTTTGGGGTTCACGGGCTCTTAATCCAACAACATATTGGCAAAAAAAGTCGGGTAAGACGTAGACGTACACGTCACAGGGCTCCAGGCGGGGTCACATAGTCATGTCCCAAAACTGTGCGATTAGTACATCCATGCATTTTAATCAGTGGTCCACCTAGGTACTGTACCCACACCAGGAGGCCCCCCTCCTTGGGTCAAGATCTCCATGATCCACCTCCCCCTGTATCAGCGCTTGAACGTAGATATATGGTGGAGCTCGCTCGCGATATTTTGTTGTATGTTTTTTTTAATAAAGAGTGACGAGACGATCAGGACATGTGCCTGGTGGTAAGCAACATGCCTGACACATAACAGCACAGTGACACGCAGCTATTGGAACATGAAGAGTTCGGGAATCATTACCTAGCACTGCACTGCGCTCGTCACCCAGAGATGTTCCCGGGTAAACTGCCTAATGGAGGGAATTGGGATGATGACTGCGTCATAAATATCTTATACCATTCTAATTAATCAGTCAGATAAATCATTGAAAAATGTGGACGCTTTTTAAATTTTTTATTTTATATTATCAATTTATTTAAAACATTTTTTTTAAAATCGAACCATGAAGTGACGTCACTCGAAACTTCCAAGAACTATATTTGCGACGTAGTTTGTCGTCAATGAATAGAACTAAGAAATGGGTAAAAATGGTATAATTTTAACCCACTCGTCACCCCAATTACTTGTTTCCTTTGTTAGTTTACCGTTGAGATTTTGTGGATTTGCTCTACCATATAACTGAGTTAGGTACTCGTATATATCTCATAATTAAGAATACAAATACAATAAAACGCGTCAGGGTAGAATTCGTTGATCTTCTAGAATTTTATGAAAATGCAATAAGGCGTTTTCCAGATGTGAATTGACTTGTCAAAGATAGTTATAAATTTTGCCAAGTGTGGCACCACTGTTTGTTTTTGTAAAAATTCTCAAACAAAATAAAACTTTGGCGCCACTGTCTTTGACACACAGATTGCTTTGACAGATCTTTTTGCATCTGGAAAACGCCACATTAAATAAAAAAACTTAATAATTCATAAAAATATTGTTTATTAAAAACATAATTCATGTAAACATTGTAAATTGTAGTTTATACACAAGGATTGCTTAACGTATAGACATGACACGGAACAATTACTGTCAACAGTTATTAACAAAGAAAGGATGTATTTTAGATACAGTTATACTGAATACACTCGTGTTTCTACTGCTAGTTAGATGATAAACTAATAAAACTACACTAGTATATTATTAATGACAGAATAATTATAGTGTTGATATTATGGTTGATCGAATACTACTTTATTATAATACTTTATTTTTAGTAACTTTCTCGAAGACTTTAATGATTTACAGGTATTGAAATAATTTTAAATAATATGAGCTTATACTAGAACAAGAAGAATTTCAAAAAAATATTAAAAATAAAATATACACATATGACAGACATAAATGATTGCTAGGACAAAACCATTTACAAATTATTGAAATTTAATTATGTAAATTTTGTAAATTGTAAATTGTAAAATTGTAAATTTTTTTGAGCTGCTTATGTGCTTATGCTACATTTTTAAATATTTTTTTCTAGCTAAATAAAACATTAGCGGTAGCGTTCATCCGTCAAAGTCCAAGTCATAATCGCAAAAATTTGTTGGTATAATGACTTTAAAAAATATAGTTTAACGTAGCGCAATTACAGACCAGAAAGAAGGTATGCTAAATTAAAATTGGTATACATAATAAACCATTCCATAGAATTCTAAATCTAAGTATATAATAACACAATCATAACAACAACATCAACAACAATATACCATAAATCAACAATAATAAATACCAATTTTCGTTAAAATTAAATAAATGTTTGAGATCACATAAGTTGTGATTCGTTAACAGTCTGTATCCAGATGAACCATTTAGACTCATATGAGTCTAAATTGTTCATGTAAAGTAATGTAAAAGATTCTGGAATCTAATTGTAGATACATTCTTAAAGCCATTACAAAAAGTTTCTGAGATCAAATATTAAAGTTCAGTAATTGAGAGTAAAGTATTCATTTTACATATTTAGTGTCGTAGTTTCGATTATTTTCTAGTTTACTAAAAAGCTTTATATTTTTTTTACAAACATAAGTACATTTCTATGTATAGCGATAGATAGGTACACATAAGGAAGTAGAAGATATTATTCCTTCTATTGCAGAATCACTTTTCATTTTCTGAGTAAAAGTTTACAATTACATAAGATATCAACACAACAGATAACTCAAATACATCTTTGGTGTACCTACCTACCATAAATTCTCTTTCAAATACACTGAGTTGCCCCAAACAATGCGACTATACCTTAGAATTGACCCTATGTTCGTAACTGTATTTCAAATTCCAGCCTGATCATCTCAGCTGTTCCGACGTGTTTGAGTTAATAAGCATCTAAACTTTGACATTTAAAATATTAGTAGGGTATTAACTCTTCTAATATTAGAAATACTAAGTACTTGAATTTTTAAGCGCTATCTATTATTATTTACCTATAGTGCTGTCAACAAACCTCATACTGAAACATGTTGTCACGTCTATAATATGATTAATTGATCGACCTTGATTCTCTACTTGTGAGAGCGAGTCCCGACAGTCCGAACACAATAACTCCCAGCAGTGGAAACATAGAAACTGGAGAGCTTAAACTTACTATTTGATAATTTATCAGTTCGTGCATCTACCTCGGTCCGGATCGGTTTCGACATTAAAACAATGCAACGAGAAAAGTTTTACTTTAGTCTGGTTTATTAGTAGTATCAGTTGTATTATTGGAAATGACAACTGAGATACATAGAACGTGGCACTTACCGATAAGTAGCCATTGTTACTTTCTACTTAGGTACCAACCATAAAATACATATTCATCAACAAATCTACGCGTAAGTTAACTTGTCTTACCGTCTTAGCAAGATTAAAGAAGAATAAAAAATACAAAATGCAAAACACAATATTTATGTATACCACATAGAAAAGGCAGACAATTATTATTGTCCAAGATTATGACGACGACGGGGAGGAGGCCGAAGGGAAGATGTTGTACTTGATACAGATACTGAACCAGAAAAATACTCAGATATAGGTATCTAGACGGTAAGTGCCCCAACACTTTCAATAAAAGGAAAAATTGTGAGTAGGTGTAGAACAGAATAGAAGACCATTGTTACATTTTTTTAACCATAATAAAAGAAGTGATAGAATCTTGTGTTTGTTTGTAATACAAAATTCAAAACACAATATTTATGTATACCGCATAGAAAAGGAGACGGCTAAGAGGCAGACAATAATAATTGTCCAAAATTATGACGACGACGGGAAGGCCCACGCTGGAGAGAGGATGTCGCACTTAATGCAGGTACTGGACCAGGAAAATACTTTGGTTGTAGTATCCAGATGGCAAGTGTTGCACCAACACTTTTCAAAGAAAGGAACAATTGTGAGTAGGTGTACCTTTGATATAGCAAATGCCCAAAAAACTTGGTCATCACTGAAGATCGGAAGGCATTGTTACATTCTTCTAACCATAATAAAAGAAGTGATAGAATCTTGTGTTTGTCTATCCGTCTTAGCCAGATTAAAAAAGAACAAAAAAATACAAAATGCAATACACAACATTTATGTATACCGCATAGAAAAGGAGACGGCTAAGAGGAAGACAATAATAATTGCCCAAGATTATGACGACGACGGGAAGGCCCACGCTGGAGAGAGGGTGTCGCACTTAATGCAGGTACTGGACCAGGAAAATACTTTGGTCGTAGTATCCTGATGGTAAGTGTTGCACCAACACTTTTCAAAGAAAGGAACAATTGTGAGTAGGTGTACCTTTGAAATAGCAGATGCCCAAAAAACTTGGTCATCACTGAAGATCGGAAGGCATTGTTACATTCTTCTAACCATAATAAAAGAAGTGATAGAATCTTGTGTTTGTCGTTCCAGTGCCGTTTTAAAGGAATTGAAAAATAAAACGAAAAATTCAAAACCCTAAGCATATAAATAATATATGCTTACCGTTTGGAGAAAAAAACGGGTAACGGGTAAGTGTCACGTAATACAAGACTATGACGAGGAGACCCACGCCGGCGAGAGAGAGTGCTCCACCTGATAGAGAATGGAGATCTGGTGTCTCCAGAAGAATACTCTGGTCGTAGATACATACGTAAATACGTAGCATATGGTAAGTTTCCCACCAACACTAAAAACCAGAAAAAAAACTACGAACTGAACTATGTGTTCCATCAACACTTTTTTAACTGGGCAGTCTTATTAAATTCTAAGCGACAATGGAATAAAACATGCTAAACATAACATAGCCAGACATAAACAACTCTACGTACCAGGTAGATGTTTCAACATGTCAACATGGACACAAACAATCTCATATCTATTCAGCCTAATATTTCAACATGGATGCATACAACTTCACGAAACAAGTAAATGTCATTGATAAATACCTATTCAGCCTAATATTTCAACATGGACGCATACTACTTCACGAAACAGGTACATATCATTGATAAATACCTATTCAGTCTAATATTTCAACATGGACGCATACAACTTCACGAAACCGGTATATATCATTGACAAATACCTATTCAGCCTAATATTTCAACATGGACGCATACAACTTCACGAAACAGGTAAATGTCATTAATAAATACCTATTCAGCCTAATATTTCAACAAGGACGCATACAACTTCACGAAACAGGTAAATGTCATTGATAAATACCTATTCAGCCTAATATTTCAACATGGACGCATACAACTTCACGAAACAGGTAAATGTCATTGATAAATACCTATTCAGCCTAATATTTCAACATGGACGCATACAACTTCACGAAACAGGTAAATGTCATTGATAAATACCTATTCAGCCTAATATTTCAACATGGACGCATACAACTTCACGAAACAGGTAAATGTCATTAATAAATACCTATTCAGCCTAATATTTCAACAAGGACGCATACAACTTCACGAAACAGGTAAATGTCATTGATAAATACCTATTCAGCCTAATATTTCAACATGGACGCATACAACTTCACGAAACAGGTAAATGTCATTGATAAATACCTATTCAGCCTAATATTCCAACATGGACGCATACAACTATACGAAACAGGTAAATGTCATTGATAAATACCTATTCAGTCTAATATTTCAACTTGGACGCATACAACTTCACGAAACCGGTATATATCATTGACAAATACCTATTCAGCCTAATATTTCAACATGGACGCATACAACTTCACGAAACAGGTAAAAATGTCATTGATAAATACCTATTCAGCCTAATATTTCATCATGGACGCATACAACTTCACGAAACAGGTAAATGTCATTAATAAATACCTATTCAGCCTAATATTTCAACATGGACGCATACAACTTCACGAAACAGGTAAATGTCATTGATAAATACCTATTCAGCCTAATATATCAACATGGACGCATACAACTCCACGAAACAGGTAAATGTCATGAATAAATACCTATTCAGCCTAATATTTCAACATGGACGCATACCACTTCACGAAACAGGTAAATGTCATTGATAAATACCTATTCAGCCTAATATTTCAACATGGACGCATACAACTTCACGAAACCGGTATATATCATTGACAAATACCTATTCAGCCTAATATTTCAACATGGACGCATACAACTTCACGAAACAGGTAAAAATGTCATTGATAAATACCTATTCAGCCTAATATTTCAACATGGACGCATACAACTTCACGAAACCGGTATATATCATTGACAAATACCTATTCAGCCTAATATTTCAACATGGACGCATACAACTTCACGAAACCGGTATATATCATTGACAAATACCTATTCAGCCTAATATTTCAACATGGACGCATACAACTTCACGAAACAGGTAAAAATGTCATTGATAAATACCTATTCAGCCTAATATTTCATCATGGACGCATACAACTTCACGAAACAGGTAAATGTCATTAATAAATACCTATTCAGCCTAATATTTCAACATGGACGCATACAACTTCACGAAACAGGTAAATGTCATTGGTAAATACCTATTTAGCCTAATATATCAACATGGACGCATACAACTCCACGAAACAGGTAAATGTCATTAATAAATACCTATTCAGCCTAATATTTCAACATGGACGCATACAACTTCACGAAACAGGTAAATGTCATTGATAAATACCTATTCAGCCTAATATTTCAACATGGACGCATACAACTACACGAAACCGGTATATATCATTGACAAATACCTATTCAGCCTAATATTTCAACATGGACGCATACAACTTCACGAAATAGGTAAAAATGTCATTGATAAATACCTATTCAGCCTAATATTTCAACATGGACGCATACAACTTCACGAAACAGGTAAATGTCATTGATAAATACCTATTCAGCCTAATATTTCAACATGGACGCATACAACTACACGAAACAGATAAATGTCATTGATAAATACCTATTCAGTCTAACATTTCAACATGGACGCATACAACTTCACGAAACAGGTAAATGTCATTGATAAATACCTATTAATTCATTCAAATATTTATCTCTTTAGTGTAGTTTCTAGGATTTGGTGCCGTGCTGTTTTAATCGACTTCGAAAAAAGGAGGAGGATTTCATTTTGGTTGGAAGTTGTCTTAGCCGTGATAAAAAAAAAACGAAAAATTATAAACGCTAACCATATATATTTATGCTTTTCGTTTGGAGGACAAAACGGTTAAGAGGCAGTGTCAGAAGGGCTTCGTCGAAGCGTGCGTGCTTGTTTGGACGAGAAGGAGTACCAATATCTCCGGCAAACGCGCGAAGTTGTGCATAATGTCATTGTGATATCCGCAGATGAAAATCAAATTATCATAGATAGAGAAACCGGGTAGGCCACATAGTAAACACTACAACAAGAAACAAAAGCTCTTAGAGACTGGCAGAGTTTAGAGTCGAGAGAGCCTCATAAAGAAATTAAAGCAACGGTGGAATTGGTGAGGGTCATCAGCGGTTACCTCAAGCCATCTGTGCAGAGTCAAAACACCACCGTCGACCTGATGTCACAGAGGAATGACTAACTCAACCTAAAAAGAGGATAGAAATTCTTCAGAGGCAGGTCAACGAGATCCGAGAAATAAACGAGAAAGAAAAAAACCGTTGAGGTCCTTCATGGAAACGCTGAAATGCTGCAAGAGCTCACCTCGACTCATACACCTCCAATCCCTCTAAATTATTCGGACGGATTTAGAAAATAAATAAAAATGCTGACTGAACAATCACACCCCCCACACTCCGACCCAGTAAAAAAAGATTCGACGTAGCATGTGTAGCCAATCACGGAACGGCTTGAGACTGTATCTTCGGAACTCTGGACTATGCGACAAGATAAATTTACTCTTCCCGCATCAGCCCTAAACATCGAGGCCAAAATCTCCCAAGCGGAGACAGGCAAACAACCGAATCCCGCCAAATCCAATGCCAAAATCACGGCTAAGCCCGTTGTGGCAAAACGGAATCATACACGGCTCGTGACAACGGCAAATCCCACATCTTCCACGACATCCGAAAACTTGATAGAGCGAAAACAAGATAGCGTTAGCACTGGACACGAAGAAGACTGGAACAAGAGTAGACCGAGTGCAAAAAGGTCAAAACACGAAAATCATCCTAAGATAGCACAGAGGAAAACCTTATGGAGATACTGGACTACAGGAATACTCTGGTCGTGGTATCCAGACGGTAAGAGTTCCACCGCCGACTAAAAAAAAAAACGAAAGATCTTAAACGCTAATCATAACATTTGTGCTTAATATTTCGAGGAAAAGACGTAATAAAAAATAAAGATAATTTTGGTGACCACCAAGAATATTTTTTCACGAAGACTAGTTGTTATTACTAGTGACTAGTTATTTACTAGTTACTATTTGGCTAAGGCTACGATACGGCTAAAAGGCAGCGATACACAGTAGTTTCCAGGTGATCCTGGTGACCACCGAGAATAATCTTTCACGAAGACACCAGGTCTCAGAGACGAGGTCACCAATACACCCATAGGTTACTTTGATGCTATATGCAATATGAAGCTACTTCAATTTCTAACAGACTGCATCAACAACTACGGCGACCGCGAGAAATTATCAGCCCGTACGACGAAAAACAGAAGTATCTCAAACTGTGACAACGACGGGGACGCCCACGTGGGAGGGAGAGTGTTCCACCTGATGGAGATACTAGACCAGATGAATACTCTGGTCATAGTATCGAGATGGTAAGTGTTCCAACACTTTTTAATGAAAGGAAATAATGTAAGTGCCTTTGATATAGCAGATTCCCAAAAAAGTTTTGTCATCACTTAGATCAGGAGGACATTGTTACATTCTTCTTACCATAATAGAAGAAATGATGAAATCTTGTATTTCTCTTTCCAGTGCCATGTTAATCGAATTGAAAGAAACAAAGGAAAACGCTAAACATAACATATTATTTATGCTTACCGGTTGGACAAACGGTTTAGGGGCAGTTTCAGGCATGTCCAGGAAAATCGTATTAATTACTCAAATCAACGCGCAGATTATGTGCATTTTATTTATCTATCCAGTGCCGTTTTAGCTAAGTTATTGTTAGCAAAAATTACAGGCAAAACTCAACATTTATGTCTACCGCATAGAAAAGGAGACGACAATGAGGCAGACAACAGTCTAAGACTAAAACGACGAAAGGGAAAGACCACGCTGGAGAGAGTATGGACTTGATGCAGATCCTCGACCACAAAAATACTCTGGTTGTTGTTTCCCGATGGTAAGTGTTCCACCAACACTATTCGTGAATTGTGAAAAAATCGACCATGCTGGAGAGAGGATGTTGCACTTGATGCAGATACTGGAACAGAAAACTACTTTGGTTGTTGTATCCCGATGGTAAGTGTTCGACCAACACTTTTCGTGAATCATGAAAAATTTTACAGGGAAGGACTACGCTGGAGAGAGGATGTTGCACTTGATGCAGATACTGGACCAGAAAAATACTCTGGTTGTTGTATTCCGATGGTAAGTGTTCCACCAACACTTTTCGTGAATCGTGAAAAATTCTGCGTGCCTTTGATATAGCAGATTCCTACAAAAGTTGGTCATCACTTAGATCAGCCATTGTTACCTACTTCTAACCATAGTAAAAGAAGTGATAAAATTTTGTGTTTGTCTTTCCAGTGCCATGTTAATCGAAAAAAAAACGGAAAATTCAAAACGCTAAGCTAAACGCTAATATTTATGCTTACCAGTTGGAGAAGAAAACGGCTAAGGGGCAGAGTCAGTCATGTACAGGAAAATCATATTCATTACACCAATCTACGTGGAGATGATGTGCATTTTATTTATCTTTCCAGTGCCGTTTTAGCTAAGTTAAGTGACAAAAAAAATTTACACGCGAAACTCAACATTTATGTCTACCGTATAGATAATAAATAAAAAAGATAATACAGCCGAAGCTTTAGGAGCCGTCAAGAAGCAACTTCTCCGGCGGGCAACTTGTTTCGATCGCAGAGACATCTGTGAGAGACTGAGGGAAGCGCGAACCACTAGAAAACGGAAAAAAAGAATTGTTCGGGTAATTTCTAGAATCTTCCTCGACGCTCTGCGACTATCGACTTTAAGGCATTGAGAATAAACCCGGAAACGGTGGGAGGTCCTCTGCCAGCGTCACTCAAGGTCGAAATCACGAGCATAAGAGTCCAAAGGTCGTAGCATGTTATTGTCTACCTTTTTGACGAGAAAGGTGAACGTTGTCATTCGGTATCCTGAAAGCTGCAAGTAGCCTATAATATAAATCGTGAAAAATCCTGAAGGTGCAGGTAAGGATTCGATTTCTTGAAATCTTAGCTGCAAAGTCGCTTATTAAATAAACCGTGGATAGTCCTGAAGGGGCAGTGCTTAATTCAGTATTTCGATTTCAGAGAAGTGCCCGGCAGAAGGCGGCTCGAAAGCGTGTGACCTAAAGGAAAAGAGGTCAGCAGCGGTGCATATTCAGCGGAGTGAACCAGAAACCAAAACAAGGGCGGCCACTTCTCTGCATCTTGCGAAGATCAGCTCTACACCTTGTGAAGATCAGCTCTGCACCTTGCGGAGATCAGATCTGCACCTTGGCACCACCATCATCATTTTTAATCACCATTGATCATCGCTTTTCATCATCTGGTAAATTGGTCAAAACCTCAGGTGGGTGGTTTCAAACCATATTTTTTTTTGCGAGGACATTTCCCCACGTTCCCGGCTTCCCGAAACCAACGAAGGACGTAGCTCGAACTGTGGCGTGCCGCTCGTGACGTCACAGTTTCTTTCGTTAATTTAGACCTTTTATATACGCGGTTGACGAGCGGTTGCGTGAACGTACCTTATTTTTATTGTGAAAGCAGGGACATTGTATTTTCTCTAAAGACGAAGCACTGATATTTCTTTAATCGTCAAATTGTTATTTGCGACAAGCAGGCTGTAGATGTAACGTGAACACTTGCAGTACTTAATTATTGATCCCGTAGGAATCTTTTAATGATGTGTAGATGCAAGGAAACTTAATATTTATTGTAGTGATCAGTGGTCAATTTCTTTCATGTTAGAATTTTGGACATCGATATAAATCCAACGATGTGCCCTGAGTACCTTGAAATGGTTAAGAAACTGAAACTGAGCCTCTATGTAGCGGGAATGGTTTACACCTACCAATCTACTTGACCCCTAGAATCGCTAGCGGCGAGGTCTATCCCAACGATACCATAATTCCGTGCGCTTGAAGTTTGGGAGGGCACATCCATTTATTCATCTCGATGGTTGTAAATGCAAGTGTAAACTATTCTATAAATAGATTCAGGAAATAAGGATCTGTATTTGTGTATTAATAATTGGCTTTTCGAGGAATGCATTAGCCGTGTTATCTGTTCTTTTACATTTAACGTTATCTTTTCTATAAAATACATTCATATGCTAATATAATTTAAGCTAGGTTTTAACCTACTGTTGCTGTAAGTTACACCTCTCTAATTTACGTGTAATAAATGTGTGAATTTGTTGAAGTGTATTGTTATTTTTATCCTGCTAAGGAAGAATATAAAGAAGTAAGGAGGCTAGCTGGTTTGCACCTTACAAGACGACGTTAGGGAAGGACCACGCTGGAGAGATGATGTTGCACTTGATGCAGATACTGGACCAGAAAAATACTCTGGTCAATGGTAAGTGTTCCAACAACACTTTTCAATGAAAGGAAAAATTATGAGTGCCTTTTGATATAGCTGATGCCCAAAAAATTTGGTCATCACTTAAGACTAGGGAGCCATTGTTACATTTGTTTTAACCATGATAAAAGAAGTGATAGAATCTTGTGTTTGTCTTTCCATTTGTCATGTTAGCCGAATTGAAAAAAAATACGGAAAATTCAAAACGCTAAGCATAACAAATTTATGCATACTGGTTGGACAAGAAAACGCCTAAGGGGCAGTGTCAGTCTTGTATAGGAAAAAACGTATTCATTACTCAAATCTACGTGCAGATTATGTGCCTTTTATTTATCTTTCCAGTGCCGTTTTAGGTGACACAAAAAAATAAATAACACGCGAAACTCAACATTTATGTCTACCGCACAGAAAAGGAGACGGCTAGGAGGCAGACAATAATCCAAGACTTATGACGACGATGGGGAATTCCCACGCTAGAGAGAAAATGTTGCTCTTGATGCAGATACTGGACCAGAAGAATACTCTGGTCGTTGTAGCCAGATGGTAAGTGTACCACCAACACTTTTCAATGAAAGGAAACATTGTGAGTGCCTTTGATATAGCACATGGCCAAAAAACTTAGTCATCACTTAGATCAGAAGGCCACTTCTAACCATAATAAAAGAAGTGAAAATCTTGTGTTTCTCTTTCCAGTGTCATGTTAGCTAAATTGAAAAAAGTAGAAAATTCAAAACGCTAAGCATATTTATGCTTACCGGTTGGAGAAGAAAACGTCTAAGGGGCAGAGTCAGTCATGTATTGTACAGGAAAATCATATTAATTACTCAAATCTACGTGCAGATTATGTGATCTTTATTTATCTTTCCAGTGCCGTTTTGATAAGTTAGGGGACACTAAAAAAAAAAATAACACGCGAAACTCAACATTTATGTCTACCGCATAGAAAAGGAGATGGCTAGGAGGCAGACCATAACCCAAGACTATGTCGACGACGGGGAATTCCCACGCCGGAGAGAGAATGTTACACTTGATGCAGATACTGGACCAGAAAAATATTCTGGACGTTGTATCAAGATGGTAAGTGTTACACCAAGATTTTCAATGAAAGGAAATATTGTGAGTGCCTTTGATATAGAAGATGGCCAAAAAGCTTGGTCATCACTTAGATCAGAAGGCCACTTCGAACCATAATAAAAGAAGTGATAAAATCTTGTATTTCTCTTTCCAGTGCCATGTTAGCTAAATTAAAAAAAAAGTGGAAAATTCAAAACGCTAATTATATTTATGCTTACTGGTTGGGAGAAAAAAACGGCTAAGGGCCAGAGTCAGTCATGTACATTGTACAGGAAAATCATATTAATTACTCAATTTTACGTGCAGATTATGTGCCTTTTTTATCTTTTCAGTGCAAGATTATGTGCTTTTTATTTATCTTTCCAGTGCCGTTTTAGATAAGTTAGGTGACACAAAAAAAAATAACACTCGAAACTCAACATTTATGTCTACCGCATAGAAAAGGAGAGGGCTAGGAGGCAGACAATAATCCAAGACTTATGACGACGACGGGGAATTCCCACGCTGGAGAGAAAATGTTGCTCTTGATGCAGATACTGGACCAGAAGAATACTCTGGTCGTTGTAGCCAGATGGTAAGTGTACCACCAACACTTTTCAATGAAAGGAAATATTGTGAGGCCTTTGATATAGCAGATGGCCAAAAAACTTGGTCCTCACTTAAGATTAGGAAGTCATTGTTACATTCTTCTAACCACAATGAAAGATGCGATAGAATCTAGTTTGCCAAAATTGAAAAAAAAATTCGAAACGGTAAACATATTTATGCTTACCGGTTGGAAAAGAAGACGGCTAAGGAGACGTTACACTGACACGTAATGACCACGACTGTGACCACGACGGGAGGCCCACGGGAAGGAGTGCTTGTGATTTGGACCACTCTGGTCGTAGTGTCATATGGAATCCAACACCTTTCTATGAACTCAAAAATTGTGAAATCATACAAGAAAAATTGTCTTTCCAATATTGTCTTTGCCGAATTGAAAAAAATAAACCGCAAGATCTTAAACGTTAAGCATAACGTTTATGCTTTCCATTTGGAGGAATACACAGCTAAGGGGCAGCGACACAGACGTTTTTGCCCTAAAAACAGAGTCAAACTTCTCTCAAGAAATGATGTTGCTTTTTAGAGCTGCGGGCAGTCTCATAGAAACAAAAGCAAAGTTGATCGTGCAGATCAGTTGCAGTCAGAATCACCCCACTCAATATACTAAAACTACTGGGTACTCTAGAATTTCTATAGCAAGTCAAGCCACAATCCACCACGCTGGCCCAGAGCGGATTAGAGGTTGACCTCTAAAGATTCGTGGAATATTTTGCCGGTTATCTCATGTTATTTTGCTTAACGTTTTATAACGCACATCGTGTTGGGAAAAGAAAACGATGCACTTGGGATTCGAACTAGGAGCATTATCCTTGAACCGTGCTTGTTTGGCGAAAATGAATTACTGTGAAAAACTGGTCAGCTGCGGGCCGAAGCTGGTAAGCAAAATAAAGATCGCACACTATTGATATGGACTAAATATTTATATATTAAAATTAATACTAAACCCTAGTTATTCCTGCTATTATAAATGCGAAAGTTTTGATGTTTGAGTGTTTGTTGCTTAATCACGTTGAGACGTCTGGACTGATCGGACTCAAATTTGGAACACAGTTACGAGTAGATTAAAGTCTGGACTCTGGAGAATAGTCCACATAAGAGCTTTTTATCACAGGCAAATAACGAGAACAGGAATAACGCGGTTAAAACCACTGGGCGCTTACAGAAACGTAATAGATACGAAAGCCTCTGTAGTCTTAGTTACAAAAATGTATGACCACTATTTACTATGTTTAAATTGCACTTGTTTGTGTGATTAATTCTACTGAAGGTACCTGGGACATCGGTGTTACATTCTTCTCAATCCTACGCGAGAGTAGTGGTTATGGTGGTAGGAGTCATACCGGCGATCCCACGGCGCTGTCTTTGGTGTCTGCCTTCGAGGATCGGGTTTCTGACGCGGACCGAAGGCTGCCCCATCCCTCGCATTTTAAGCAGCTCGCTGATATTGTGTTCTTTGAATGGGAGGTAGTGCTCTGAATGGAGCACGCTGTATGGCGATTTTCATCTTGAGACCAGATCTTGAAATAGCAATAAAATATTTGTGATGTAATGCAAATCATGAATAGGAACGCGCTAATCTGGGTGTCTTTGATAGCCGTTCCGCATCACTAAGTATCGAATTCTGAGTTTGTGAAAAAATACTCTTTGATGTTAGAGCCCTTATAAATCTTTTCTGTTGCTGTTAGGTACAAATCTTTCATTCTTAGTGTTTGATGGGTGTCAGACCGGCTTTAATTTCAAAATTGAGCTTCGGCTCCTTCATTTTTGTACTTTGCGGGTAGATTATATTTAAGGAACCCTGATTTACTTTCCTTGGTTAATATAATTTTATATAAATGTGATCTTTTAGCATCACTATCCTTACCAATTCTCTTCGCCGTAATTCCGCTGAAATTAAGAGCCTTCTCCGAGTATCATCAAACTTTCAGGGTCAGGTATTTATTTCTTTGGTGGCTGGTGTTTTTCTGAGGGGCGTTAAATTTACAGCCTTTTCTATTGTTTCGTTTATTTTTTTGAGCGCTCCACTGTCCTTTTGCTACATCACCATCTGTAAAGATCACAGATAGGCATATAATACATATTTTATAATATCATGACATCAACGTTTTAGGCAGAGAAAATCAAATGGCTGACACGACAGGTAGAAGTGAAAACTTATGACTTAAAATGTTAGGACATAATGAGCAGCGCTAACGTTGCACGATATATCGCAACAGCTACAGATGTATTGCTATTACGCATGTCGGTGTCGCGAACTCACTCACTAGATTACAGCCATCCAAAAAGTGTCTAACGCGGTGGTTCTCGTCATCGATATAAATCAAAAGATGCGCCCTGATCACCTTGAAATTGGTAACAAATTGCGTTTCTGTGTGTAGCGTGAGTGGTATACAACTATCAATCTACTTGACCTCTAGAATCGCATGCGGCGTAGTACGTTGCGGTTTCTACTTATTTTGGTTGTTGACAACGAATAGAGATAGGTATAAACGTCCGGCGTTCACCGCTTCCTACAATCGACTAAAACGGAAAGAGTGAGTTCACCTTTCCCAACGATAACATAATTCCGTGCACCTGAAGTTTGGCAGGGCACATCCATTGATTTATATCGATGGTTCTTGGTCCTCTACTCTGCCGCCACTCAGACGCGACGCCATCAAATTAGCATATCGGTGTTGTGAACTCGGAAAATTTTCGCCTACCAAAATGTACTCGTCGGGCCTAAAAAAATTAACTTAAAAATACAAGATATATGTGTACTTCAAGAGATATACGCATAGGTACTTTATATTAGTAATCAACACGATTTGAGATGGACCGCGCGCGAGCGACCGCGTCATACAGTTTTGGCCCTAACACGATTGACAAGCAGATAACGATTGTGTTCTCAATTCTAAACTTGATTTATAGGTAAAACAAAATAACGTCATCGGCGCTAAGAAGAAGAATAGCGCGCTTAAAATCAGCTGAGATGGCGGACCAGTGTAAATCTATAAAAGTTAGAAAAAAAAACATGATTTGCATGGAGACCAGTAACCGAAATCTACTCGTAACTACGAGTATAAGGTGTTATAAGTTATAAGCCACATCATACGATTCCTCGAAATGTTGGACTAATATAACGTAATATCGAATAACCACTTACCAAAACATAAGTTGTACAAAAATTATAAAATATCTAGTGGGTATTTCGATGGAAGAGTCCAATTTGTACATAAGTTTGGATATTATTTTCAAATTATAAAAGATATCAGATAAACCACCAAAAACAGTTTGAATGAAAGGTAGGAAGAAAAAAAATGCGTAACTGCCATTCTTTTTCGTCCTGCCTACCTACTGCCAACAGAAGAAAATACTTATAACTTAGTATTTTAGTAATAAACAGCAACAATGCTGATCAATACGTCAGCAGCATATCTACAGGTACACGTGACGTGAGCTAACAAGACTTCACCTATATCCAAAAACGTCTCAAGTCTAAAGATATGTGCCGACTTATACGACTCAGCTACTACCCGGCAAATAAAATACACTCTAATATGGATTTTATGTCACGCCAGTTAAGTGATAGAAATGTAAATATACATTAAATAAATAGCAGAATGAGTATGCTAATTTCATAAATAATCTTTATCTTAACATGCATTTCATAAAGCCCATATTTGAGTGTATTTTATTTGTCGGGTGGTAGCAAAATCGTATAAAGGTCTGCGCCGACTTTAACCTGCACCTAAAACCGTTGGATGTGCTCTGAGCATCTTGAAATTGGTAATAAACTATGTCTATGTTTGTAGCTTAAGTAGTTTCTACACCACCAATCTACCCCCCAATACCAATTGACCCCTAGATTCGCTAGCGGCGAGGTATGCTGTGGTTATACTTATTATGGTTGTTGACAACGAATAGTGATAGGTAAAAACGTCTGCTGTTAACCGTTTTCTGCAACCTAGTAGAACGGAAAGAGTGAGTTCACTCTTTCCAACGATAACAAGATTCCGTGCGCCCTGAAGTTTGGGAGGGCACATCTTTGGATTGAGATCGTTGTTCAAAAACGCTTGCTTGAAGTTCATATACCTCGGTCATCAGCGCCGAAGGTGCGCGTTCGGTCAGCGTGAGACTAAAATCAGCCTAACGCGCATGTCTCGCTTCGTTGCTCCGTCGCCGCTCTGACGCTACGCCACTGTATTAGCATATCGGTGACGCGATCTCTTAATATTTTACCCTATTTAACAGCCCTCAACGTAATGAGGCAGAAGAAGTTTTAACTCAAAAAAAAAAATTCTCAATGAATTTTTGTGGTACAAAACTAAAAATAAGTAAAATACCAAATAAACACCATAGTTAATCCTACCTTCGTAATTGCCTTCTTTATCGGGATAACTGCTATCACTACATTTTTTTTAACGAAACTGAAAATAAGTACGAAACCAAATCAATACCTTAAAGTTATTGTCCTACCTTCGCATTTGCCTTCCATATCGGGATAACAAGAAATGCTACCACCACATTTGTGGCGTTTGGTTCTTCTGGATTCTTCGCTGTCATTGGGAACAGTTGGCCGTTAACGAACTACCCCTATATTTCCGATTCACGTTCTAGTTTCTTGACTTTTCGGCAGATGTTTTCATATTCATCGTCGCGTCGTTAGATAAACACTTTCGATAATCGCACGTTTAAACACTTTCGATAATCGCACGTTTTCTTTTTACCCCATTTTAATTATTGCGAATAAACGGTCTATAAAAATTAGATAAATAAAAACGGTGTGATTCCAACGACATGAAAACACGCAATGAACTGATAAAACTTAAAATTAAAAACGTGGTCAGTTCGAGAAAGAGATTCGAGCGTCGAGCGGTGCTCAAGCGCTTCTCTGTGTCTATAGACATAGACCGCAACAGGAAATAAAGTTCTTTTTTTAAATTTACCTAGGTACTTTTGGCGCGTTAAATGATGAGAGTTTTTCAAAGAGTTTTACATGTATAAGAATTAAAAAAAATTACAATACATTGCACACCTTCACAAAAAAGTGATACCCTGAAGATAGCTAGGCAATATTTTAATAAGTAACTAACTTCAGGTTAACTTCTTGCGTTGAAGATATTTAAGTATTTATCTGTTTTATAATTGAAGTTAGACTTCTTCGAGGTTATTTTGCTCGAGAAGAGAAGAAGTGTTAATCTCTTGTGTACGTTCATAATGTAGCTGCATGTACACACTTTTTTAGTATTTGGATATTGTAGTATGTGAGAAAGAGATCACAATCCATGTAGAGCGTGTAAATTATGAAATCGCCTTCGCTTTCGGTTGAGACCGAATAAGTAGATAATAATTATCTATTAAATAATATTTCTATGAGAGAAGAATAATTTTTATAAAATTTCAGAGCGACTATTAAAAATACCTAAATTCTGTGTTTGACGACATAGGTATGTATTAATCGTCATCATCATCATCATCCACAGCCTTCTCTATCCCACTGCTGGGTATAGCCTCTCTCTTACTTTGCCATCTGCCTCGGTCCTGTGCGAATCGAGTCCAGGTTCGACCCGCTATATTTATAATATCGTCGACCCATCTTGCAGGTAATATTGATATAACACCTATTAATTTATGTAAGTAACTTTCGCAGATTCTAGAAACAGTAATAATCAGATATACCTATTTGATTAATGTGGCGTTTTACAGAGTGTCCGTTATGAGATGAGTAAAAAATTTGTCAAATGACGTTGAGTTTTTGTCATATCGAGCCTGACATACATACCTACTCCGCCATGGCTCTGCATGATGGACGATAGGTCCACACAAAAAAGGTAAATTTGTTTAAAGTGCGTTAAAAAAACAATAATTTTGTTTTATTTACTTGACATTTGTCTTTTGAAGCACTCTCTATTATCTATCGGAAAAGATTGGACAAAACAAAAAAAAAACAAACGTATTTTTTTTAAAACAGCCCTCATATTATTTTGTTTATTATTGAAATTGAAACGGGTCATTACGTCTGTAGGTCGGCGTTTTCACAAAAATATTTGATTAAGTAAAAAGAGGGTGCTCTCATTCAGAAACATTCTATTTTGAGACCGGATTTTATACCCAATTTGTTTTACAGCAGTACCTTATCGAAGAAAAGGTTACTATATACAACTGAGCAAGTAATCACTCTAGGTATAGTTGCCGGCAAACAAATTGACCCAATGAAGTTAGCTGCGCATGGCTGCGCAGACACGTATTTTTGGTGGAAGTGCACAAGCGCGAACTTTCCCCTTTCACGTCACTTTTGGGTCAACTTGTTTGGCGGCCACTATACAATTTGTGAATCCTACTAATATTATGAATGTTACACTCCGCGAGGCATAAGCTGAGCTTTGCATTTGTGTGAGTGTACATGGATAATGTAGGTGTGACAACCGGCCTTAGGCGCGGCGCCATTCTGTCTCGCCGCGCTCCTGCCTGATTGGTGATCACTCACACTAATGCAAAGCTCAGCCTATACCTCGCGGACAAAATTTCAAGCTCCTGCCTGATTGGTGATCACTCACACTAATGCAAAGCTCAGCTTATACCTCGCGGAGTGTACGTCTGTTGGCAACCCCGTTTAAAAGCAAGAAAAGGTGCATGGCGTGGCAACTCGTCACAACATGACACGTCTGGATGTGTGGATATTTGGATATTTGTTGTTCAATCACGGCGTAACGTATGAACGGAACGGGCTGAAATTTGGAACACGGACAGATTATAATCTGGTAGGGTACTTTTTATCCCAAGAAAATAACGGGAACGTGCACTACGCCGGTGAAACCACGGGACGCTGCTTGTGTGTTATATGATAATATTTGGTGAAATGAGAAGAATATTTTTAGAAAATAAAAAGTAGGTGGTACATATATATTTTTGTGAAAACGCCTAGGTACCTATGTATCTCGTTGGCTGAAGATTTTTTCTCTTTTAAATAAAGAATGAAGAGTCGAGCAGTGCATGTGCCTGAGTTTAACCAACATGTCTGCCGTCCGCCACATAACAGCACAGTGGCACGCAGCTATTGGAACATGAAAAGTCCAAATCATTACCTAGCACTGCACTGCGCTCGTCACCCAGAGATCTAAGATGTTATATCTCTAAACCCTGTTATTTCTCTGGATATTGTCCTATTTTTTTTTCGCTTATTATTTCTACCGTCATTATCCGTAGTCTTCGTATTTGTCTTTATTTCTCTACCGGAGGTTAAAAATCTCACGTGTTTTCTTTTAAACTGAAGATAACATATTTACAATTTTTCAATTGACATCTACATTGGAATCTAAACGAAATGACCAGTATTTGGCGTGTGTAATCGCATAAGCCGTATATATGGAAATGCCAACATACTCCACCGAAGCCATCTAACAGCGCTACTGTAGCAAATTGTAAAAAATCCAACAAGTATTCAAAGAATTCGAATACTTTGTAACGGAACGATTAAGTCGGTAGGTTTGTAACAGATATTTTATGGAAATGCGTCGCGGCAGCCGGAAGGCTTATAATTTCATACATTTGCCTTGATACGGGCATATTATGAGCACATTAGCATTACACCCCACTTCGCACGACATTTCTTTTGAATCGAGATGTAATATGTTACAATTTGTCTAGCTAGCCTGTATTTAGAAGCCTGCATTTGTTTCATACTACAATTAGGTAATTTAGAACTCAAGTTTTATACTTTGCATTTGCCTTTTAAAAATCTTACGCGAATACAAGTTTATTTGTGCTCTAAAGAACTGGTTTCTTTCCAAATAAATCTAAATAGTCCAAAACTTGTTATTAAAATTGATATGATATTTTTATCTCAATTTCTAAAACAAAATCAAAATTTCATTTTAAAAATTTTTAATTGTTTCGGTGTTTATCACGACTCGCGACGATGCGTTCTATGCGCGGTAGATGCCTGGAAGCATAGAATAATAACACCTAGAAACCAGGACCACGCAACAACAGTGAGGCAAATCATAGGGAGCCGTATTGGCTTAGTCCATTCGAATCTACCATCAGTTGTCAAGGTCAAGGGTAGTCTCCCACAATTAAAAACATTATGATGGTTTGCGTGGTCCTTCACTGTACATACATACACCACGATAATTATTAATGTTTTGTTTGGCGCTTTCAGTACCTACATACTGCTTACGCCGACATCAATGATTAATCATTTGTTTGAAGATTAGCGATCTACTCGTATGCGTTATTAATCTATATTATTACCATGTCTTATTTACGCATTATTTTTTGTGTCTATTTACATTGGGATATCGTATTCATAATATGGCTTGGACAGGGGGTTTATCTATATATGGACCTATTCATTGCCTTAAACCCCTAAAATTTCTTATTTTTTTCTATTTTTTGTATGAAAATCTTAATGCGGCTTACAGAATACATCTACTTACCAAGTTTCAATAGTATAGTTCTTATACTTTTGGAGAAAAGTGGCTGTGACATACGGACGGACAGACAAACAGACAGACAGACAGACATGGCGAATCTAAAAGGATTCCGTATTTTGCCATTTGGCTACGGAACCCTAAAAATGGACGGGTAAATTAAATACAAAACATTTTCCAATTTACTTTATTATTACCATGTCTTATTTACGCATTATTTTTTGTGTCTATTTACATTGGGATATCGTATTCATAATATGGCTTGGACAGGGGGTTTATCTATATCTGGACCTATTGCCTTAAGATTATTAGTTGTTACATTAGTAACTTTTGTTATCAACATATTTACACCTTAAGATATCGTAAATTTAAATATTAAATAATTATTTAACGATAGGTAACAACGAATGATTATTCTAATATTTTGGAATGACTCAATTTACAAGGAATGATTATTTAGGTGGTACCTAAGCATTTAAAATTCTTTTAGATTAATTACGTTGACAGGGGACAACGTCTGTAAAGCCCATCACACATGTAGCTATAATAATATATATTCGAATAAATACAAGATCAAACGACTACGATATAGGTTGATGACGTCATAGAAATATACCCCTATATTAGGTATAGCTGCGTGTGGAGTCACTCGAATATTTGTATATCGAATATATGAATATACGGTAATATCTATCTATCTACGTGTGTGACTGCCTTAATGTTTCGAATAGAGCACGCTACTAATAATTGCTATAGACAACTTTAAATGTGAAGTCGACTATGAAGTGATGAAAGTAATGGGTTCCGTACCCAAAGTTTAGAACAGGACCTGAACCACAGAAACAATTTTAATAAAATTTGGTATTAAGATACCTACTGCTTAGCCTGTTTTTAGTCCTAGAAAGGATATATCATCTTCATCTGCAGCCTGTAGACGTCCACTGCTGGACATAGGCCTCCCACAATGATTTTTTTTTTATTAAATAAAGAGTGACGAGACGATCAGGATATGCGCCATGGTAAGCAACATGTTTCATCTGCAGCCTGTAGACGTCCACAGTGACACGCAGCTATTGGAGAGTCCAAATAGCGCTCGTCACCCAGAGCCTAAGCCCCAAAGATTTCCATAATGACCGGTCTTGTGCCGCCTCCATCCATCGACTTTCCGCGACCGAGACAATATCATCGGTCTATCGTGTGGGGGGCTGTCCTACACTGCGTCTGCCGGTTCGTGGTCGCCATTCGAGAACCTTTACTCCCCAGCGGTTATCGGTTCTGCGCGCTATATGGCCTGCCCATTGCGACTTCAACTTGCAAATTTTAAGAGCTATGTCGGCGACCTTCGTTTTTCTGCGGATTTCCTCGCTTCGGATTTTGCCACGAAGTGAAATACGAGCATAGCCATGGCCTGTTGCGCAACTTTGAGCTTGCATATTATACCAATAGTTAGCGACCACGTCTCAGAAATAAAACGACACGTCACGTACGAAGTAGACATCCAGGGTATTGATTCTGAACGCATTACGAATGGCTCAAATGACAATCGGAATGATAACCCTTGTCAGGCCCGGATCTAGGGGGGGGGCAAGGCGGCACGCCTCAGGGGGCGCCAAATTGAACGACGCATCACGTATTTGACAAATGACAAAATATTTATTGAGACAAAAAACAATTTCTATTATAAAATTATTGTTGGACCCCACTCCGAAGATACGGTCCAAAACTAAGTCGGTCAAGTTATCGTCGTAATATCCGATCCAATATTATTACATTATGAATTGGGGAGCTAGAAACTCGAGGGGAAAAGAAGTCAGAGGGACATAATCCGTTATGTCCCTCCCTGTTATTGAAGATCCGGGGCTGCCCCTTGTCTCTGTCATTCTAAACGGGTAAGACAAAGACCAAGAGGTTTGATTCCGTATCGAGATCAATCCGTCTGGGTTCAGAATCGCTACGCTGACCTGCCATTCAACAGCCTAACCAAAACAGTAACGCCTTTGCTATTGCTGTTTGAAAAGGCGTTTTGGAACGCACAAAATACCTAATTGTATTATTTTTATTTTTCCCCGTCTGAAAGAAGGGTTATATTTTCCGCGTGTTTCTTGTATGTTTGTAAATTTCTTTATTCCCACATATCTTCCAAACGGCTGGATGGATTTTGACAATTAAAATATTGTTAGATACGTTTCAATGACCCAAGTGTTCTTAGATAGTATTTTGTGTTGCATAATGTTTTTTTAATCAGTATATTTTTTGAAGTCTGGTTTTTTAAATGAAAATTATTAACGGCTTGAAATGGTTCCCCATCTCGTCTTATGTAAAAATGTATCTCTTTGTTTCTGTGGTTTAGGTGTAAAAGCGTAACAGACACAAATACAAACAGAGTTACTTTTGCATTTATAAGATTAGTAATCACTTGTGTAATTTACGGTTATTATATCCTGATATATATATATATATATTTTTGTTATTGCACTTCTCTTTAGCCATTGTGCACCTGTCCTGCGTAAATATTTCTAATTTATAGTTAGACGTCTTAAACACTACGTATTTACTATCTGCTATTATATTTTAATAAATAATTTTAATTAACTACTTCAATATCACAGAATCATAAATTATGACAAACTATTCCCTATTTATTATCTTCCTAAAATGATGCTTCCTGTTATAATCTACACTATGTAATTCTAATTACGTTTTAATTTTTAAAATGTTTGCTATATTTTCCTAATTTTATTAGATTATTTAACTACTTACGTATGGTTAGGTATGGAATGTTGAATTGTTATATAATATGGACACAAAATGAGGGCTTAACAAAAATATGTTCCAAAAATGGCGAATAGATGGCAATAATTTGAAGTGCAAAATAGTATGTAACTTATCACTTATTACAATATATTTTTCATCTCACCAGCTCGGAAAGAGTACTTTTGCTCCTCGATATCAGGGAGCAAAAGTCGTTTTTGCCCTCTAGAGGTTAAAGTAAATTTGAATTTAGAACATCGTGTGTACTGAAGTTTTGAATGCAAAACATAATTCAACCTATTAATTTCTACCTCCTTGGTGCCGAATGCATCATACATTTTTTTTATATGTTAAAAACTCAGACTCGGAACCTCCTTGGTGTACTTACTTTTTTTTAATTTGCTTAGCGCGAAAACGTTTAAAAATTTTCATTTAGTAATTTCCTCGCTGAGGTGGAATGAAAAGTTACGTGTTGCACTCGAGTGCAAAGATTTTTCACCTTGTGCTCTTTTGATTCCCTTGCTACGCTCAGGATTCTAATTTTGAATCACGAGCGCAGCGAGTGATTTTAGAATCCTTCGCTTGCTCGGTCATCAAAATTGAGCACGCGGTTAAAAATCAACTATGCACTGTTGTATAACAAATAACTATTTCTTAATTTATATGACTTTGACTTTTATCTATGGAAACATTTTTTTTAAACCCTCATTGTAGAACTCATTGATTTAGTTACAGTGTATAGCAACTTCTACGCTACATTTCTACGTGAATTAACTATTTAGGAAAATATACTTTAGTATTTTTACTTAGAGTAGTATTTACAGTAATAGACGTAGCTAAAGAGGAAGCGAGAAAGGTTCTCTTTTCACCCAAAAACAAAATACAATCATTCTAGAGTGATGGAGACTTTAGGAACATCAGGTAGATATTTGCCTCCTAAAATGTACATCACACAGGTGTTATTCTTATTCCATAAAAAGCTTAAAGTTATAACATTGTTTAAATTGTCAGCTTTTAAACAAAATAACATTGGTTTGTGATTTGTTAATGCAACAAAAGATTTGTTCGTTACGTTTACAATTTAAGTGGCTCAATTTAAAACCTTGTTTTTCTTCTATTTTAATGTAAAAAATACGTATGATTTTTTTATATAGTAATGAAAAAGCAAAAAATTAAGACTCTGAAGAAAAAGAAAAACAGAAAAAACTAGTAAACTATTAGGTTCATCATTAAAATTTTGGATTTAGCCATTTCAAACGCTACGTCTATATTTCCCGTATACATACTTATATTATCTGTATTCTAATTTCCCGCCTTGATTTCAGGACTGCTTGACTCAACAAAGCAGTCATTAGACACGCTTTGCGTAGAACAGAAACTAGCAGGCGAGCTTCTGTTACTGAAGTCTTTCTCTTGGCTGTATTCTATCATGCTGCCACTAGGCTGTCGGAGGAAGTTCCCGAAGCCAGTCGGAGTTACAGTAGGCAACTTATCTGGTTTCTTCAGCAACTCTTCGATTGAGTACGGGTTTTTCTTCTTCTCTTTCTCTTTTGGCTCGTCTTCGTCTGGTCTGTCAGTACTATCATCGCTAGCTTCCACCGAAATTTGCTCCGATTCAGATTTTACTTCATCCGAATTGATCCTTAGGAAGTCGTTTGTGTTTGCGTATGGGGTAAAGTTTTTAGCGTCAGGGTGGTATGGCAGCATGATTCTCTGCCAGGGTGATATAGGGTATGGTTTAAGCAGACCCTGGGCTTGGACTTGGTTGGCTAGGAGCCAAGATGTAGCAAGTCTTCGGTCGTAGAGGTGTGGGTCCGAAGCCGTCGGTGGGGGCACGCGAATGCCAGAGTGAACGAAGTAAGGTGGATTCTGGGGAGGTGTTGGAGGCAGCGATGTCTTCAGAGACATGTAGTCTATCAGGTTCGGGAGCTCTGGCGGAGGGTATGGTTCTGAAACAAAAATATTGATTGATGAATCAAAAATGAATTGAGAAAACTATGTTAAGTTAAAGTTTAGAAAACAGGTTTGCTTTGAAAGATTTTGCCATTACTTTATATGGTAGACAACGTATGTAGGTACCTATATTAGCTTTGTGTAAATACTACCTGTGTTATTTATATTATAACTGGCCTCGTGGCTTAGTGGGTAGTAACGCTGCCTGCGAACCCGTCGGGTCTTGGGTTCGATTCCCAACCTGTGTCTGGGTGTTTTTATGTGTATAATAAGTATGTATTTACAGCTATATAAGTATTTTATCTGCTATTTGGACGCTATATTACAAGCTTTGCTTAGTTTGGGGTCAGATGGTGTTGTGTGTGAATTGTCCACCAACATTTATTTATTTATGTAAAATTTAAACAGGATTAAGACGAATAGACGCTATTACTTTTTTTTTTGTATTCTGCAACAACTCCGGAGAGAGAGAGAGAGAGAGAGAGAGAGAGAGAGAGAGAATTTTAAAAGATAGCAATTAAAATGGAACGATTAGGCATTCACTGATAGCATTTTCTTTGCAAACATAATTGTGGGGATTTTGTAAAAAAGTTGATTTTATCCGCGTAGTACCTGTCCCTGTTGTTTCCCGGAATAAGATATATATAATACCCTTTGTATTCTTTCCAGCTATAATGTGTTCTAAATTTCAACCCGACCCGTTCATATGTTACGACGTGATTGAGCAAGAAACATCCAGGCAGTGACATTTATAATACTAATAGGGTGCTCTTACGGGCAGACAGGGTTCGTACCTACGATATCCCGATTATGTGATCGGACCTCTGGCCACTGAGCCTTCGTCTCTACGAGTACATACAACATCTGCATGCATTAAATTCGGTAAAACAGGTGTGAAACAAAAAGTGTGGCAGTAAATCTTAAATAAATGTAATTAAATTAGTAGAAAGTTACAGACGACTACAATTGAATTAATAAAGTATGGAAAAGACACTTCTAATAAATTATTATCATTTCCTTGTTACAGGGTTAGACAGAACAGCTGTATTGAGTCGCAAAGGTCGTTGTACTGTCATCATTACGTAGGTACAACTTTAAACATAACAAACTTAAAATTTCGAAAATTAATTTTGGTGAGTTTCAGCGTTAAGTGGCAAAAAGTGGAACTTAATTGAAATAAACAGGTTAGGCAGGTAATTAAGTGCCATCGATCCAAATCATTTGCCTAGCTGTTTGATCAAATTGCTGAATATCATTCAGGTAGCTGGTTAAACGACGCTTTTTGGTAAACAGCCTAGGCTATTAATTGAACGGCTGATTAAGCTAGTTGTCAGTGACCAAAGAGTTTACATTATGTATACTACGAATAGAGTTAAAGCACGGGTCTGATCGCTATTGTCTTGTTGCTCTTGTGGAAGTGTCATACTTTTGTCGCGGCACATCCCGGCGACATATCGCCATAGCTAACATACACCTCATGTGCTTACGATTGGTACAAAGGTACCGTGCGGGAAACCCTGATCTATTTACTTATTATTATCTAAGTCTGGGATATGTACACCGGCTACAAGACGGTGCTAAAAAGCATATACAATACGTCAGGTGCTCTATGTAGTTGTTATACAAATAGGTAATTGTATTCTAGGATCAGTAAAAGAGTTCTTTCTTTCGAGTAAAATGCGTTCCGTTCAGCCTAGTACAGACTTTCTGTATACCCCTGTTTATACCTATTAAAGAACATATTAGTAAGTACCTAAATTAAATAATCGGTGTCATTGGGTATTGAACAGGTGATGGCAATAGTTTAAATTAACTGATGTTACAAAACTCATATATTTATGGGACATGTTTCTGAAGTCAAAATTACGGAAATTGAATTAGTCGTCGACAATTTGTTAACACCTGCCTAATTTTAGTTGAGAAATGTCATTTCTATTATAGTATAGCTAGAAGTAGCTATACTGTATTAGAAATGACAAGCAGCGCCCCGCGGTTTTACCTGCGTAATTCCCGTTCCCGTATTTTTTGAGATAAAAAGTAAACCATGTGTTCTTCCAGGCTATAATGTAACTGTGTTTCAAATTTCAACCAGATCCACTTAGACTTTACGATGCGATTGAACAACAAACATCCAGACATCCAAATAATAAACAAAATATTGGTGGACAGTTCACACACAACACCATCTGACCCCAAGCTAAGGAAAGCTTGTACTATGGAAGCCAGATGGCTGATATAATACTTATATAGATGTAAATACATACTTACTATTGTAATATTTGTAGGATAATGTATGTCAATGTTAAGATTACCGCTCGAGTAAATGTTTCTCATTGGATACAATCTGGGTATCTTCTGATTAGAAGAAATTTAATTTATAGGTAGACATTTGCTACTATATTTTAAGACTTTTTTATGTTTGTTTTGTTAAGCGCAGTAATGAGTTTATCTATCTATCTTAAACAGATACAAATACAAAATGTATGTAATATTATTTTGTTTTACACTATTAAAATGTTATTAAAACTTCGATATAAACCCATTGGTTCCTAAATAGTCGGACCTACCTGTATTTCAGAGGAGAATGGTTCCTCCCGTGGCAAATGTGTAAATGTTATGTTTAACAAGTGTATGTGTGTGTGAGTGTGCGTGTTTGAATGTGTGAGAGAGATGATTATGGGATATACCTCCTACCTATATGTACTCGTAGACATGCGTCTAAAGTAGGTACCTGTTTACCCGACTGAAAGAAGGGTTATGTTTTTCGCGCGTATCTTGTATGTTTGTCAATTTCTTTATTCCAACGTATCTTCCAAACGGCTGGGTGGATTTTGATAACTAAGATATCGTTAGATTCGTCTTAATCATCCAAGTGACCTTAGATAGCATACAATTTTGTATCACCTACATGAAGTTTTTTTTTCTGTATGTTTTTTGCAGTCGGGTTTTTAAAATTAATGTTATTTCTTCTTCTTCTTTTCAGTCGTATAATATAAGAATAAATGCTCAAATAACAAGGTTACCATGGCCGATCCTGTCATCATCGCTCCACGCCAGACCGCTGTTCCTCAAGATCCGGTTGACGGAAGACACTGAGGGTATGGAGTGCGGTTCACACACCCTCGCACTCAGCAGCCTCTCTCTGATCTCCCAGGCAAACATCCCTGGGTTCTCCTGCTTCAGGCGAAGGATCTTCTTCACGACTGTCGGAGTTGCCACTTGCTGGAAAGAAAAGAAATCTACTTTCAGATAATATAACTAACTTTCAGATAGTTTTTAGTAGTGGCAGGCCTCACAGTCTGCCTGGGGAAGTAACACACCTTTATCTTGTATTCTACTGCTAAGCAGTAGTGTAGAAACTTTGCGTTCCGGTTTGAAAGGCAGTATTTTCATTTCCAGTAAATTACAAGGTATAGAAGTAAATCATCTCGTATTTCTGGATACGAGTGCAGTGCAGGCATGGTAATGATTTGGACTCTTCATGTTCCGATAGCTCCATGGATAGCTGTTATGGACAGGCGTGTTGCCTACCATCAGATACACACCCTGCTCATTCCATCACTCTATACTATAAATATATTTTTTTCTGTGTTTAATTTTGTTTGGTGTGTCAATAAAGAGTATATCCATCTATCTATACGATAAAAAAAACTAACTAATTGTAAATTTTTAAATTTTGGGCAAACCTTTACCTATATTTTTTCATATCAGGAGTCACGATGCCACAAACACACACACAGCCAGACACGTTAAACTTATAACACGTATCGTTTTTGCGTCTGGGGCTAAAAATAGGTTTTACGTGGTAACACATACACACTTACTTAGTAGTGGTAGGACTCTTGGCAGAGTCCGCCTGGGAAGTAGTACCACACCTTTGCCAGTTATTCTTCCGCCAAGCAGTGATGTGCAAACACTACTGTGTTCTGGTTTGAAGGGCAATGTTTCCAGAGAAATTACAGGGCTTAGAGATATGCGCAGTGCAGTGTAATGATTTTGACTCTTCATGTTCCAATAGCTGCATGTCACTGTGCTGTTATGTGGCAGGCATGTTGCTTACTTACTTATCAGGCACATGTCCTGCTCGTCTCGTCACTCTTTATTTAAAAAAATATTTACAGACACAAACTTTCGCTGTTACATTATTAGTGTGTGTTACATTATTACGATAGCTGTCCAGTTACGTACACCGCAAATAATGTGGAAAGTGTGAAGGTGCGTTAGTGATGTCTAATGAGTATTTAATACTCCGATGATACCGTTCTCTGGCCGGGAATCGGTTTACAGCTGGTGACGTACTGTGAAAGTTTGTTATAGGCGTACCACAAAATATTGGCACTTGGATGAGATTGTCAGGAGGGCATGAGCATTGGCGACCCTGGTTTGCTTGTTGACGGTGTTAGTTCCCAGTTCCTATTTTGGGTTACGTGCTGTTATTTCCATGTAAGGGTATATGAACATGTTTGTGACGTCACGAAACGATGACTTATAACTGTCACTATAAAATTGACAACACCGTCAGAATATAATCTAATGCGTGAGATTATAATCTCACGATAGGTTAGGCTGATTTGTAATGGTAGTACTCTTGGCAGAGTCCGCCTGGGGAAGTACCACACCTTTGCCAGATACTCTATCGCTAAGCAATGTGCAATGTAACGAAATTCCTTACGGCGTGCTTGGAGCGACCGAACTGAAAAGAATGTCCAACTAAAACCGTACGAAATCATATAACGGAAGTGACGCGTAAAAACTGCCCGCACCTAATTGCTGCCAACTTTATTTTTCAGATGATTAAATTTACTTGGGTATTATATTTTATAGTACCTACGGGGCTTAATCACGAATAATTCATTGTTTAAATACCTCGACGTTTCGGCAGCGTTACAACCGCCATGGTCACGAGAAGACTGAAGAAATTGCGGGTCGTCTCATTGCGATATGATGGGATTATGTGTTCAAATCACAAAAGTTTAAAAACAACATATACCTACGTAGGTATATGGTATAATTTTGAAACGAAGTTCCTTATCGCGCGTTGTGAAAGGGGGCTAGACGGAAAAAATCTTACGAAAAGTTGTCACGACACTTTTTGCTATTGTAAGCTGTGCGGCGTCGCATGTTTCTCTGTCTGTCTCTCTCTCTTATAGAAAGCAAGCCAGATATTTTCATTTCTATTTCGCATTGAACAGTGTGGCGTCGGGACGATTATTTTTGTTGAGTGTATACAGGTTTTTTGTAAATAATAAAAAATAATAATAATCATAATTCCTTCACTAATTAATCGAAAAGAACTTCGTTCCATCCGGGTGTCCCTTGACACCTCTCAAGTTTTTTTTATTATTTATGGTAAGAACCATCCTATTATCCTTTTAATTAACATTATAAATATGTCAATGTTTGGATGTACGTTGCTCAACTACGTCGCAACGTATGAATCGTCAAGTATTAATTAACGTATGTGTTCTTCCAAACTATATTCTGTGTTCCAAATTTCAACTCTATCGTTCAGCCGTTCCGACGTGATTGAGCAAAAAACATCTAAACTTTGACATTTAGTAAGTTCAGCCCGTACGAAGTAGGGGCGGGATACTAATCATCGATAAAAGTAACAAGACCGATAACATCTCAGCAATAGTTTATTAGTCGTGTGCAAACACAACGTTATTGGTGTAGGAATTTTCATTACAACCTATCTTATTGAAGTGTGGTGGCCAATATAACTGTATCCGTGTGTAATAACAACGAAATGAAGTTTCGTGCGAACGATCACCTGTTGTTTTACCAATACGGTTCAATAACGGCGCCACTATTGTTTTTTCCCGTTTAAAACTATGGTCCGGATTGGAGATTCAAAGGTTTTGTGTTGTCAATGTTACTAGAAAAATATTACGTTAACCAAATTACTTACAAATGTCACTAATGTGTCAAATTGTGTGTAAAATGTCAAAATTATTATATGCCAACCAAAAACAGGCAACAACTATATGCTATACTATACCATACTATACCTATTTATATTGTACTATTTGCTAACCCATGTTGGTTATGGAACGTACCTATATTTTGTTCAACTGTATCGAAAAGTTTGTAATGATGTAATGGCTTAGTGCCGCGGCTTTGCTCATTAGGTGGTAGGTGACTATCGAGTCAAGTGTTTTCATCGATATCTGATTCGAATCCGGGGGCAGCACTATCTTGTTCAATCTACGGGTAATAGAGCAGTTTGGAGAATAAAGATAATTAAAAGGACCACACAGATAGACTGATAGGACCAGATAACCTTACGCAGCCCACTAAATGTTCCCACTGCTGGGACTCGGGCCTTCTCTCGCAATGAGAAAATAAAGGCCCAATGCGGGTTGGTGAATGATATGTACATGATCTTGATAGATTGTAAGTAACTTTTTCCTCACGATGTTTTCCTTTACCATTTTAAGTTAGTGACATTACGCACGTGAATTCATTACAGCGGTACGCGTGCGATTTGAACCGGATCGACAGTTTCCGTTCTCCAGACTAGATCAGCCATAATTTTTGATCCAGATACTGATTAAAAATCCTAAATGTTATCAGCGTCAGTTGTTACACCTGCTATGAATAGATAGATAAACTCTTTATTGCACTTAGTTAGAACACAAAAAACAAAAATATACAAAACTTTAAAAAAAATACAAAGTAGCAATTGGCGACCTTATCGCTAAGAGCGATCTCTTCCAGGCAACCGCAGGTTGGAAATAGAGAATTGAAAAATAATAAGTACAAATAATGAGTGGAAGAAACATATAATTCTATAATTTTGAAAGTTAAGTCTAATAATAATATAAATAACGTACAATACTTTTAAAATATACTAAATAAACCTACAAATTAATAACTGTCCCATACCTACACCATACCTAACTGTACCATGTACCATTATACCATAATACCATAGGTTCAGTCATTTTTTTTTTGGGTTGAAAATCACAGTCTTTATTTCTACTTTATTCATAAAACTGTACAATTTATGCGACAATTAACCAATAAAATTAATAAAAACAAAAATAAGAACATAGGAACAAGTATAAAACATTTACGAACTTAAAAAAAAACATTGTGCTATGATTATTATCGTAGTGATAAGTGTTATTTTAAATTTCAATTGTTCCTAACGAAAAATGTTTATTTTCACTATTTTTAATTTCTTTACCGTCACTTTCTTAGAACTCGATGTAACTATAAAACTGGATCAAAATAAATACACGCCTTGTAACAAGCACAATAAATCTATAACCATACCCATACAGAACCCTAAAATGTACCATTGAAAATATTTTGACAGCAGCAACTTTTGAACGCATCAAAAATACATAATTACAAGTCACACCCGTCACCGTAACACGAACGCGCCCTTCGATTAAAAAAGTATAAAATAAAAAAAGTAAAAAATGGCGCCAAAATTGAGCGTTCAATAGTATTGATCGAGTAAAAAGATAAAAAGTATCGATCGAGTTCTAATGCCGTAATTACATGGTTTCCCGACAAAATTGACGCCTTCGTTGCGGGACGAACCAACACAACCCCGTATCGAAGCCTACTATTTACACATTAAGTCTGACAGGCTACTTAAAAGTCCTATAATTATTTTTTTAACCCACAGATAAAAGGAAGTTACGTTTTGGTTTTGGCGGCAAAAAGTGGATAGTAATGGATTTCGATAATTGTTTTGGCCATTGATTCGATCAAACAGATGCTACGAGATTCCGGAAATTGATAGTGTGCACGAATAATTCAATCCAAGTAGATTAGAAAATTTGAAAAAATATAGCAACAACAGTCTTTTAAGGCGCTTCCCTGTCCAAAACGCAGGTTAGCTATTTATTATACAGTTTTTAGAGCTATCTACTTACTATTATTCTATATCCAAAATAAAAAAATATCAACTAATAAAAATACTTACATTAAATTTGTGTAAAATCTTGGTGAAGAATTAACTAGAATTAAACTACATGACACTAGATTTGAAATCACAAAAGAAAAGATAGCGCAGAACTGACTTGAGTGTTGTAATAAAAAGTATTCATTCTGAACAGAAATTGATTTGTCGCTCTTTATTCGATTGCCATTATTACCATGTCAAATACATTAGTTATTTAATAGGTATAGATATAGACTGTAAACAAAAAAAATTGGCAGTCATAGAACTGCCGATAGAAGTGAAAACTTATAGCTCAGATTTTTTTAACTTTAACAGGTTTACACTTGACCGCCATCTCGCCTGATGTTACGACGAGCGACGATGCGGTCTACGATGGAGCGTGTTTACCTAGAAGAAACCGACTCACTCTCGATTTGAAGACACCAAGATTATAACTATCGGGAAAAACCCACTCAGGCAACTCATTCCACAGCCTAGACGTTCTTATCACAAACGTAGAGTCAAACCTCTTTGTCCGTGTCTTTGGAATATCCACCATGAAACGGTGCCGCTTCCTCGAGTTACGAGAAGTACGATAGTAAAAAGGGCAAGGTGGTATAAGATCATGCAGATCAGTTGCACACTCTCCGAAGTGTATCCGATAAAAAACCGATAAGCTAGCAATTTTGCGGCGATGTTCAAGACTTTGAAGTCTTTTTCGCACTAGAATGTCTTTGGCCTATGAGCCTTTTGGCACGCCTCTCGATCGATTCCAGAGCCTCAAGCTGATACTTAGCCGATCCATCCCAAAGGTGCGAACAGTACTCCATACAAGAGCGAATCTGTTAGCTTTGAATTTGTGTTTTTTTTTCGTTTTGATTTTGTGTTAGCTGTGTTGAATTTGATAGCTTACTTTGGAAACTACACGGGTGTAACCGGAGGGCGTGGCATGGCCATCATGGCATGGCTATCTAGAAATGCGTCAGCATTCCCATTGGCTGATGCTTTTCTAGATGTCCAATGGCCATGGTCCCGAGTTTACCCGAAGATTTCTTATCGTTCCCGAGCGTGATGCTAGAATTCAATTCACAGGCCACGAAAAATCTGTCTAGGCGCGCCATAAGAAGTTTTAACTTCAAAAATCAAAACAAAACACACTGAAATAAGCAACAAGCCTCCCATAACATCCCAGTGTCACGAGCGCTTGGTCAAGCCAGCATGTTGAGCACGCTTCCTACTGGCAGTGGGCTAGGACATCTTGATTATCTGTAGATTATCCTTCATTGGTTTATGCTTTAATTCAGATGTGCTTAGTAAGTAGTTAGGTATGTAGCGTAGTGTAGTTCTCACCATATTTTAGTTTTGTAAATGAAGACTCTGCCTGTTAAAAACAAGTAGAAGATACAATCATGTGTATCTCTCTAGCTAGGTCTCAGCTCGCGTAACACGGCAGTGACGCCACGTCACGGCCGGTTCCGTTCACCGGTTTTTGCGCACGGACATCCATCATTCCATGACACATCCAATATCAGTTTTTGCACAAAATGGCGACCAGTAACTGTCCATGCGTGCGCGCGATTAACGTTTCTTATTACGGATTTCTATTAGACTTTCCACGTTCCTGATGGGGTGAAAGATGAAACGTAATGCGAGGGCGTGAGAGAGACCGTTGCTTTAATGACAGATTGATTCGATATTAATAAGAGGAAGACTGCAGGTGGATGGTCTAGCTGACATGTTTTTTATATGGGTCAGAGTATGAAAGCTCATTATAGTGTGTCCTCTGAGGAAGTCGCGCATAATTACATGGTGCGGGTAGGAAGCGAAATGTCTAGGACATTAGTGGGCTTGCATCTGCGGGATTGATCATTTCAGAACGTTAATTAGTCTTAAGAAAGTACCTATGTGCAAACTCTGCAATACCTACATTGTAGAACTAGAATCATATTTTAAAGACAATTTCTCAACAGGTGGTAAAAATACACTGGGAACATTTATTACTGAACTAAAATAATAATGAAAACTACACTACCCTAATTACCTAATTGGCTGCCTAAAATAAGAACATGATATTAATTGTTCATAGACCAAAAAAAGTCTAAACATGGTAAAGTCCACTGCCAGGTTAAAACGTGTCCAGGATGCTGGCGGAATCACCAAGCTGAATGGAAAATGTGCAATTTTATTGGATTAAGTATACGCTGAGCCAAATAACCTAGAAACATGGCCATCTAGCTAGATGGCCATGCTTCTAACCCAAAGTTTTTTATTTGCACGAGCTTGGCGCTTCAGCTCAGTTCGCAGCCCACAAAAATCTGTGTTTGGTGAGCCAGAAGAGGTTTTCATTTCACCTGATACAAAACAAAACAAAATATTTTCAACTATATTTTTGCGATTACATGACGTTAATCTCTAAAAATAGTAATCGAACCCCGACCACTCGATTAGTCCGCGATAGACAATCGATAATCCCGCCATATCCGTTCCAAACGATGATTGATCTCCGTTCGCAGTATTCCGGCCAGTAATCCCGATTATAGTCTATGGTAATCCATATAATCCGCCAAAAATCCAGTGCTGCCAGCTTAGTGCTTTTTTACCTAAGCTGGTTATATTGAGCGTGGAAAAGGTAAAGCCTTCTTGTTGGTGTTGTGTATTAAAATCTAAAGACTTGTCTACTGTCAAGACACTCTTAAAATTTGAACGAATTAAAAATGTTTGTAACGTTTGACTTTTTGACTTTTAAGCTTAAGTGAAACATGAACTTAATAATGTAAGTAAGAATTTTAGATGACGACAAGGCTTTCACTCTCTTATAACAGGAGATTTGAAACACCGCTGTTGGCAGAAAATTCCAGATCTCCGTACATTCGTTTAGGATGTAAGTATCCTTTGCTGTAAGTATGCTGTAATAGGCTAGAAAACCTCAGTTTAAAGAAAATGAATAGACTGTGACAATACCTACTCTAAAATATAGTTACAATAGCTGCGTATCACTGTGCTGTTAAGCGGCAGGCATGTTACTTACCTTCAGGCACATATCCCTGCTCGCCTCGTCACTCTATGCTATATAAAAAAAAAATTGCACTGTATTTATTGTCTGCTTAACTGTTTTTCTGTTGTCAATACAGATTAAGACAGAATCTGTCGTAAACAGAATCTGACTTAAACCGAATAAACCGTATGGCTTTAGCCATCTAGTCTAGATGTACATATTTAGAAAACTTATTTAGACGACAATGCTTTGAAGATTTTTTTATTCTAAACTCGCAGCGCTCTCCACTTTCAGCCGCCTAGTTTCCAGTGAGCTATCAAATTCTGAGCTATGAGCTTCACTTTTATCGGTATACTCTATGACTGCCATTTTTTTAGATACTTCATACCCATCCTCACATAAAAGTTATGGAAATTGTTCATCACACACATTATCGCTAAAAATGACGGGTAGAAGCACTTATTTCGGCTTTCAACTACTCGTTTTGTGTAGGTCACAGTAGATACCGAGTTTTAATATAACTAAACGGTTTTAGAAAGCAGTTAGTTTTTGTTGTTTTAAAACTTTCGTGATTTGAACACATATTGTACGCAATATACCTACACGACTTAATCACGACTTAGATAAATCATTATGTAAGGTTCATGAGCTAATTACTGTATTTTAATATAACTTTATAGTATATTTAATCTGTGTGATGTTCATTTGAGTGCGTCTATGCGTCTTGATATTTAGCAATGGCAACATCGTATCAGACTGTTATATTATCTATGCAAATGAACATCACCTACTTTTTTAATTGCACACTGAACGTATAACAACTGATTATATAAAATCCCATTAAAGCCATTATAAATCAGAGTAAAGGCTTTTCATTTTCTGAGATAAGGACCTGACCCTTCATCTCAGAAGTGGGATAGAGCTTCCAAGCCCACTATTTGTTGGATTTGTACACTGTAACAAGAGTGCCCGACATTATCATGGACAACGGACAAAGAGTATTTCTGGAGAAAACATCGACTTCAACGTCATAAACGCGCACGACATAAAACGAAGAGTACTTCGAATGAAAAGATCAGACATCACCACTGAAGGCACCCACACCGGAGCAGACATAGTCACGAGCGCAGTCTTAGTCCAAGCGGAGGCTCAGCTGAGACCGGAGATACTAATTTACTAATTTTTATTTATTTATTTTTGAGATGCAGCCAGGACCGGAGATGCAGTCATGATCGGAGATGCCAGCCAGGACCGGAGATGCAGTTATGACCGGAGATGCCAGCCAGGACCGGAGATGCAGCCGGGACCGGAGATGCAGCCAGGACCGGGGATGCAGCCAGGACTGGCGACGCAGCGAGGACCGGAGACGCAGCCAGGACTGGCGACGCAGCGAGGACCGGAGATGCAGCTAGGACCGGAGATGCAGCCAGGACCGGCGACGCAGCCAGGACCGGATTAGAAGCCAGAAAAGGAGCTGCCGCGTGATCGAGTTCCAGCTGTGAGCGGAGTGGCGGTGGAGTAAGACGGAGCCTGCGGCGCCGGAGTGAGGAGCGTCAGGACGCAAGGTGCCGTGCAGGTATAGGACATCAGGAAGATACAGGTAATCTTAACAAACAGTACAGTACATATTTTTCACTGAGTTAGTTGAAACCTTAGTAGTAGCCTGAAGGAAATAAATTTACGATGTTGTTTCGGATTGCGACATATGGTCAAAAGTCTAGCCATACAAATTTAGTTGAGTAAAGTAGGCAAATGTGGAAACTATATAATTGGAGTGATACTTATATCATACTTACCTACGCACTGTCAAAATTAACAGGGTTTGTTCAGAGCATGTTAACAGGCATTAGCGTTTATTTCTATCCTTTATTTTTATTTTGGAACGTGTTGAAACTTAAGCTGTCTACAATAATGCATTCAAATAATAAAACGACAACTACCTATACTGATTAAGTTTATGAAGGCAAGTCTGGACAAACTAACAAACACTAACAATCCCGCATTTTCCAAACTGATTCATAATGTGGAAAACTTTACCAGTTAATAAGTAAACTACTGTTGTGTCGGGGAAATGTTATTATTGCAAGGACGTTGGACATCACAGCTTTTACAAATATATATATATATATATTCAAATGCAACGTATGCAAACTAGGTCACACGAGTATTCATTGTGCAAGATAACTTATTGATTATAAAAATAACATAAATACCATTTTAAGAAAATTTGTATGTAATTTGTATTACACGACACCTAAAATATTATAAACAAAGTGACATTGCAAATAAGACGATTTATACGGTTCAGTGATTAATAGTTGATTAAGTCAATGAAGCGAAAAGATTACGTTAAATTTGGCCCAGTAATAATAATAAATTACCAGTACAAAAAAATACATAGTAGGTAATTATGCTTCTGGGTAAAGGCAAAGGTAGATACAACAATGCAAAATATACGTAGTTGAGGATATAGAAATCTTTAGTGTTGAAGATATACACTGTATTGGTCGGTATAACACAGTTTCAAAGAAAGCCCTGACATTGTTGTAATAAAAAATAATTATATAATTTAAAAATAAATAGGTAAGTATAAATTCACAAAACTTTTTGTGAGACTTGAACTAGTTTTAAATATGCTATTTTAGTCCTTACGCGACCACTAACTGTAATGTTCTTTGCTTGTAGTAGCAGCTACTCTGATTCTTTCCACTAGAGTCTCTCTGAGAGGAATACAAACATAGGCAATGAATTTTATTTATTGGCAGCTGACTACTTTGAAAATGATTAAAGCGGAATATTATTACAAAATATAGTACAAACGCCCAATTTTGTAACGCACCCAATAGCAATAAGTAAAAGGTTGACTTTGATTTACGTGATTTTCATAAAGATTGTAAAGAATCAGATTTAAATGTTAGATCAGAGTTAACAAACAAACACGATCAGACACAATTGAAAGCACTACAAAAACCGTGTGAGGTACGTATGTTGTTTTTAAATGGTTTAAAAGAAATAGATTTTCTGGGATTCTATGTCAGTGGTAACGGTATATGTAACAGGAAAACGACTGTTATACTTAATTTTAAAAAATGTTCACGATGTTAGGCGATTCATTGGTCTTGCAAGATTTTTTTTAAAGTTTGTTAATATTTTGCTCCTATAGCAAGACTCCTGATATATTGAGTACTACATTTAAATGGCTAACAAAGATAGTCAAATGTTTGATAATTTACAATAACTGCTTACCCAATAATCTGTATTAGTTTTGTTTGAACCTGAGCCAACAAAGGACAAAGAACGCTGATGGTACAAAGCTAGGTATAGCGGGTATTTTGATGCAACATGATGTTGATGGTTTGCTGATTTGAATGATGAACAGTAGTTAAATTTTTGTCAAATTAGAGGCTTTAGCTGTAATAGTTTCCTTGAGTTGTTTTTAAGATTATTTACTGGGTTTAAAATTTAAAATCCAGCAACCAACTGTAATGAACTACTGTCCACAATAACGAAATGAGATCTCGTTCCACGAATATAACCATGGTGGGTACAACATTTCGGGAGTACAACTGCACCATTGAATACACGTATGACACACGTTAATGCCTTATATTGAACCTACTTGACAAAATAAGTATTATTGACTTACTGAATATTATGAACGTGAAGGATTGGATCGCGTCTGTACAAGAAATTGATGAAAATGAACATGAATGATGAAATTAACTAATCATGTAGTGATATTAAGAATAATTACCAACATAAGGCTTTATATGTTTTCCAGTAAATGGAAATGTAAGGTGCCATTTGTAAAAGTGAATCATGAAAACGTCCATCATTCCGGATTTGAAAAAACTTAAACAGTTTACAATCTACTTATTTTCCTAAAATACACCACGTTAGGAAGAAATATTTAGCTACGTTTACAAAGTACTTACATCAACATTCATTCAGTGCGTGGTACAAAAATCATAAATGTTGTTAAGATTCCTAAATAATAATGCACCTATTTCGGGGTATCATCACGATTGATTACAGATCGCGGCTCATGTTTTCTTAGTACGAGTACAAAGTTAAGGGCTTCTAAACTAACTAACTAAATATTAACTAAATCATAAAACTCTTCTAAAAATAATCTGGATAAATGGATAACGTAAGACAATATCGTTTTAACAATTACCTATAATTTTGTTATTTCATCACTGAGATATAGGTAGGCATATCAACTAATGCTGATCGCATATTATTTATTAAATTAATTAATTAAACACGTAATGAACGTCGTAGCTGGCAGGCAGAATGGCAGGTAGAGTGATTTGATTAGACCATTTCAGAAGCGATGTCAACAAAGTGCCGTATTAAAAAAAAAAAAAAACGTGGCACTAGATAAACTCGAGATATTCACATTGAGTCGAATAATATTGGCAGGTAAAAGTCTATCCGTATTATTATTGAGATGCAGGTTAGTTAGCCCTACCAATAACGTGATTGGTGACACAGTTACTGGAACATCTGTATTAGTGGTCACGATAATAACAGTGAAGGAGATCTAGTACGAATGGAACGGACCATTGGTGACAAATATCACGCAGACTGAGCTTACAAGTATTTGCCAAATACGATCCTTACAGTATTAATAGGATCAGAGATCACCTTACTGAATCATAGATTTCTTGTTGAAGATAGTTTTCGTAGAAAAGGCAACAAACGGTATGAAGATGTCTTTGCATTGGATAAATCTACCCTTGACTTAATTTTAAACAATGTAATGGTAAAGACAGTGAAAGCGATACAGATGACGAAAGTTCTGACACAATTAAACGTTAGTTAGCTTATTATGACAATAATATGGAAGCTTAGTAACATTATTTAGTTACGATTGAATAGGATTTATTTGTGACAAAACTACAATATTTATTATGTTAATTGATCGAGAACATGAACACGATAATGATGGTTATGCTTAACACACTTTATTTGTACTTTAACCAACGAAGTATTATTAATAGGTCATTGACTTAAACAGATTACATTTAATGCATTTGTAAAATGATCCCACACTAGGCTCTGGGCCCGTGACCTGGGCACCTTATCAGACTATGGTTGGTAACATTATGAAAAGATTCATCATCATCATCCACAATCTTCTTTAACTATCTGATGGATAAAGACCTCCCTTTTATCATACCATATTCCTCGTTTCTCTGTCGAGTCCAGGTTCGAAACGTGATGAAGACGATGACAAAGATAATTGTTTTACTAATAAAGCTTGTTTGAGGTTCGTGGATTTTGATAGAATCAAGCATAGGCTATGAGCGATCAGTGCAGAAAGCGAAAGGTATTGGTTATCTAATGCCGCACAGATGGTCGCAGATCATAGCAGACTATGCAAGATAATATGAACTAGATAAGAGATGTGAATGATACGGTTAATTATTATTAATCAAGTTTAATTTCAGATTCTTAGATTATAATTTTGATGCGAGCATAGGCTATGAGCGATCAGTGCAGAAATTGAAAGGTATTGGGTAACTAATGCCGCACAGATGGTCGCAGATCATAGCAGACTATGCAAGATAATATGAACTAGATAAGAGATGTGAATGATACGGTTAATTATTATTAATCAAGTTTTATTTCAGATTCTTAGATTATAATTTTGATGCGAGTATAGGCTATGAGCGATCAGTGCAGAAATTGAAAGGTATTGGGTAACTAATGCCGCACAGATGATCGCAGATCATAGCAGACTATGCAAGATAATATGAACTAGATAATAGATGTGAATGATACGGTTAATTCTTATTAATCAAGTTGGTTTCAGATTCTTAGATTATAATTGATGCGAGCATAGGCTATGAGCGATCAGTGCAGAAATCGAAAGGTATTGGGTAACTAATGCCGCACAGATGATCGCAGATCATAGCAGACTATGCAGGATTGAGATTACGAATATGATTAGATTTTAGATATTTTTAATTAGATTAGAGATATGACTTTGAACAACTAGGCAAGAGATCTGATTAATGTTTGTTGAATACCTTGTTTGCTCTTGCCTTTTTCTGATGATTGTATGCAGTTTAACTATTATTGTATAGTAATTACTTAAGTTCACATAAAACAGTTTTGTATGTAAATTACCTTTTTTTTTTTTGAGTTTTCATTTGTCATTTATGTTGTTATAACTTTTAAGTTTTGAATCATTCAAATTGTGAGAGGACTCACCTTAAGAGGATGGCCGAACTGTAAGGTTCATGAGCTAATTACTGTATTTTAATATAACTTTATAGTATATTTAATCTGTGTGATGTTCATTTGAGTGCGTCTATGCGTCTTGATATTTAGCAATGGCAACATCGTATCAGACTGTTATATTATCTATGCAAATGAACATCACCTACTTTTTTAATTGCACACTGAACGTATAACAACTGATTATATAAAATCCCATTAAAGCCATTATAAATCAGAGTAAAGGCTTTTCATTTTCTGAGATAAGGACCTGACCCTTCAATTATTTGCGATTAACTTTTCAAAATAACTCTAAGTTACACCACATTTGATACTAATTGCGCCATCTAAACTAAATGTTGTTGTAAAATTTTGTAAAGCTCAATGTCAATAATTTGACATAATTATTCCCACATCTATAACTCATTACCCTTATATAACGTATTGATTGCGATAAGTGGCAACACTGCAATAGAGCTTGATAACCCTCTGTATTAAATACAACAATACCCGTAAATATCGACCACAGATTGAGTTATCATGTCGCAACGAAGCTGCAAATCTTCCGATAAACGCCGATATTGTCGACATTTCCAATATGTTTTATATGCCAGCTTTACTGTATTAAAAGGCGAGTAATAATATTGACAGAATAATCCAGAAGTACACCATAAAGTGAGCGCTATGGACGCAAATCCGACTTAAGTTGTGAAAATCCCGTGGTCGTATTCGCTGAGCTAATATTGGACAGGTTTTGCGTGTAATGGACAATAATATTTGGAGCGGTAAATTGTTATTAAGATTTCAAGGGACTATCTGAGCCTAGATTTAGTTCTTTTGTCATAAAATATTAGTTTACGTACTACTTATTAAAATTATATTGTTTATGTTACAGTTATGGTGTTTATTGTTATGTTTCAAACAATTTTCTTTGTTGATACAAAATGGGAAAGAATGGCAGTCATACAACTGCCGATAGTAGTGAAAACTTATGACTTGAATTTGATAGATGAAAGGAAAATGTTTTCGGAAAGCATTAGGTGCCGATGACGTGAGTTCCATGATTTTTGTTAGCCCAAAAAGTTCACAATACGCCTAAAGAAGTTTTCACTTAAAAAAAATTGATTACGTAGACTTAATCGTTTCAGTAAAACTGTTCTAAAATTCAATATTACCCTTCCCAGTTACGGTATTAACCCCACTTGTACCTATGTTAACCCTATTCACCTCTGAAATTAGCGCACGTCGATTACAAGCCACACAAATTGCGATCGAAACGGACAATATTCGTTCATTACACGAATAAAAACATCCCCACACGGTAAAACCAATTACCTACACGTGGAATTCTTACGTGTCATAAAATAATACTTTTAACTATTGTAATAAAGCTTAAATTCGTCTTTGACATTGTAGCAACATTTCTTCATTGACCATATCGAAATATTTTTAAGATACAAATTGAATTTTATTTTCAAAAGTATAAGGTTCATTGTTATTGTGAATTAAAGGGGGTTTTGTTTGTTTTATGTTTTGTTTGGTGTCCCCTAAACTGAAGAGCGGTCGACATCGCGACACCGTTTATCTTAATAACATGTTAATACATCGTCCTTCGGGATTGCTTCTTTTTCTGTTTGTTTTTTATTGTGGCCAGTGTTTGTTCGTGGTTACTTTTGAATATTTTTGAAGTGGAAACTTCTTTTGACGCACTTTACTCTACTCTTTTTAGATGGCCAAGGTGTGTTACTATGATTATCATAACACATTTACACATCTAGTCTAAGATAGCCATCTTAGCAGACTTATATTGTATTAAGACAACAATCTCTGAATGTTTTAGTCTCCGATATGATATGACTGATACCTGACTTTCCTTCTTACATTGCAACGTTTTCAGTGTAACGTCAGTGTATACGTCGTGTATATACAGTTTTATTGTTAACATCAACCAACGAACTAGTTGCAGATAATTATTTAAGCAACTCAATATGTTAACACTGCCTTGCATGTATATTTATGAGGCAGCTACATTTGTCAGGAAGAATAAGGACTTCTATACATCAGATACTAATCCTCGTAGACAACATAAACATAAACTTCCAGTACTTCGGCTAGAAATTTACAAGAAAGGCCCATTTTACTCGACAGTAAATATTTTCAAACACATACGTGAAACCATAAAAAAAAGAACCAATAATCAATGTATTCCAAAATAAACTCCGTTCATTTTTAGTTAATAAATGTATTATAGTGTAAAAGATTTTTATGATGACAAAAAATTGGTTGCCTGTAAAGTCGGTATACGGGCGAAAGTTTTTTTACGTGACAACGACTTTGAGTGGTAAAATAATTTTACGGAAGGGACGCGTGCCTTTCAGTTTTTCAGTTCAGGACGAGTGGTTAACCATAGGTGAGTTCTGTATCCCATTAGCTCTAAAGTGGCGCACCTTGATCTATGACTGGTCTCCTGCCTTATTAAAATTTTATCTAAATGCATTCCAAATGACCCTCCCTGACCAGAGTAACTTGGTAAGGTGGGGAAAAGCCTCTGAAAAATGTTGCTATACTTGTGGAGAGGCGATATGTACAGCAAGGCACATATTGGTGGGATGCAAGGTGCTCCTTGATGGGGGTCATTACTCACGGCGTCATGACAGAGTACTTGAAATCATACGTGAAGCCATGAGCCTTTCAGTAGCTAGAGCCCAAAAGGGATTGACGACAAACAAAAGACAAATTAACTTTGTAAAAGCAGGCTCAACTTCAAACTCCAGGAACAAGCCTTACTCAATCCTGGGTACAGCACCTGATTGGACTATTTTAATGGACACGTATGAAAAGCACTACAAAATCCCAGAGGATGTGGGTGTTTCGTCATCCAGACCGGACATTTTCCTTTTTCTAGAGCTACGAAACGCATAGTCCTTGTAGAACTTACCGTACCGTGGGAAACTAATATACCTAAAGACCACGCGATGAAACAAAATAAGTATTACGACCTCCTAAACGAATTAACAAAAACGGCTATGTAGTTAGTTTATACGCTGTAGAAGTCACGATGGACCCGGCACCCGCACGGTGAATCCATGGAATGCTAAGAAGATCGTCTCTTTTATGTCTGTCTGTCTCTCTCGCTCTTAGGCGGGCTAACCATGCCCGAGTGGAAGGGACGCGTGCCTCTCACTTGATCTCGTTGTGAGCGCATAACGTGAGCGGAGCGTAACGCAGTTTCTTGAAGTGTCACCCGGCAAACCAATTTATAAGACGTTGTCACGTCAAAATTAGATCTCATTACTTTTAGTAGGTACCTACTTGGTCTCATGTGAGTTGTGAAAAAAGTTCATTAAATATTTTCATATTTATATGCCGATAAAATATTTTTGTATATTTCTATTATGAGCATGAGTGTATTTTTGTAACTCTGTATTTTAAATGTATTTTTTGTGTGATAATGTAATTTTGTATTTCTGTAAACTTTGTAAAGATTTTCAAAGTTGTGTTGTTATAAGCAAATTTGTTTCTATTATTAGATGGATGTAAGCGTGTGTGTATATTTTGAATGCCAAAGTTTGGCGTCGTACCTATACGCACAAATGCACATCGCAAAATTGCAACGCCGTCAATACAGGGCTAATGCATTATTGTATCCTAAAACCTAGTTTTTAGTAAAATAATGTATTAAGTACCTGGTTGACCGAGCTTTGCTCGGTTTTTTTAAATGATATTTAGGCGGGTACGAATTACGTAGTGATGACTTACTTACACCTAGTTAGTTACGAATTAAATGTGTTTATAAAAGACTCTAAGTACAAGATTTTCTCAGAAAAAAAAAACCAAAAGAAAAATTCCGAGTGTAACCATCAAGATTCGACCCGGGGCCTGTTGACTCCGAGGGCGAGCATATTCCGTCTGAGCCATTTAGACTTAAAAAACGGTGGCGAAATAAGTTATCGTATTCTAATGATATTGTAGGAGTTTTTCATTGTATAAAAGGATAAACTTCCGAAAAGCGCATACCGCCGATCGATCTGAAATTTGGTACAATAACGTATTTTGACCTCCTAATTACGAATATCATAACGAAAATTGGCGCAAACGCCATTTTGAATAAAAAAAACGGATAAGAAGCTGTATATGTACAGCAGAGATTAGAATCTGTGGGCCGCCGATCGATCTGAAATTTGGTACAATAACGTATCCTCGTTGGTCGTTTAAAGGTATAATAAGATAGCAATAAAAATATGTAATATTTATTTATGTATTCGCGTATATCTGTACTGTTAGCATGTTAGTTAAGCGAACCCATAATTTATTTTGCTCCTCTACAAAAAGTGGCTAAATTTATTCTCACTTCAAAAAGTTAAGTCATTTTTTTTTATAATTTAATATATAATTTAATCTAATATATAAAATTCTCGTGTCACAGTTTTCGTTGCCATACTCCTCCGAAACGGCTTGACCGATTTGGATGAAATTTTTTGTGCTTATCCGGTATCTATGAGAATCGGTCAACATCTATTTTTCATCCCCCTAAATGTTAGGGGTAGTCCACCCCTAAATTATTTTTTTTATTTTTTAGACAAAATTTTTAATTTCTATTTTTTTTATGATACAACATACAAAATACATACAATCCTTAATTTTCACCCTTCTACGATCACCCCTTATTTTTTAATAGCCATTTTAGTAATTTAATCATTTTTCATCCCCGGTCGTTAACTGACCAATCGTCATTTAATTAGTTATCCCCGCCAGTTGTCTACAGGTGTCACTTCTGACCCAGTAAACAGCACGATAATTTGGGGATCAAAAGTAGCCTATAGCATATTTATAGTTTGAACACGCTAATCTCGGGAACTGCTGGACCGATTTAAAAAAATCATTCACCGTTCTTTCGTAATCCTTAAATGCTATAGGTTATATATATGTACCACGGGCGAAGCCGGGGCGGGTCGCTAGTTTTATATAAAATCCACAGCCCCAAAACTCATTCATTAACTTACAAACTATCTTACGGCCAATAACGGATTTACATTATGCGACCATAATTATAAGATTACTGTGTAGTTATGGAACAAAAGATTTTAACGAAAATATGAGTGAAAACAAACCACACACAAACAGTAAAAATATCGCTCTTCTTTCCAAACGACACAATGATCATCGTAAATGCTTTTTATTTTCAGTACCTACTGAAAAAAATAATTCATAAAATACTTATGATTGATCATACCAATATAAACTATAATATTGAAAAACTATTTGATACCATCTCATCGAATGACATGCCAGAATGACATTAACAGCTTTGTCAAACAACATAACGTGGCATCATTAAATATTCAGCACTGGCAGCATTACAGTCTTTTTTTTAATAACGGTGTGCACCGAAGCGCGGGAATTATGTTTTTTTATTCACGTTATGGCGATTTTAATGCGATTTCTATAGATAGATAGTGTAAATTAAGTTAATGGCTCTATGCATGCTATCATTGGGACCTGGTCAAACATTTAGCCATAGAATTTTACAGTAAGTCATTTGCTTACGTAGGTATAGACAGTGTACCTACATGTCTACACGTAGGTAACCTACTGGGGTATTTGATCATTTACTGGGGCCGAACGTATGATATAATATTGTAATGCTACTTCCTTCTAATATTATAAATGCGAAAGTTTAGATGTTTGTTGCTCAATCAAATAGGGTTGAAAGTTTAAAAATAGACAGTTTATAGTCTGGAATAGTGCGTACCTAGGCTTTCTTCATCGCGGGGAAAATACTGGAATAGGCGCTACGAACAACGCAAATAAAGCCGTAGGCCGCTGCTAGTCTATCTTACTTCCTACTATAACGTGAAAGTTTAGATGTGTGGATGTTTGTTGCTCAATCACGTCGAAGTGGCAGAGCGAACGGATAGAAATTTGAAAAATGTAGTTTATAGTCTGGAATAGCACATAGGCTTTTTATCCCGGAAAAATAACGTGACCGGGAACTACACAGGTGAAACCACGGCTCACTGCTAATAGATAATAATTTCAACGTCGTACCGACCGTATTGTGGCTAAAAATCAAGCTACATGGGGTCAAGTAGACCTACCAACCTACCAACTAAAACAAAAAATATGCGACAAGCATAAAATGGCTTAAGCACCGTTTTAGTTTTATTGGTTCGCAGCGCAGTTGCAAGGGTCTAAATGTCTTACTATTTCGCGAAGGCGCGCAAACCTTCTAATTGGCCATAAAGGGGTGGCCATAACTATGCGGTATGACACCTCGACTGCTATTTGCTGTGAACCGAGAACTGTCATGGCCATTACGCTTTTATTATTTAACTCGAAACAGGATTCCAGTGGTAGGACTCTTTGCAGAGCCAGCCTGGGGAAGTACCACACCTTTGCTAGATAACACCAAGCAGTAATGTGAATCCATCAATTCTGAAGGGTTCGTTTGAAGGGCCATGTTTCCAGAGTAAATACAGGGCTTAGAGATAAAATATTCTATATTTTTGTGTGACGAGATCAGTATAGTGCTAGGTATTGATTTGGACTCTATAAGTTCATAATCATAATCATATTTATTCATAAAAAATATTACACGTCACAAAATTCAATATAAAAGAATTACACAAAATGTAATTAATTAAGAACCATAGTATAACCCATAGTAGTAGGATAGTATCAATTAAAAAAAAAAAAAAATCAAAATGTCAGACAATAATTCAAATCACCATGTCATTAAATACAATAAATTAAAATAGATGTCAGACACATAAAGAATTAAAAAAACAATGTCATAAGTACTATAAGTACCTACACATAGTTCCAATATCAGCGTGACACTGTGCTATTATGGGCAGGCTTGTTACTTACCATCAGGGATATTTCCTGCTCGTCTCGTCACTCCATACTATTAAATATAAAGAAATCGAAATAGGCTTTTGTTTTTCATAAAAAGTACTAGCAATATTTCTCGGTTTTACCCGTCGTTCCTGTACTTTTCTCGCGATATAAAAATATCCTTTCTGCTGCTATTCTATAGACTATAATATGTGTTCCAAATTTAATACATACATGTTTACGAATTCCCCGCCACTACCAGACATTAGAGCATAGCAGACATTATAGCACTATACTAAGTCTAGGACCCGATCTAACAAAATTTACTCCTATCGAAAATTGCTGCATGAAAATAGCCGTAGGTATTGAGTACTTTCTAAGACTAGCACGTGACGTTCTCAAACCCACCCTCAACTAAACTAAGAGTACAACAAATCCGGGAAAATCCTTCCCACTGGCAACCCTGAACAGTGAACGCCTTTTTTGAAAATCGATTAAAATAAAACATAACTCCATAAATCCCTGCATCCAGAACTCGATTTGCATGCTCCCTCAATCTCTTTACGACTGTGTTTATGACGGATGGCTACATTGGCCGCACTGCCTTATTTACGTCCAAATGACCATAATTAGACGGCCGTTTTACGACGCTCAACACTACTTTCACACTGAATTTTAGTTAGCACGCCTTTATATTTGTTCTGGTGGGATTCACAAGTTATTAAGAAGATTATTCGGTATGGATTAATATGCTTAATTCATGGTAATTACCTAATCGTGGTTTATGATTAGATATATTAGATTTATATGATCTTGATTGAAGTCGACGTGGACTGTGGATGGATAGAGGAAATTGGAAACGTAGAGTTAAAATTGTCCACAAAAAATTTGGAACTGCCGATGGAAGTGAAAACTTATAACTCAGAAATGTTGTTGCATTCCTAGATAGCCAATGGGAAATGCTGACGCATTCCTAGATGGCCAATGATCATGGTCCCGAAAATCATCGGCAGTTCTAATGACTGCCAATTTTTAATTAAGCGACAAACAGCCAAACATTCGCATTTATAATACTTATTATTACGATTATTCAAATTCGGTACAACCGTGCGGCAAAAACGATAGCACACACTCAAACACACATACAAACAAACACATATACATACGGTACATACTCTACACACACACAGTAAGTCAAACTTATAACATACCATAATTTTTGATGCAGCAGGGGTTAAAAACATTAAAATTAAAGACTTAGAGGACACACAAATCAGGCCAACTTCTTTTAATTACGTTAATTGAAGTATTCGAGTTGGTACCGAAACCATCAGCCATTCCGATAATAATTACCGACGATCGTGTAAGATTGTTTGATTGGACATTTCGGACCTCGGATTTTATAAGGTCAAAACCATAATTCCGAAGGCACCACTAAATTACTTATATGATGCATATGAGATTTGGGTGTACCAAATAAAAATTTATTGTGATTTTCCTTTAATCGTCGGTTTTAATTGAATCGCTGGTTTATTGTGCGTCGGGCCTTGGTTAATGAAAAAGTGAATGTTTTGCTAAATGTTTTAAAAAGATTAGACAATTGAAAGTTTTAATTGGACACATTTCAAAGAGAAGCTGCTGAGGTGCATGATCAGCACCAATGCTCGAAGCGACTAATCATAATTTCATGGTTGATGTTCTTAAGATACGAATTTAGCGGTATAGTTTCGTAAAAAAAATTCCGAAACAGTAGAATACGTTGTCTGAATGGGTATTTCCATCCATGGTAAATATAATCTGGTATACAAAAATCATATCATCCAACTACGGTGTGTTGTACGCCTGGACCATTTTAAGAATGAAATAAAAGTGGTCAAGTGTGAGTCGGGGCTCGCCCATGAAGGCTTCCGTAGCAGCAACTAACAATATACAAAAGTTCTTGTACTTCGTTGTTGCTTTAATCAATTAGTCAATTTATGACGTATTAAAATAAAACTACTTACTAGGTATCATTCAAACCAATTTTCGTTGATAGTTTACATGGTAACAATACTCTATACTAATACAATACTCATACACTTTTTTATTTTTGTCATTCTCTTATTTTAGAAGTTACAGGGGGTTAAGTGCCCCACTTTTTACCACTTTGAAAGAGTCCCTATTCCGCAAACTATTCAGTTTAGAAAAAAATACATGTTAGAAACCTCAATATCATTTTTGATGACCTATCCATAGATACACCACACGTATGGTACCTATTGATCAAACAAAATTTTTGAGTTTCAGTTCTATGTATGGGACACCCCTAAAAATTGTTGTTTTTTATATTTTTTGTATCAAAATCTTAATGCGGTTTACAAATTACATTTACTTACCAAGATTCAATAGTATAGCGTTTATAGTATCGGAGAAAAGTGGCTGTGACATACGGACGGACAGACAGACAGACAGATGTGACGAATCTATAAGGGTCCCGTATTTTGCCATTTGGCTACGGAACCCTAAAAATAAACATCAAAAACAACTCTCAATTGCATCAAAGATGACGACGACGTTAAAATTCAATTTTTAAGTAACAAGGTTATCATCACATTCTGCTAATGATCAAACAACTTATATCTCTGTATGACGAGCGCAGTGCAGTGCTAGGTAATGATTTGGGTTCTTCACGTTACAATAGCTGTGTGACAATGTGCTGTTATGAGCAGCCATGTTGCTTACCTAGAGGTACGTGTCCTGCTCAGCTCGTCATTCTACAAAAAATACATTTTGTGGCAGCTTCGTAAATGACAGCGATGAATTTTATCAAGAATTTGGCCGGTTGATTCAATAGTCCATCTGTTGATTATCCCATAACCTAACATACTTAAATAGACATTACAAAACTTTGACATACATGGCAATCATTTTGTCAAAGAAATTTGGAAAGCATACATCAGAATCACTCATTTGACAATTTCTTTTATATCTATACTAATATTATAAAGCTGAAGAGTTTGTTTGTTTGAACGCTAGGTTCTCTGGAAGTGCTGGTCTGAATTGAAAGATTATTTTTCTATTGGATAGGCCAGTTATCGAGGAAGGCTATAGGCTATAGAAAATAACGCTACTATTAACAGAAGCGGAGCATGAATCAAGAATGTAACAAAATCGGGAAAAATATTCCTTTTTAGATTTTTCGTACGTTTCGTGCTTTGACATGACACATGACAGCATGTGTCTAAGATTGCGTCATTGAATATCACAGATTACATATCTTTTGAATATAAAACCTTTTTGTTAATCTCTGAGTTGGTACGACCAATTTCCGACAGGTGGCGTAGCAGGTAGCTGAAGAGGTGTTTTGTTTGAAAGCGAAATTCTCAAGAATGACTGAACCGATTTCTAAAATTTTTTCAACGTTGGATATGTGCGGGATCTCGATGAGTGCTACATATGTTCCACGGGCGTAGCCGGGGCGGACATCTAGTCTCTTATAAAACGCTTATTTGCTACAAATTACACACAAATAAATATTAAAATGAAGCATGTTTGCACCCCATAAAGACGTCTATTGCTATGCTGTTAGTTCACGGAACAATACGATTTCCCAACAATAAAATCGTTTAGCGTATCGAAGCAAACATAAAGCGTTACAATCGTTCTAAGGCTAATCCAAAGTAAAGCATGTGTGCAATGTAAGTCTTGATTCCGGCATGCGAGTCTCGAGTCCGTGATCCAAGACCGAGACTAATCTATAGTGTGGGAAGCCACGATACCTGCCAGTTTTACCACAAATATTTACCGCTAGCTTCAAATAGTTCGAAGCAACTTTTGTTCGTCATACGTAAGCGATATGTGCGACTGCTGGATTGTGCCAATTGTATTCATGGTTTTATTAAGACTTAATTGCATTATGTCTAAGATGCTTAATTTTGTAATTTTGTTTTTAAACATTTTTTTTCATTTATTTGCAATTTTCAATCACAGGCAGATGTAGGTCTAGAGATAATCCAGACGCCTACTAGTAGGAAACAATCCTGATATACTGGCGGGAACATCATGATGAATGGCAATGCCTTCATGTTGAACTGAATAAAAATCAGCGTTTAGAAATAATTAAAAAAAAATATATAATAACTAGCTGTACCCACCCTGCCATGCTACGCTGTGGCACATTGTGATGCAAAAATTAGATAAAAACAATCCTTGATGCGGATTATATATCATTCTAAAATTTCAGCTCGATCGGTGCAGAACTTTTTGAGTTTTTGAAGCGTACACAAACCAACATAACATTTTTATATATATAGAGATTTGTAAAGTACTTAAGTTTTTATTATATTGTTATACCTATTACCTATAGGTAGATGGGTATATAATTTTAATGTATATGCTTTATTTATTTACCTACTCAATTGTTAGAAGTGTATAATATTAAATTTTAGATTTCACAAAATAATCTCTATATATAAAAATGTTATGTTGGTTTGTGTACGCTTCAAAAACGCAAAAAGTTCTGCACCGATCGAACTGAAATTTTACAATGATATATAATCCGCATCAAGGATTGTTTTTATCAAATGTTTTCATCACAATGTGCCACAGTAAAGCGTGGCAGGGTACAGCTAGTTTTGTTCTAAATCATTGACAGGTTATTTTTGATCGCCAAATAAAAAATAAGAAGTACAGAAATATAATTCACATAAAATGCAATATTTGTTCTATGTAAGGATGTTTCTGTGTATATCATTATAACTTTGTATTTATTTAAAACTACTCGTAGTAGCATCCCGCTATTTTACTTGTTTAAGAAATAAACCAGGGATAAAAAGTAGCAAGCATATGAGCATGAGATTTCAAACCATAATCTGTGTCTTAAACTTCAGCCCGATTATTTTTTCCGATATGATTGAAGCGACAATCACCCAAACTTTTGCCCTTATAATATTAGGCGGATAACAGACGCGTTAAACGCACAGGTGTATCTTTAATTTTTTTTATAAAATAGCGAAAACAGTCCGATTTCACGCTCCCACCAATCAAAGTAATAAGACACGCTTTTCTAGAATAATCGGTGATCGCTACAGAAGCATTTATTTCGGATAATACGAGGTAATAACGATTCGGCTTCCATTTTACTGCAATTAAAGTTTAATGGCTTTAGGGTTTTTTAGTTGGTCAATTTTAATTTCTGGGGAAAAGCTCTCGAATTGATTTTATGATTGATTTTGATATTGTGGAATTTTTAATTTTAAAGTGAAAAAATCTTTAGCGGCGTTTAGCATTTTTTGTAATGTATGGTACATTACCTTTAAGCTCAATGTTCAAATTAGAATAATAACTGCCTAAATAGTTTCTCTTATCCGTGTTAGGTACTTGATATTTTCATTAAAGTCTTTCAACACCAGATTTTTGGAAGTCTTTTGGCGCGTTAAATATTTTTGAGACGGGCAAAAACAATTGAACTCGCGACACAAGATGTACAAACATACTTATAGTATTTATACACATCTGCAACATTAAAAGGGAGAAGATTCTAAATTCTATAATATAAATATGTATCTACATACTTTGGACTGGATTTCCCCCTTTTAATGTTTGTACACTAAAGTATGTACGAAATGTTTGTACATCTTGTGTCGCGAGTTCAATTGTTTTTGCCCGTCTCAAAAATATTCAGTGCGACTAAAAACTTCAAAAAATCTGGTGTCGTAAGACTAAAATAATGAAAATGTCAAGTGCCTATAACATAAATATGATAAACCATTCAGTAAGTTTTTTATTTCAATTTGAACATGGAACTTAACCACATTCCAATACATTCCATGTTTGAACTAAGATAGGAAAGGACTGCGATCCTAAATTTGCCCAACTTATCAGATTTTTTACACCATAACGAGTTTTTTTATTTAAACTCTACTAAAACTTGTAAAGAAGCGCCTACATACATTTAAAAATAATTATATTCTAATTTAAATCAATTCAATGAATTAAAACTAAAAACCGTTTTAGATATCAATAGTAGATACCATTCAACTAGTGTTTTTCCCATGAAGTCGATGGCACGATTCGAATAAAAATGGTAATTAATCGATTCGATAAAGAAAATGCCATTTCAAGCACTTTGGATATCGATTGACAACTAACTATTCGATATTCAAGTAGTGATTAAAATAATGTATGGAAGGATGTATGATAGTACTTTCTACTAGAATTTTCTATTTACAAATGTCTTGAATGTTTTGAAGATTACAATTTAATTCGTCAGCGGTTAGTAAGAAAAGTTAAGTTTTGGATAGAACGAAAATGTTTTGAAATATGACGTTTTCAGAGAATAATCAATTTAAATTTTTTTCTTAAAACCAAAACCAACTTTAATTTTAAAATAAACTCGGATACTAGGACTCGGGAACGAGAAATACATTCCGCAGGGTTTTATCTTATCCATAAATATGTACCTCATGTCTAGATAGATGTGTGTCAAGAGATACCTAATAGAGATGCCCAAATCCATAACGAATTTGAAGCGTAGGTACTGATAGGTATTGTAAAGAGGGCATATCTACCGCCGTATTAGCTCTATCATACGGGGGCCGCGGTCTTGATACGCCACTAACGTGTGCAAGGAAAATTTTGTAGGTAGGTAAATGTTATCCCAAATTATTCAGGCCCCCAACAAATTTGGATATAGGAATAAATTTAATGCACGCTACGCCACTGTACTGCAAAATTGTAAAGGCGTCTTTTCATATTTTTCAGAAGGTACTTGTTAGCGAGTTCAAAGCAAAAGTTCCAAACGCATGCGCATATAGATCGTAAAGCACATCGTCGGTCGTTTGAAGACTTTGAAGCGCACCTCTACGTTGATTAGTAGTCAATTAAGTGTTCCCATAACAGCACTAATAAAAGTTTTCGGTGATTTGGATGTATTTTGTTGTAATCAATATCGGCGGCGTCCGTCTGTAGAATGCACGCCACAATTTGCGCCATACGCACGAAACTTGTAATAATCTCCGTCTATATAAAAAGTTGAGTTGTTATAGGAAATGCGCTGGTGGCGCCGCATTTCAATAGGTCTGAGTGATGCCGTAGATTGTAAGACAAACGGGCGTTTTATTGGCGTACCGAATCCAGTGAGGTCGATCTCGAATATGCTTACCGGACTTTGAGTCAGGGGTCCGTACGGGAAAGTGAAACAAAAACGGGACTTTAGATTTTGTCAGTTGAAAAATTGGTTTAAAGATATTAAATACTTGGAATACATCTGAATTTTAATAAAATTTAAAAAAATTAAATTTACGATATATATTTATTGTTACAAAAAGCCCTCATTGAAGTTAAAAATCTGTCCGTTTAATTAGGTGAATGTTGGCTATTTTATTGTTCTACTGTAAAATGGGCATACCCTCTTCTGATTCTTATACTGCGATATTATATTGGTTATCAGGCTCAGATAAATAAAATTGCATCTAGCGTCTAATCTATCAAACAGGTCAACAGACAAACAGAACGTTAAAATTATAACACTCCTAGTTGTTCATATTATTTAAAAACATCTATAGTAAAATATATATTACACTAGAGTTCCTAACTTCCCTTCATACGTTGCTCCATCGCGTCGTAACGTGATGGAGCAACATACATCCAAACATCCGAATAATATCCAAACATTGGCATTCATAATAATAGTTGGATTCGAATATAAATAAATATTCTACGGAACCTCTTTCCTCTCAGCGCCATCGCGATGGGTCGGCCATGTCGAAAGGCCACCTCAAGAAGCCGAAAGCCCGCGTCGGTCGAAATTTTATAGTTTATAATTACTTGTGATAGCCGCCGTGACCCGACCGATTCGCTTTGAGTCAGTGAGATCGATTCACTTCTAGATCGCACTCTGATTCAATCTCTGTGATATTCCTTGTTTTAGAATTATTTGAAAGTTTGAAACTTGTTATGAAATCATGTTTTAATAAAAAATATGATTATTACTCGAATTTTAATCATTGATAGTCTTACGTTCGACAGCGTAATAATCATAACCAGAAGTTGCCTGGAAGACAGCGGCCTTAGCGATGAAGTCGCCGATTGTTACTATTTAAGTAAATTTATCTACGTATGCAAAAGAAACCGATTCAGCTACTTAACAAAAAAAAATACAAGAACAAAATCTTCTTCAGATACATATTTTCAAAATGACTACTTTTACCAGTATCATTAATGAATCTAAAGATTCCTGGTGAACGTAATGAGACAAATTATGCCAATTATTGCATCGTCATTGATTCTCATTAGCGTGCAAAGCTTGAAATAAATTCATCCTTTTGAAAGGGGGTAAAGAAGATTTCATTACACCGAACGTATTCTGATTCGGCATATTATTTTATATCCTAAGGTTGTCCGGAGAAGATCATTTTCAATAAAGCCGCCAACTGTCGTGCTATTTTACAGTTTGCTATATTTTTCAGTAACCTTTTATGTGAATCAATGGAGAATAATCATCTGTCTATTCCCAGCTAATAATTGAGCGTTCAAAAAAATTGGTAATCATAGGAACTGCCGATAGAAGTGGAAACTTATAACTCAAACTTATAATATAAAAATGATTTTATAGCTCACTTTGGAAACTACGCGGGTGATTCCGGAGGGCGTGGCCATGACCATGGCCATCCTGAAATGCGTCAGCCAATCAATGGCCAATGAGAAATGCTAACGCATTTCTAGATGGCCAATGGCTATGGTCCCGAGTTTACCCGAAGATTTCTTGTCATTCCCGAGCGTAACGCTAGAATTAAATTCACAGCCCACGAAAAATCTGTCTGTGATGCGCCAAAAAAGTGTTCACTTCAAAAGACATCATAAGAATCGATTTACAAATGGTGGAGCTATGGCGTAATATATATTAAAAACATGCAACTGAATGATAACCTTCTTTAGAAGTAATTTAAAATTGACGTACCTTTGTCTTACTCCCGCCAATAGAGCCGGGTCTAATGGACCCGGTCTCGTAGAACCTGGTCAGGATCTTGGAGACGCAGCCATGAGAGACAAGCAGCTGCCTGCTGATGTCGCACGGCCTCACGCCCATGATGGCCAGCTCTACGATGCGCTTGCGCACGCCATCAGGCAGCGGACGGCCGTTGACGAACACACCGCCCAGTTGGTTCACTCCGGCTTGCCCTGTCAACAGAATATGAATGAAAGCTAAAGTTGAAGTATACCTACTTAAAGTTTTCAATGGTTTCTAGGTTAGACCACTGTTTTAAGTACACAACTCAACTGTTTTAACAACAAATACTCTGTTACTGAGGTCTTACTCTTTCTATTCCTTCATGCGGTCCTTCTACGAGTACTAATACTTATTATAAATGCGCATATTTGTATGTTTGTTGATTAATCACGTCGGAACGTCTGAACGGAAAAGGTTGAAATTTGAAACACAGGTTATAGTCTGGAACAGCCTTTCCCAAAGTGGGCGATAACGCCCCCTTGGGGCGCTGCAGGCCTAAAGGGGACGGTAAGACTCATAAAAAAATGGGGGCTTTATGTAGAGGCTTGGAGTCCGTTGGAGTACGTGGGATGTAGAGGCTTGGAGTCCGTTGTGTACTACATACTGAGCTCAGGTCTCAAGTTAACTCTTGCAGATTATAGTTTAAGTCTCGTTTAGAATGAATTTTTGATCTTCGCTAATATCACAATCTATTTATATAAAAATCAATGCCACTATTCGTTGTAAGTAAACTCTTCCTAAACGGCTCGACCGATTTGAATTATTTTTTTTGTATACGTTTGGGTAGGGCCTCGAATGGTTTAGATTAACAAATCACCCCGGCAGATGGCGCTCCATTTGGTATCTAGGTTATTATCCGAGCGAAGCTGGAAGGGGCGCTAGTCTATCTTAATATATATAAATCTCGTGTCACAATGTTTGTTCTCAATGGACTCCTAAACCACTTATCCGATTTTAATCAAAGTTGGACACCGTGTGTAGATGGATCCAACTTAAAAGATAGGATAGTTTTTATTTCGATTAATAGGCTTTATGTGACCATATCCGAGCGAAGCCGGAACGGGCGGCTAGTATAATATAAAATCAGTGCCACTTTTCGTTGTAAGTAAACTCCTCCTAAACGGTTCGACCGATTTGAATTATTTTTTTTGTATACGTTTGGGTAGGGCCTCGAATGGTTTAGATTCACAAATCACCCCGGTAGATGGCGCTGCAGTTGGTATCTAGGTTATTATCCGAGGAAAGCTGGAAAGGGCGCTAGTCTATATATATATAAAAATCAATGCCACTTTTCGTTGTAAGTAAACTCCTCCGACGGCTCGACCGATTTGAATTTTTTTTTGTATACGTTTGGGTAGGGCCTCAAATGGTTTAGATTTACAAATCACCCCGGTAGATGGCGCTGCAGTTGGTATCTAGGTTATTATCCGAGGAAAGCTGGAAGGGGCGTTAGTCTATATATATAAAAATCAATGCTACTTTTTCGTTGTAAGTAAACTCCTCCTAAATGGCTCGATCGATTTGAATGATTTTTTGTATACGTTTGGGTAGGGCTCTGGATGGTTAAGATTCACAAATCGCCCCGGCAGATGGCGCTGCAGTTGGTATCTAGGTTGTATCTAGGTTGGTCGCTAGTTATTTATAAAAATAATTACACAACACAATAATTTTGACGTGACAACATCTTATAAATTGGTTTGCCGGGTGACACTTCAAGAAACTGCGTTACGTTATGCGCTCACAACGAGAGCGAGTGAGAGGCACGCGTCCCTTCCATTCGGGCATGGTTAGCCCGCCTAAGAGCGAGAGAGACAGACATAAAAAGTGAAAGGCACGCGTCCCTTCCGTAAAATTATTTTACCACTCAAAGTCGTTGTCACGTAAAACTTTCGTCCGTATACCGACTTTACAGGCAACCAATTTTTTTTATTAGTTAATTTAATTTGAAGTTATAATAGTTTATAAGTATGTATGTGAAAAATGAGGGCGCTAAAATAATTTATTCTCAAAGAAGGCAATAAGTTAAATAAGTTTGGGAGCCCCTGATCTGGAATATCACATAGGCTACATTTATCACGGATAATAAGGAGAATTTAAACAACATGGTTAAAACGATGTAGTTCCACCGCTCCTAGTTAATTGAGTAATATTAGTAGGAGTAGTATTTTTATTTCATATTAATAAAATAAAAGGTAAGCTTTTGGCCATGAATTGCCTGATGTAAAGTAAAACTTTTTTTGCATATTACGTAGTGTACACCCGAAAGGGACGGATTCCGCTGATAAGGCATCATTATTGACATAACTTTGAAAATGATCGTGTTGAAATCAATTTCGTGAAATACATAGGTATTTCATTATTATCATAGGATAATTAATGTGTGCATGTTATGAATTTACGTTATTTGTTTTTATCTTTTCATGTGGGAGTGACCAATGAGTGGGGCGCGAGATATGGATGTGAGATGGTGCCAATTCACTTTGCGTGAGGTTGGTACCACGTCGTACCATCGTCGCATCGGCCAAAATAGTGTGACCTGGTGTGACGGAAAGAGAGATAGAAATAGAGGTAGAAAATGCATTAGCTGTGCACTTATATAAAAAATTACATATCAAACTTACACATCATATACGACTACTGTCTCGCTTCCTTTTTTTGTTCTAAATGTAGTATACCTATATTTCAGCACTACATACTATGTAATTGCGTCATTATGGACGTTTTAATTATACCTACTTGCATACTGATATTTTAAATAATTCTTTCTGTCGAATTATTTGTATTTCTTTGTTTGCTTTTGCTAATTACACATATTTGAAATTCTGGTGGAATATTTGATTTAACGTGTAATGATTTATGAACAAAGATGATTGTGATTAACGGTTCAATCTAGGTAAAAAGATCCAACAAATACCGCATCAAAGCTTAACATCCAGCAAGCTAGCGGTCAAATCTAACTTATTAGTGGAGAAAAACTCATTCTACTCAATTACAAGTACTTCAATAAATTTGGCCCTAAATATTAACAATAAAAAAACTCCTCCCTTGCTTCCCTAATGACTCAATTTGAAAATAAATTATGAGTCGGCGCATGCTTACGACTCAATTGTTGACAAAAGAGTCTTCAAAGGTTGAATTATTGCGAGTCTGCACCTGCCATTATTTAAGGCTAATATGTATTTGATTGCCAAATTCTCATACATTTTGTTCAATGCTGATCGTCAATTTAAAAATATTTTTGGACGAGAGCGTGCTTACTCGTATACTAAAGGTTCCGTACTGCTAAAGTATTTTTTCGTAATAATTGATTCTGTGGAATAGATGAGATAAGTATTTAATTTTTGTTTTTTATTTTGTACAGATTTGTAAAATTTGTTCTAAATTGTAACTTTATCGTACCAATATTCTAATTGCGAAGATTGGTCACCAATTTGTTGTTGTACCAAAGGATGGATTTTTTTAATGAACGAGCACAACTGTTTATATTATAATTCCAACTGAATTGATCCATAGTTATATTTACATTAATCTATTGAAAAGCAAATATAAAATAATTACTACCTACAACATTTCAGAATTAATCAATTACAGATGAACTATTACTGTTCTAAAGATACAGCTGCCTAATTTTGGGGCAGATATTATGGGATTAGCGATTGGCTCCGTTTACACTAATTGGGCGCGGAACTCTAAAATAAAACACAAAAACATATTTAACTTTCTAATTAAAGTTAGATGTGTTATCTTTCTAGAAGCTCGTAAATATTTTACGAGGTAAAAACAGATCGACAAGTTAAGGGAATTTTATGTGCTTAAATATGGTTTTAATAGGTATAGGAGGAATATTATATGATAATCTTAAGTGGACTCGATTATGAAGTAGATTAATGTGGAAGGCTTTTCAGTTATTGTGCCTCCGGGAGGTCTATTGCTTGACGCAAATGGCTATGACTTTCACTATTGTTATGGTTATCTATTTTTATGTTGTGGTAGCGAGCAACAAACGTTTAAGCAACAAATCTTTCGAATACCACCATCGTACTTCCTACAAATAATATAAATGCGAAATTTTGGATGTTTGTTGCTCAATTGCGTCGGAACAACTGAACGAATCAGCTCAAAATTTGGAACACAGATAGTCTGGAATAACACATCGGCCGTTTATCTTAGGAAAATAACGGGGACGGAAACTGTGCGGGTGAAACCGCTGGGCGCTGTTAGTCATTAATAAAGAGTATAAGCCATTACAAGATATTGTAACAAGTAAGTGTATAGCACGATGTATGCATAATACTTGTGGTGACCAAATGTAAAAACACGCCAAGTATGTGTGCGTGAAAACAGTACATGTAATTCAGTCACGTATCATATACGTCTCGGGCGGTACTGCGAACGAACTACTGCTACGAACGGCCACACTCTTACCGTAACATATACATAATACTTGTGGCGGCCAGAAGTGTAAAAACTATATTGTAGCGTGAAAACAGTACATGTAATTCACTTAAATTATTAATAATACAGCCACACATTTGCACCGTATTTGTGAGTAACCTTACCACAAGTAAAGCTCGCTTCGTTTCGTGTGATAAATCTATATGTATATAAATCAATGCTACTTCTCGTTGTAAGTAATGGCTCGACCGATTTGAATGTTTTTTTTGTATACCTACGTTTGGGTAGGGCCCTGGATGGTTTAGATTCTCAAATCAGCCCGGCAGATGGCGCTGCAGTTAGTATCTAGGTTATTATCCGAGCGAAGCCAGAATGGGCCGCTAGTACTATATACATACTCTACTACATCAGACCCGGAAATAGTGTCTTCAGATGTTGCCGCCGGCGTCGAAGACCAGCCAATAAACGATTTAACTCCAATAATCAGTTCCACCAGCGCTCACATTGCTCATTATACTTCTAGAAGGCTATCCGCGGCACCTACGCATCGGCTACCGTTAAAACCTCCATTATAAAACCATAAAACAATCGCCTGCCGAGCGATTTATTGCCTTAATCTAATAAAATTAACGTTCTAATTTGTTTGAAACGATCTGGGTTTACAGCGTTTCTGTAAGGGCGGTGTAGACGAGCCACTTTTTGTGGGAAATCGCGCGATATGTATTGTCCATATTGCTTTATGAATTACTCATGATTTGGACTCGCGAATGTTAATAGGTATATTTTTATTTACGAAAAAGCAATTGATACCAAATGTGGCACAGCGACTATACAGAAATAATAAAAGGGCAAGATATTGTGATTTTGGAATTGATATATCTTTACTTATATACGTTTTTTGTGGGTGTTTTACACAGTTGGACCGGTTTAGATAAAATTTTGTGTGTTCAAGTAGATTGAAGAATGATTTAGATTTTCTACAAAAAAAATCTGTTTTATGTGTGTATCTCGCGTCCGTTCGTAACACGCTATTATTCAATAAATTTATTGATAATAATAGTATTATGACAAATTGCAATTTAGATGACGTAGAATAATAATAATTGTTTATTATTTTTGTTTATATATATACAAAATATTTATAAATATAACGTGTTCTTCTCGGGACGCCCAACAAAAGTGACAACTTAAACTAATCGAATCGAATTTTTAGTAGAAATAGTAAGAGGGGGAAGCGTTTGTCAGAAATACGCCCAAATACTACTATACTATACAAATAAATAATATATTAATAGTGAGAGAGAGAGAGAGAGAGAGAGAGAGGAGCCTGCTTGGCTGCCGCTGCCGTACGTGTAAGAAAAAAGGAAGCCCAGACTTACCCGAATACAAAGCGGCATACCCTGCCATAAGCAGTTATCACTTCATATTTTAAAGTATTAAATGTATTATAGTATTGTATGACGAATATCCTGTTTTGCATACCACAGACCAGTCATTATAAGTTTCCGTTTCACCGTCACACCTTCGCCGCTGTCACCACAAAAAGTCGTCGGTCTGGTCGAGCAGCCGCGCCCGCCATTTCACGGTGTTGTCGCGCAAAACGAACTCCGTCCGATGCAAATTACTTTCCTTACTTTACGATTGCTCTTTCTTGACCGCTCTTTAATGATTGACAGCCTCTCAATCGATACTACACCATAAACTCTGCATATAAGGTAGGATTCGAGTTGTTGTGTCGAGATATCATTAAAGTATCGGCCTCGTCGCGTTAGTGTGGCGTTGTCTGGTAGCAATCGTTCCGCGAATCGAGTACTGTGCGACAAACTTATCTGGTCCGATGGCTAAAAGTGAAACTAACGATGCCAATGTGAAATGATTGACATTTTCTTTTTTAACTGCAATAGTACCGACATCTCTGAGGAAGGTAGGTAAGTTTGGTACTGTATCTAATCTCATAGACTGATTTGATTACGTATTGATAAATGTTAGAAGCTGGATATGTAGCGATGAATCGAAGTGGTTTACGGTTTCAGAGAAAGCTTAGTTACAGTGTGAAGTAATCATAATGAAAATAGGCAGCGTTTAGCGATATAACGAGTTTGCAATGTGCATTTTGTTTGAAAAATATTTTTTGAAAAGAATTTCACTTTTTATTACATTAATTCTGACTTGTCCAGTCATTATTACACAAGGAATATTCTAGATGTGTTTCCTTGAGCTAAAGAGGTTCTTGCTCCGAAAATGCGTTATTCGCTCCTCGATCTGAGTACGCTAGATTCTAAGGTTAAGTGCGTATATAGTAAAAAATTTGTTGAGCAGTGGCATGTCTGTGGATTACTTTGTATCCCGAAAAAAATACGGGTACTACGCGAGACGGGAAAACGGCGGGGCTCTGGTAGTAAGAGGTATCTACAAGTATCTAAGTACTGGTATAAAATGGGGAGTATTATTTATGTACAATGAAAAAAAATACTAATAATAGTAGGTATTATACCAAAACTAAATCACAAAACAAGATTGTGCAGTTTATGACTGCCGGCAGGATGAAATCTCATTTGGCAGAGATCGTAAACCTGGACCGAGACACACTGAAACGGTAATGCTACCGATTGACTGCCGAGCATTATATTTTATGTCAGGGCTTCTCAACCTTTTCACGGCCAACCCACTGTTGATTGAAGCATAAACAGTCTACTTTTTGTTTCTATTGCTGTGACTTGAGACATTATACTAATAAGAGACAAAGTCATAATCTACTACACTTTTTTTTTATTATCGCTATTGCCGATTGGATTATATCGGTTTCATAACGATGTGTTGTCAATAGTTTTCTGAAAGTTTGGTAGGTATTTGAATTTTCAACTATTTTACTAGTAGGAATACCTGTCCTACTCAATGAATGCTACATCTCGCACTACAAATAGCGCAAAGGCACCGGCAGACGTTATGACTTCGGCTTGGGCTGCTGCCTGCTGCTGCTAGGGAAGATAAACAAAAAATAATAAGTAACTTTATTTTGTCCAAAAGAAAATACGTTACGTAATAAACTATGAACCCGTTAGCTCTGAACTAGTTTCAAACTGTGTTTCGTTAGCTAATTGTTTCTCCCATGAAGACGTATTCTTATATTTAGTTATGTCAAGGAATTACCTGTTTTCGTCAGAGGAGCCTCAAGTTATATTCTTTAATTACTATTAAATTTAAATAATACCTATCCAGTATAATCTTGAATAGTATTCAATGCTGCAACCACCTTGCTTCCCACAAACTGATTAATGGCATCCTCTATGTCAGAACTCAACTTCTGGGTTCCAGAACCAAAGTTGACATCCTCTGGCCAGCAATGAAGTGTCCTATTAATGTAAAATGTGCAGTAAAACTGTAATGTACTGTACGGGGTGTCCCGTAAATTAGCGGAGAAAGCGATCTGGGAGGCTAAGCAGAATGCTTTAAAGATGGTAGAAGAAGATCGTCTATGGATCATATTAATGTCAACTGGATTGAAGGAATCTCAATTGATATGACAGTTGTATTAAAAATCGGTAGGTCTCAAGTGGCCTCTACTGCCTACTGAACTTTGAGCTAGTGCACAACCCGCGGGTCCCTACGACCTTAACAAAAGAATAATAGCGTAAATAGTTATTTTGTAGTGGTAGGACTCCTAGCAGTGTCCGCCTGGGGAAGTACCACACCTTTGCCAGTTATCGCCTTCTTTTGTCGCGTTCTATCGCCAAGCAGTAATGTGAAACATTACTGTGTTCCGGTTTGAAGGGCAATGTTTCCAGAGAACATATCAACTACATATCTACATATATCGCGCTACATATCTAGCGCGAGAGCCAGTGGGCAGCAAACCCAGTTACTGAGAGAGAGTTTGATCGAACGTTTGAGCTTGACCCTTGAGGCGGTGTCTGAATGGGGTGATGCCAATCTGGTCAAGTTCAACGAGAGTAAGACGCAGGCGTGTCTGTTCTCCGCAAAAAGGAGTCCATTCCAACTGACTCCTACTTTTCGTGGTGTATCCATGCCAGTTTCTGACCGTCTTGAGCTTTTTGGCGTTACTTTGACATCCACGCTCAACTTTGGCTCGTATATCGAGTCCAAGGCTAAATTAGCTGCCAAAAAACTAGGTGTCCTCTCAAAGGTGCGAAGGTACTTCAACTCTGAACAGTCGCTCACATTGTATCAAGCACAGATTCGCTCTTGTATGGAGTACTGTTCGCACCTTTGGGATGGATCGGCTAAGTATCAGCTGGAGGCCCTGGAATCGATCGAGAGACGTACCAAAAGGCTCATAGGCAATGACTCTCTTCTGCGAAAAAGACTACAAAGTCTTGATCATGGTTACAATCTTTGTGTCTTCAAATCGAGAGTGAATCGGTTTCTTCTAGGTAAACACGCTCCATCGTACACCGCATCGTCGCTTAACATCAGGCGAGATGGCGGTCAAGTGTAAACCTATAAAAGTTAAAAAAAATAAAAAAATTACAGGGCTTAGAGAAATAACGTCTTAGATTTCTGGGTGATGAGCGCAGTGCAGTGCTAGGTAATGGTTTGGACTCTTCATGTTAGCTGCGTGTCGTTATGCTGTTATGTGGCAGGCATGTTGCTTACCATCAGGCACATGCATTGCTCGTCTCGTCAAACTTTATTTAAAAAAAATAGCCCATTAAATGCTATTCCCAGCAGTGGGTGCTGAGACTCGGGGACTTAACTCGAAAGGAGAGAGTCAAGGCCATACGCGTATGGCCACGCTGGCCCAGTGCTGGATGGTGGATGAGACAAGACTTCGAAACCATCTAGGCACATGTCGGTTTCCTCACGATGTTTTCTTTCACCGTTTTTATGTTAGCGGCGTCTTCGAAAATACAGTGGTGTATGTGGGGTCTGAACCAGGGTACTATGGATCGGCAGTCGCCGTTCTTCCGGCTATACCATCCGTAACTTGCACTGCTGGTGTAGTGGTATCACGCCTGATTCCCTACAAACCTAATCTTAGGGAACTCTACTAGTACGTACATTTTTTTTAATTATCTTGCTATTTATTTAGCTTTATTTGTTTAAGTTTTTATGTTAATGCTATTCATGTAATTTTCAAGTGATTATATAGTTTTTATTTAACAAAGTACACTCCGCGAGGTATAAGCTGAGCTTTGCATTAGTGTGAGTGATCAACAATCAGGCAGGAGCTTGAAATTTTGTCCGCGAGGTATAGGTTGGGAATATTCTAGGATCGAGGATTAAAGTGGACATAAAAGTGTAAAAAGATCCATCAATGGATTTTTGTAATGGATCTTAGTGGATTTAGGGGGCTGAGCTTTGCATTAGTGTGAGTGATCACCAATCAGGCAGGAGCGCGGCGAGACAGAATGGCGCCGCGCCTAAGGCCGGTTGTCACACCTACACTACACTCACACAAATGCAAAGCTCAGCTTATGCCTCGCGGAGTGTACTACATCTATTACGACGCAAGGGCATCTCAAACGATAAGTACCACTTTGGTTTGGGCTGTTACCGGACAGATCGAACAACGACTTGGCTTCTCAGAAGGTATTACTTTACCGCCCTAGCGGGGAGAATCAAGCACATGTCCTCTTGTAACCGGTATGTAGAGCCAATATTCCAATACTCTTTGTGTTCCAATAGCTGCGTGTCACTGTGCTGTTATGTGTCAGGCATGTTGCTTACCATCAGGCACATGTCCTGATCATCTCGTCACGCCTTATTTAAAAAAAAATTAAAAAAAAATCCTACCCTACTTCCTATTATCTTATTAATATTACAAATGTAAATGTTTGAATATTTGTATGTTTGTTGCTCAATGACGTCGTAACGTCAGACAGATCTAGTTAAAATGTCGAACACTGTCTCGCAGTGTCAACCTTGAATTTAATGGGCCCTGGGCTAATACTACTTAGAAACTCATCTTTTTCGCATTATCGATTGTTTTCGACTTTGACTTGACTTAGCTGGGCTAAGTCAAGTCAAAGTCGAAAAAGCCAGGGCCAGTCGAAAAAGCCCTTGAAGCCAGGGCCCTGGGCTGTAGCCCAAAAAGCCATATGGTAGATCCGGGCCGGTTATCTCGTAGTCTGAAAGAACACATAGGATACTTTTTATCCCGGGAAAACAACGGAAACAAGAAATACGCGGGTAAGATCGTGGATATATTTTTGAACTTCATCTGATATCAGTTGGCCTATTATTTGAGGGATTGCCTTGTAAAAGATGTTGTAGTGGTAGGACTCCCTAGCAGAGTCCGCCTGGGGAAGTACCACACTTTTGCCAGTTATTTTACCGCAAACCTTCAAACCGGAACACAGTAATGTTTCCACATTACTGTGTTCCGGTTTGAAGGGCAATGTTTCCAGAGAAATTACAGCGCTTAGAGATATAACTTCTTAGATCTCTGGGTGATGCGCAGTGCAGTGCTAGGTAAAATGTTGACTCTCCATGTTCCAATAGCTACGTGTCACTGTGCTGTTATGTAACAGGCATGTTGCTTACCATCAGGCACATGTCCTGCTCGTCTCGTCACTTCTTATTAAAAAAAAAATTAAAATATACCTGAGTCGGTTGGTCTTAACACCGCTCTACCTATGCCACAGAGCAGCCTTTATACCAACACCAGTAGCCAATTTAACGGTATTTAAGGATTGCGCTGCGCACCGCTAATATGTATGTGTTACCAGCGATGCACTAAAACATCTCCAGTACCATAAAACTGCGTATTTCACGGTGGTGGAACGGATTCATAAGTTTTTTTTGTCTCTTACTAATTTTAGATTACAGATGAGAAAGTTTGGATGTTTGTTACTTAATCACGTCGAAACCGAACGGATCGAATCGAAATTTGATTTGAACAGATTAACCCTTAATAAATCACATGAAGAAAATCACACAATTAGTCGCATCGCGTCGCGTGTCCAGTGACCCCAAATAACATTGTTGAAAAAGTAGAGTTATAAATAAATCATAGTACAATTTTTGCGTTATTAATAATCTCTATCATACTTAACTTTTATAAACTATACATTAAAAAAAATGTGGTTGAATTGATAGCCTCCTCCTTTTTGGAAGTCGTTTAAAAACATAACTATGACTTTGAATTTAAATAAACAATAACAAACATGTAAGCTTGTAACCTGTCTTAAAATGCTAGTACACCAACCATATGGTCGAAAGATGGCCCCGAATTGACTTCAGTGTAAAATAAAAGTACATTGTTTACCGCTCTTTATTCAATTGCCATTATTTAGATGTCAAATTCTTAATTTTTTTACAATTTAGACCGATAAAACAATCAAGACACGCGTCTAATGATAAGGAACAAACCGTTTCGTAACATCCAAGTGTCACATAACTATTTGATTTTCACTTAAATTTTTATCCCAAGAAAAAACGGGTTCGCGAACTATGCGGGTAAAACTGTGGGTTGCTGTAATAGGTATATTAATATACCTATAACAGCACATATATAATATAATATAATATAATAGCATATATATAATATAGTTAGGACCTTTTGTAGAATCCGCCTGAAGAAGTGACCCAGCTCTGCCATTTACTTTACCGCCAAACAGTAGCTAATATGCCAAATTTTTTATGACCCGGCTTGAATGGCGAAATTTCAAGAAAAATTACTTACAATACAAAGAGATATATTATACTAATACTACAGATTCGATAGTTTGGAAGTTTGTAGATCAAGTATGTTGGAACTACTGAACAGATCGGCAGATCTATCACCTAACTCTCCTGCTTTCTGCTATGCTTTGATTCGTGATGTCTTCGGCCAATTTTATAATGCTGATGAAAGCAGCCAACTAACTACACCTGCTTTCAGTTCCATTGCATACGGAAAGCAGGTGTAGTTGTCTGCTTTCATCGACGTTATCACATTGGCTGATGACATCACAAATCAAAGCATAGCAGAAGAAAGCAAGAGAGAAAAGGTTCACGAGGCTGTCGCGGTATCATTGCGAACTGGCGCCCATACAATTCCATGAAGTCAAGTGCCTGTCGCAGTCTCCTCACACGGGCTCTTGTCTCGGTCCGCTAACTTGTAGGGTTACTTTAAACAGTTAGATTATGGTCTGGAACAGCATGCCTATGTGCTATATATGCCTACTTGTTATTGCAAAAAAATACGAAGAAAACAGGAATTGCGCAGCTGAAACCACAAATCACTTCTAGTATATTGCTGCTAGTATACACTAAGATATCATCACTAAATACATAAAACCAAATAATAGTGTTGATCAACACAAATACTATAAAACTACTCTGTTGCACAAGAATTCCGACACTCTCCTTCATATTTTATGTACTTTCTGTTTAACTAGACAATTCACAAAGAGTGATAAACCCAGGATGTATTTGACGCTAATCTCTCCATCCTAGATTTTGTAGCCTGACTCATATTGCATAAACTATATCAGGGTCTGTATTCTCTTTTCCACATTCTCTTTGGGAAATGTACGAAACGCGTGTTTCTGCCGATGAAACTTACTCGTAACGTACCTATACTAGGCTTAGGCGAGCCGAAAATTTATCAAATTTTTGTGCAAATCACCATAGTTTCAAAGACTCGAACGAAAATGTTTGACTCTAATTTTGAGATAAGAATATCTAGGCTGTGAAATTTGTTGCTTAAGTGAATTTTACTGATGGTGTCAATCTTGGTGTTTTCAAATTAAGAGTGTATCGGTTTCTCGTTGCACTTTTTTCATACAACTACATTCTTCATTAAATTTTCATCACTAATGCTACTATTACTGTAAGTGATATTAGTGTGGTCAGTGATACGGAAGTTACGCCTGGTTTAGTCGAGAATACGGCAACAGCCGATCCGGATTTGATTTGAACCTGAACCCCACGTACATCCTTGCTATTTGGAAAATATACGCGTAATGTCGGTAAGGTAAATAACGGCGAAGAAAAATATCCTGAAGAAGCTTGCATGTTCCAAAAATCTTTCGAGGTCATGCGTCATTCACTAGCCCGCACTGGGCCAGCGTGGTGGATTATGGTCATAACTCTCTCCATGCAAAAGAAAGCCCCGAGTCCATTACAACCCCGGGAACATTATTTACTGACTATGCATGTGATGCTAGTAATATGGCGGCCACATTCTCCACAACCTGCGAAACCGTGGATCATCTTACACTGGACTGTGTTTACGTTTTCGTAATTGGTAATAAACAATCAGATCCCCATTACATTTTATAACAGAACGTACAAAGTTTGAAGGCTAGCGATCGTAAAATTTTATCAAAAGTATATCTTGAGGACCTGTACAAATAATCTTAAAAAAATAACTAGATTGCTTTTTGTTATTTACAAAAAAGCACAATTTCATGTTTGGCCAGTGTCGTAAAAAAATACAAAAACGAATGCCGCGGCGTAAGAATTTTTGTATATTTTAATGTTTTAGTTTTTTTACATAACTAGGTACATACATATGTATGTAGATACCTATTTCATTTGTGTCTGTGCGCGGCAATTTAGCTAAGACGCTGACTGGCTTCTCGCTCTGAATAGCCTTAGAGTGACGAGACGAGCAGAACATGTACTCGTACCTACGTCTGGTGAAAAGAAATACTCCTGCCCATAACAGCACTAACATACAAATCATTATATAACACTGCATTGAGCAATATAAGATGATATATACGGTGATATTTGCAAAATTACTTCTTGGCGGTAGAATAACTAGCATATCAGTATTAACAGCCCACTAAAAGTTCCCATTGCTGATAATCGGGACCTTTTGTCGCAAGAAGAGACCACGCTGGCCCAGTGTGGGTTGGTGGATGACACATGACTTCGAAAGATTTTAGCTACATTTCGGTTTCCTCACAAGCTGTCCTTCACCGTTTTAAGTTAGTGGCATCATCTATTGGAAAAGATAGTAGTGCGCGTGGTTTCGAACCCGGGGTCTCAGGATCGGGAGTCGCCATCCTCCCGACTAGACCAGGTGTAACTTCTGTTAGAATAACTGGCAATGATGTGGTGTTCCTCAAGGCCAACCCTGCAATTCCGAATCAAGATGAAGAATTATTCCATCACTACCAATCCATGAAGCATTTTACAACTGCAATAGCATTTAACACTGAATCGGTAAATCCCTAATACGCTTCCAGTTTAACAGTAGTCGTAAAACATCAGAGTAAGTGCGAGAAGCTTCGTAAAACTCGCCGACATTTTTGTATCTTTTTCCTTTGCGCATATATCGCCAATATATTGAGAGGTTATGGCCCGGTTTATGCCTTGTGACTGATTTTTACTACATCGACGATTGGACCGATTTAGGCTTCGGGTATCGTGTTCTGCTACTGATGTTTAGGGTCGACGGGTGATGATTTCATCGAGATATCGTTTTTTTTGTTGGATAAAAACTTGATTCTTGAATTTGTTGTAGTACGGGCAGTACGGGCACCTTTAATTATTACTAAAGGTAGCGGTTCGCCCGGAGACCGCGACACGAGACCGCGACAGGTACTTGACTCTAGTATGGGCGCCAGTTCGCGCCGAGACCGCGACACATGTCTCGCGACACGTGTCTCGGTCTCCTGTCACGGTCTCGGCGCGAACTGGCGCCTATACAATTCTAGAGAGCCTGTCGCGGTCTCCGGTCGCGGTCTCGCGTCGCGGTCTCGTGTCACGGCCTCCGGGCGAACTTGTACCTTAACACGCGGGTAAAACCATGAAACGCTGCTAACGTACCATATGTATGTATTTGAAATTATATAATATGTATTATGTGTTGTGCGTGAATTGTCCAGTAATATTTATTTATATTATTATTTCAAATAACTTTAGGTTTCACAATACAAGGTTTGATTAGTTTGGGTTGTGATAAAAACCAATAAATATTCAGTTATTTTTTGGTTCTCATGATTTCCCACAGTAAAAAGTAGCATTAAGTGGTATTTCAGACCAACGTCTAAATGTATTTCGAATTTCAATCCCAACCGTAGAGGTGTTAAATAATAAATAAATATTGGTGGACAATTCACACACAACAACAACAACACACAACCAGTTAAGTAGGACGTGATTGAGCAACAAACATCAAAATTTCCGAATTTTCACATCTACCTAGAGGTAGATACGAGTATTACGAGTAATTAATACGATCTATTTTGCCCAAGTAACAAACCTTGACTTTTCCAAAATCTCTTTCATTTTGAATTTTACAACTTTGTTGATCAAAGAGAATTGATGGCAATGACAGCTTCTTTGTCTGTGACATTGACAGTTTCTCTCCGCGTCCACGAATGTGTAGTTTTATGTAGTTTTCAAAGGTTTTTTTAAAATAGATAATAAAGCGAAATAAACAAACAAATGGACCGCTGCCGATGTCCGGAATATAAAGATGCAGTGAAAAACTTAAAGTTTTACACCGTGGGCACGCTACGACCAGATATTATTGAAAATTATGATAGTAAGCAACCTATACCTACTCACTTGTCTTTGTTTAGTACAGATACTCGCAGTCACAGTTGCCGCGCGAACTGCCGCCTTAATTTTTTTTTTTCTAGTGTTAGGACTCCTAGCAGTGTCCGCCTGGGGAAGTCACACCTTTGCCAGTTATTCTACCGCCAAACAGTAATGTGAATGGGCAGAATGTGTTCCGGTTTGAACGGCAATGTTTCCAGAGAAATTACAGTGTTTAGAGATATAACATCTTAGATCTCTGGGTGATGAGCGTAGTGCAGTGCTAGGTGATGATTTGGACTCTTAATGTTCCCATAGCTGCGTGTCACTGTGTTGTTATGTGGCAGACATGTTGCTTACCATCAGGCACATGGCCTGCTCGTCTCGTCACTTATGATGATGATGTTTTTTGTAATATTAAATTTCGTCCTTCAGGCACCGGGTACGCAGTCTCCTGGTTCAAGATCGGCATCTCCTATGACGACATGAAGTTCGTTCGGCCGCGGGCACACAAGGTGCTCGAATGGAATGAGCGGCCCGAGAACCGTCTTTCTAAGGAGGCGAGGCGGATTGAGCAGATGTGGTGTCCCTTCATGACGCCGTATGTTGACACGTTGCCCCAAGAAGCTCAGAATATGTACGCACCGAAGGACTAGACGAGGTTTTTTGTAAAAAGGGGTTTTGACTTCTATATTAATTATTCGATGGGAATTTTGACGTACCTAAATAAAATAGATTTTCCGCACGGTTCCTTTGTGTCAATCGTAAGCAGATGACGTGCATACTTTCTATGGCAACAGAGTGATGTGCCGCGATAAAAGTATGACACTTCCACTAGAGCAACAAGGCAAAAAGGATGCTACCCGTGCTTTCGGTGCAAAGCGTTTGTGCCAACTCTATACGTAGTATATGTAAACTCTTTGGTATATTATGACGGTGATTACAGTTTTGCGGTAACATATAAGTATATTTTGTTTGCCATCTTACAATTAGGTAACTTTTTTATAAAAAATATTTAATATACCTTACTTTTCTTTCTCACTACTAGCCCCTAACTAAGCAAAGTTTGTACTATGGAAGCTAGATTGCTGATATAATACTTAGGTATATAGGTATACATATAGTTATAAATATATATGTACATAGTAACATCCAGGCGCAAAACAAATATTTGTATTCATCAAACGAATATTTATATACATCATAAGTATCCATCACACGGGTGGGAATCGAACCCACGACCTACAGCTTCGCAGGCAGACTTACTACCAATTAAGCCACAGGTCAGCAGAAATCCTACTAATATTCTGACTTTTTTACTACTGTCAATGTGAAAGTTAGTATGTTTGTTGCTCAATCACGTCGCAACGTCGTCGTATCGGGTTGAAATTTCGAATACATTTTACGAATACAAATTTCTTTATTTGTGATAAGAACGTGAACACATAATTATTGAACCCATCTGGTCCAAACTAGTACGTGATAATACAGTCTAGAATAACAAACACTTAGTAGGATATTTTTATGTCAAACTAACGGAAACTGGAACTCTGCGGGTGAAATCGCAGAGCGATGGTAGCTATGTAACATAACAGCTGTACATTTAAAGCAAAAATTATGAGACCTTCCCAGTAGCGCTCTCAATATTTCCCAGTATAATAAAATTACACACCCAAAACGTTACAAAATCTATCCTGTTTCCACAGTTTATAAGTTTACGATACCCCTGAACTAGTTTTTTATTTAAATTAATTTAAAAGGAAATAAAGTTTACGATATAAAATTGTAACAGTTGTAAACATCCGAGTAGAAAATCGAATCTGATGTTTGAGATCTGTATGATATGGAGCCGTCGTATTCACCGTTACGGTGGGTTAGTGTGGACATGGCGACTACAGTAATACAGATAGATAGTTCACTTAATTTTAGAAACAATGTATACAAAAAACTAATAATTTATATTCTGCAAAACAGTTGACTTCAATTTAAAATTAAGTTCAGACGCTCGGCCAAATTTCATAAAAACGATCACTAAGTAGATGAATAAAAATAAATTTAATATTTTTGTTCATATGTATTTCAGAAACTATCGGACCGATTTCGATTATTTTATATAGGATCACATCTGAAGTAGGTTTGGATCTATCAAACAAAAAAAAAATCGTCTATTAGATTCACAGTTGGGGTCAAGCTAATGCGTAACACACAAAAAATTTAGAACCTCCTCTTTTTTAAATTTGACTCAAAAGAAAGTAGCGATGCCCGAATTTATCTACAATAGATAAACAAGTAGATATTTTTTGTGATGTCTATATCATTTTTGTCAAGACGCGCAAAACTTACGTGTGATATTTAGTACTATGCCTGTCAATAACAACAAAGTATTCAGAGTTCAATTCCCTATCTTAGAATATATCATCATTATCAGTATATTTTGTTGATTTATCTCTTACGTTATTTTAAGTCGACACGGTTTCCAAATAGATTACAGATAAATAATTACCCTTAATATTATAACCTACTGATGAACATAGGCCACTTGCCTATTAAAGGTTTTACGTTTCCAGTTAACTATTTACAAAATCAAAGTGAGATTTTTTTAGTATTGCCAATTCAAATATGTTTTTTAAAAGCCTTCGATTGCGCTTACCTAAAACGTTTCCTAATTAAGTAGATTCCTGCTGAAAAACAGTTATTTTAAATAAAAGTTTTTGATAAAAGTTTAGTTAGTTGAATACATGTATCAATGAAGTCACCAGACCACGACTTAAAGTTTTTACTAGTTCGGCGACGCTCGGCTCATTCAACACCCGACTTTTTGTTGCATTTAAGTAGATAATGAGGCAACGTTAAATTGTAGTCGCTCCTCGATTGTTTAAATTATTGGTCGTATCCATATAAGTCCAACGTCTCTAGTGGACAGTGACCGCCCAAGCCCATTGCTCGATTGTCTAATTTGGCGTCAAAACTGTCTCACCGTACGTTGACATGGCGGTCAAAAAACTGGCGCTTCTCTTTTGTAGATTCGAAGCCGCGATAGGCACAGGTGTGACCTGCCGACCAGATAGAGCAGTTTATCTGAGCCATCGTCATCTAGGGTGCATCATCTTTGACCACACCGCCACATACCATCAAGTGAGCTGTTGGCCAAACCCAACGAATGAAGATAATGACTCCACGTTTGTGATAAGAATACGTAGGCTGTGGTATACGGCGCCTCTGTAGATTTTTCCAATTCTTAGTGTTTTCGAATCGAGAGTGAATGGGTTTCTTTTAGGTAAGCGCGCTTCATCGTAGATTGCATCATCGCTTAAGATTAGGTGAGATGGTGGTCAAGTGCAAACCTACAAGCGATTTTTATCTATATGAATTCTAAACCATCAGTCAGATTGGAAAATGATTTTAGTAGTGGTAGGACTTTTGGCAGAGTCCGCCTGGGGAAGTACCACACCTTTGCGAGTTATTCTTGGCGGTACTACCTTGGCGGTAGTCAAGCAGTAACGTGCAAATTTTACTCTGTTCCGGTGTGAATGGCAATGTTTCCAGATAAATTACAGCTCAGAGATATAAAATCTTATATCTCTGGGTGACGAGCGCAGTGCAGTGCTAGGTAATGATTTTGACTTTTCATGTTCCAATAGCTGCATGTCACTGTGCTGTTATGTAGCAGGCATGTTGCTTACCATCAGCCACATGTCCTGCTCGTCTCGTCACTCTTTATTTAAAAAAAACAATTACTAATTATATTCCAGTTACAAGAATCACATGGAAGAAATTCGCTAGGAGTAGAATTTTAAAGCAAACACACAACAGTGGCACAAGAGAGAGGTATATATAGTTGGTAAAACCCAGCGATTTTGGAAGACTAATTGAGATTAGAAGGTTTCCTCATTTTCCAAAGAATCGACTCACAATGCCTACAGTTTTCTTGTGACCACGGTCGTTGTAATGTAACCCAAAACGTCGGGAGGAAATTTCAGAAGCAAGAATTTAGATTACGTTAGTTTAAGTTTAAGTTTTGTATTTTTTTTTCAATACGGGGGGTATAGGCTTCCAAAGCTAGGCCACTGAAAATCAAGATTCCTACTATTTATAGGGCATGGTATTGGCCTCACTCAAATCTTACTCGTCTTGATCTTGCGGCTCAGTCGCTAACGACTGACTGAGCATTTATTTTTGTGATAAATATAAAAATATGTATGTTTTTTCCTTATCTGTATATTTCTATATATCGTATGTTATGTATAACTAGCGGCGCTACGCAAAACGCACGAAGTTCTCAATCACGCAATTCGCCTTTTTTCGTGATAAAAAGCCTTGAATATGTGTTATCTGACTTACTGTATTCCAACTGTGTTCCAAATGTCAACCCGATACGTTCTGCCGTTGTTTCGTGATTGAGCAACCAACATCCACCCTACTTCAATTTTTTGTTGTATAAGTAGGAAATTAGCTATATAAAAGCTTTTCTTAGTTACAAGCTAGATCATATTAATGTTATAAATCCGATAGTTCGGGTGTTTGTTTCCCAATCACGTCGGAACGACTGTAAAATCGGCCGAACGAACAAACGGATCGAGTTGAAATTTGGAATACGGTTAGATTATGGTTTGGAATGGCACATAGGCTACTTTTCATCATGGGCAAATAACAGGAACGGAAACTGCGCGGGTAAAACCGCTGCTAGTACCTATCTAATTAATCCTCGTGTACCTAACTATTTTGTTGTTCAAAAATATTGTCATCATCATACAGTACATTCGCTATGATCGGGAAAATCCTTTGATATTTCAATAAGAAACAAAAAGCTGTAAACGGCTCTAAAATATTATCATAAGTATTATAACCAAATTACGAAAACCGGAAACGTCGTGTGTGATCTTTAAAAACCAAAACATTCAATAACTTCTAATGCGGACTGAAATCACGGCTTTAGAAGAAGTTACGACTCGCGAGATATATATCGATTTTAAACTGTTTTTCTTTGCTAATAATCGAATGAAACATTTCGCCTTACACTCATAGAAATAAGGTTTAATTTGGAGGCGTATCGTGTTAATTTTCGGTGTCAGTAGATGTTAATAAGAAACGAATGTGACTAAAGCATGTATAATGTATTAAAGAAGCGATGTTCAACTGTTTTTGTTGTAGAGTCGCATGCCTTGTTTCGTATAAATTATATCAGGGCAACATTGTTCCGAATTGCGATGCGTTCTTATTAAAGATTAATTTTTTTTTAATGCAAATAAATAAACCATGGCAGTTGGTCTCTACTGTCTACCGAACTGAATATGTTCAAAGTGTTACACTAGCCAAGAATTAAAAAAATTATGTCGTCAAAAACAAATTGAGATCATGCCCATAGTTTCGTCGACGGTGATTCCTACTTTATTTATTTTTTGTAGGTGGTAATTTACAAGAGTAGGTAGGTACAAAATAAGTAAAAGACACAGAAATAGTGTTTCTTGGGCAAATATAGGTCATCATTATTAAATCTTTAATAGTTTATTTACTTCAAACGTTTGTAAGCTTCCTTTACCTAAATTTCTATTCATTTTATATTTTAATTTGTCTAGAAAGCACAGTTTTGACAATTTCTCTCAGATTTGTTGATTTAAAGCAATTCCCCTAAAATTATATTTTTAACGTTTATGAATAAAGGTCCTGATAAAATAAGTTAAATAAATAATAATACTTTGCCACCACAGTACACATGATGATGTTATACAAAACTTTAGCGTTTATGCAATGCAATGATTGTTTCCAACGGTTCATAATTTCCAATCCATTAACAATAGCAGCAAAACACTTATTTTCTGAAAATGTCACCAATGACTTATATTTGAATTTTATAAATGTAAGCGAAAAATGTTTTTTCGTTTGCACTAAAAAAGTCAACGTCAATGTCCATAGGCCGTATCAGATCTCAACCGGGCCAAGGTTGGGCAGCACTGGATTAGAGAACAGGTCGCGCAGACGCGGGTGGGCTACTCGATACGGATTCGATTTTATCTCGATACGAGATTTGGCTCTCGATTCTCTTAATTACCGTTAATGGGACTGGGGACGGTTGTAATGCACCAGGGCTGTCTATTAATGCTCGTAGAGGTATTGCATTCTGGTTTACTGTTTTTTAAACGTAGATGACGTGTTGTTTTATTATTATTACACGTTGCAATGGTTAGAAACTTTATATTGTACCGACTGGTTGTGCTTAAAATATTGAATTACTAACAAATTTAAATTAATAACTTATCTTAAATTCAGTTTTTACTCTCTGTATTTAGCTCAGAATCCATAATTTTGCAACTGTAAATGTATTCAAAACTCAAAGAACAGATTCCGAACAAAATACACACGAATTAAAACAATATTACTCTGAACATAACACGGTGTATCTAATGACTTGTAACTTTTAAACAACACACATTTGAAATAAATATGCTTTATTTGTGATTAATTATTATTTATCGAAACCTTGTGGTAGCTCATTGAAGTCGTAATCGTCCGAGATCACAATAATTGGTAGGTAGTAAGGTAGGTGATAATTTATATGCACCTCTTTTTTTAAATGTTTTACTAGTTTGTTACCATCTTTTACAAGTTAAGGAAAACGTCGTAAGAACACAAGCATATTCCCAGAAACGTATATTTTGAGAATATTTGTTTCTTTTTAAAGAATTGCCGACATATGTGTATTTTATGTCATCCACCAACGTGTGAGTTTCATACCTTGACTCCTTGTGAGAGAATAGCCAGAGTTACGTCAGCGGGAACATAAAGTGTCGAGCTTATAATATTTTAACAAAATAACTAAACTTATAATATTATAGGGATATATTTTATTTGGTTTAATTTTCTGAGACAAAATATAAATAAAATCGTTTCGCTTATCTCAACTGCAAGTTTTGGCCCTTTTTTGCTTTATGAAAGGATTGACAACCCTAACTAAGGGTTCTTTGAAACGCTTATGATTTCAACGCATGAGGTAAAGTCCTGTCGGGGCGATAAGTGCGGTTCGTCGGTATTTAACCTTAATGTCGGCAGTTAAAGTTAATTAAGATCTGAGCTTTGTCGTGCCTAATGGGACGCGGCTACCGGCTTGATTGTATTCTACGATATGTGTGAATGATGGTTGAGCTGACGAAATTATACCTCTGTGTACCTAGCTTTTGGTAAACAACTTTTTATACAAGTAGCAAGTGGATGGTGTATTTTGACGACAAATAAAAAAGATCAATATAAATGTTAAGAGTTTGTCATCACTGCTGGTTGTAACGGTGAAAGAAATTATCAAGGGAAACCGATTTATTCTGATAAAGTCTACTTTCCAGAACATGTGTGTCAGCCTCCAATATAAAAAAAAATCCAATTGACTGGCCTCGTGGCCTAGTGGGTAGTAACTCTGCCTGCGAAGCCGAGGGTCGTGGGTTCGATTACCACCCAGTGCAAATATTTTTGTGATGAATTCAAATATTTGTACTGCGTCTAGGTGTGTTCTATGTTTAATAAGTATGTATTTAAAACTTTATAAGTGTTTTATATATCAGCTATCTGGCATCCATAGTACAAGTTTTGCTTAGTTTGGGATCAGATGGTGATTTGTGTGAATTGTTTACTTATATTTATTTATTTATCTCCGGCCAAATTTCATCATACTAATAAGTGGCCATTGCAGTGAATTATGGTCTTGATTCTCTCCTTGCGAAAGAAAGCTCAGAATCCCAGAAGAGGAATGTGTTGTGGACTGATTATTTTAAAAGAAAAATTGTGTGTGTATCTATTTTAGTTGTTTTAATACATTTATCCAGATAGAACATATTTACCTGTGTGAGGCATTTTGAGGCAGTACCTGAAACAATTAAATGACTCGTTAGAAATATAGCGCAAATAAAACAGTCGGGTGTCAAGATGAGCAGATTAGGCGACTGATGGTAAGTCGACGAGCCTGCTAAAAGCATAACAATATCGTGCAGTATTTTTTACCACAACGAGATCAATCTACATCATACCCATTTGATGCTCTGCAAGGTGTAGTATTTCTAAAGATGAGCTATATTATATAATCTTACTACTACTATTTTTGCCATAATACAGAACTTCAGGTCATGCAGAACATGCACCTGATGGCAAGTACTCGTAATATACATGTTATCAGACTCTTAACACTACAGAATGGTTTAATTTCTCTCTCTACATAATAATAAAAAGTACAAAGTAGTCTAGTCGTACCTATCTGCCGTAATTGATAAGAGTAGTAGTGGATAACTGTATTATAATAAATGAAATTCACATTTTTGAGACTTAATAGTGTGATGGAAAAAACACATAATTTTAACAAAAAAGAAACGACTTTCAACAGAAAACTTATAAAGTAAAAAAGTTTTCCTCGATTTCTCTAGGATGTCATCATCAGACCCTGGTTTCCTTATCATGGTACCATCCTTGGAATATCTTCTTTACAACAAAAAACCATCAAAATCGGTTCATAAAAGACGAAGTTATCCGCGAACACACATAAAAAGTATATAAGGTCGAATTGAGAAACCTACTTTTTTGAAGTCGGTTAAAAATAGACTTTTCTTTGCTTGGTTGCTTGGAGAAATCATTCGCGTCGACAAAGTCACAAAAATCTACCTTCTATCGGTTTTTCCACACTAAAACCTGTGTGGAAAAGCCGATATGCCCCCCAAAACATCGTGGAAATCTGATAATTCACTAAAAGATCGTGGAAAAACCGATGTATCCAGTAAAATATTTACCAAACTGCTGGTCACAGGTGATCAGTGTGAAGAATAATATCTTTGTTTATTTCTTATTTGAGGACCTCTTGAATCCTGGCAATTACAGTTAATAAATTGTTAATACGTTTACCAAAATTTGTAGTTATTTATCGTTTTAACAAAAACAGACATTCGATTTTTATAACCGAAAAATACTTTCAAATCCAGAAGTGATGATATCAATCTCGTTTCGTGTTCGGCGCCAATTTCACAAACGAATCCATGCCTACGCGCACAATTTTAAAGCACGCTTTAAAAATAACAATAAAGATTTTTTTAATTTATACCTACATAAAACTGGGCTTTCTCGTAAACCGTTTATCTTACTTAAAGATCTTAAAAACGCTGCCGAAACACAAGAAATACCACGTGACATCTTTATCGTATTTCCTCGGCCCTTTTCCACGACAGTTTTCGTGTACGATTATGAAAAAGTGGCAGTGTGAGGGGCGCTTAAGTTTTGTGGGTTCCCTGAACAATTAATTTTTTTTGTTGAGGTACCTTTTTTTTAAATGAACACTTTTTAGCTCCTTTTAGCACTTATAGGTAGAGGTAACTTTAATTTAATTATTCATATTTCTGACATGATAATGTAGCGCCATTGCAGCGTAGCTTCAAAGCAGCGACAAAATAGTGTTGTTGTTAATTAGTGAAATTTTTGGATGGATGAAGTCTTGTAAAATCGTGTCCCTGACAAGCGTAATAGCATCATATCTGTTGCTATCCAGGTGTTGTATTGAACAGCATTAATGCCGTTAACTGCTAAAATTATATTTCACTTCTATTGCCAGTGTCTATACTGTATTTTTTTTTTGTAATATTTACTTCCTTATTAATTATTTATGTAATATGAAAGTGTAGTACATCATCGAAGCTGTTAATTTATGTAACTATTTCCGCCTCGCAGTGTAACGAGTGGCTTAATAGCTACGAGTACTTACATTAATGGCATAAAATTAAAACACGTGTTAATCCAGATTAAAACTACTAATCTCATTGAGATCCATTCAGTTGTTACATAGATTTACAAACTATGCTTAGTTTGGGGTCAGTTGGTGTTGTGTGTGAAATGTCCATCAATATTTATTTATTATAAATACGTCGCAACAAACATACACACGTACGCGTGTGACATTCATTTGTGAAAATATATGAATTCTTATAATACATATAAACATTATGTCTAAAACTGCAACAGAATACCGAGATCTGGTTCCACTGCACGAGGTAAAAAAAACTATATTCCGTTAATAGTGTAGTTAAATAAATAATGTATACCTAAGATAGAAATAATATAATATATTTTATAATTCTTATATTACATATGAACATTATGTCTAAAACTGCAACAGAATACCGAGACCTTGTTCCACTACACGAGGTAAAAAAATCTATAATCCGTTAATAGTGTAGCTAAATAAATAATATATACCTAAGATAGAAATAATATAATATACCTGTTTTATTTTGTTCATTAAACTCTGGTCGTTCCCAACGAGCGTGGAACCCTATAAAATAACGATTCCAGTGTGACATTATAGCATGAAAGCACCACGGTTGTGATTACAACCGCCCATTAATACACGATAACACCCTTAAATCATAATTTATTCAAATTAAAAATACTTATCAAAATATGATGCGGTACTAAATCAGGAATTAAGTGAGTGGGTGCGTGCGGCCGATGTTATCAAGCGGTTGGTCACCGTGAAAATCCAAAAACGAGGAACTGCGGCCCGCACGCGAATATCAGTTTAGAATGCCTGCTGCGAGCAAGCTTCTACTTTTGTTGATACTGAAAAAAAGCGTTTGTTTCTGAAATGTTTTTACGGTTTCTGAAGTCGATAAATGCATTTTTGAACTACATTTTGCTGGTATTATGATTCGTTGAAACAGCTCGATAGCTTTATAAAGTACGAAGCCTTACTTATGTTCCAATATGATCAGCAAAGTTTACATAGAAATTTCTCAGGGGAAAGAAAGATGAATCCTCTCAAATATCTGGGTGACGAGCAGTACTAAGGAGTGATTTAGACTCTTCATGTTCTTGTCGTCATCTGCGTAACACGGTTGTTAAAGGCAGATATGTTGCGTAACTTCAGGCGTATATATCGATCCCTCCTTAACCTTAAGTAAAAAAATTTTTTTTGACGACTAGACGTTTATCAGACGACCACCCATGATCTACATAAGCAGCATATGTATAATAGTGTAACGAAGTCTTAAGAAGCCCACTAAACGTTCCCACTATTGCGACTCGTGGCCTTCTATTGGAATGAGAGAGAGAAGGCCATAATCCACCACGCTGGCCTAGTAAGTGAATTATGAACTCAAAGGAACGAAAATTTAACTTAATGCTAGGTTTTGTAAACAGTAAGAGTATTTTGAGGAATCACAATACCAGTACGAGTTTTCCACAAAACGTAGCTAAACGCAAACACAAAACAAATTAAAAAGCAACCACGACCAAGCAGAACGGAAGCGAGGGCCACCGTATCAAAAATATTATAAAAACTATTACCATAATACGGTACGACAAAATGGTTGAATTATAGCTGGGGTCATAAGCCGACACGCTATCGAGGCCAAAATACAAGACTGAGGTGCTAACGCGGAGCAGCAAATATTATGGCAACCGAGCAAAACGTAGTGATAGCTGTTTTTCCTGCAACTTTTAGAGCTATCTACTTGTTATCCAAAAGAAATATCAAGCAAAATACATTAAAATTTTTGCAAAATGGCTCCTAAATTATATTAATGAATTTAAACTATCGTGATTTGAACACATTATGTTTATATACCTAGCACCTACAGGGCGTAATCACGAATAATTTTATTCATTGTTTAAATACCTCGACGTTTCTGCAGCGTTACAACCGCCGTGGTCACGAGAAGACATCGACAAAACAATGAATTATTCGTGATTAAGCCCCGTAGGTACTAGGTATATAAACATAATGTTGAATTCAAATATACAAAAGTTTAAGCCATTTTACAATTTAATATCATTTAACAGCCTAAATTTTGCAAAAAAAGCAGCTATCGCTCGTTTTGTCTTGTATTTTGGCCCTCAGTCTTGTATTTTGGCCTCGATAGCGTGTCCAATCTGTTCATACGCTACGACGTGATTGAGCAACAAACATTCAAACATTGACATTTATATTTAGTAGGATACTCACAGTCATGTATGAGTATACTCATTTATTCATACTTTCTGTACTGCTGTACATAATTATGAAATATAGATATTAAATACATAAATCAGTAAAATAATATGGTTATTATAAGATTCCAGTCAAAATAATAATAAATAATATAATGTAAAATATTCTCAATGAAATATTATGTCAAATAGTAATAGTTAGGTAGGTATGTAAAATTAACAACCTAAATTGTATGTCATATCAAAATAATATTATAATTTAAGTATAATACAATACAATGTAAATTAAAAACAATAAATATTTTATTTTTATGTTATTGACTTGTTTAAATATATAGCTTTTGTATAAAAAAACTATATTTACGTTTCTTTAAAAATCATTCAGAGATTTCCGTCTAAAGACGCAAGTAAAGGAACGCTAACATTTTGCGTGAAACGGAACGTGCGTGACAGATTAAATTTGTGCATAGTTTAACGTTTTTATTAGGTTTGTGAACGCTGGTTAGTGTTAATGTCGGAGCATTGTGAGGCGACGGTTATTATATTTAGAACTAGTATTTGTTTGCGATTTTGTCCGCTCACAGTTTTAAAAAAGAAATTCAATGACGAATATACTCTCAGTTTTCGGGATAAACGCAGCCTATATATGGATAATGGTAACACATCCATTATCTGCAGTACTGTAGTTACAAATTTCAGACGCATCTGTTCAGTTCTCACAACGTAAAGGTACAAGTTCGCCCGGAGACCGCGACACGAGACCACGACGCGAGACCGCGACCAGAGACCGCGACACATGTCTCGCGACACGTGTCTCGTCTCCTGTCTGTCCGCGAACTGGCATCCATACAATTCCATAGAGTCAAGTGCCTGTCGCGGTCTCCGGTCGCGGTCTCGCGTCGCGGTCTCGTGTCGCGGTCTCCGGGCGAACTTGTACCTTAAGGCGTTTGGCTTTGGCCACAAAACATCCAAACTTATACATACTATCTACTAAAGTTATTGAAGTATACCTACTAGCAGAGTTCCTTAATAAAATAGCATTTTATAAATTCGGAAATGAAATTAAATCGAGAACCAATTTTTTTTATTGTATCGAATTTTGAGACGAGCATGACATGTGCCTGATGGTAAGCAACATGCCTGCCAACAGCACAGTGACACGCAGCTATTGGCTATTACATTAAACGTCCAAATCATTACCTAGCACCGCACTGTGCTTGTCACCCTGAGATATAAAATGTTTTATCTCTATGACCTATAATTTCACTGTAAACATTGCCCTTCAAACCGGAACACAGACATGTTTGCACATTACTGCTTGGCGTTGGAATAACTGGTTAAGGTGTGGTAATTCCCAAGCGGGCTCTGCAAAGGGTCCTACCACTACGAATTGCCAGCAGATGTTAGTTATAGCTTTTTAGTAACAGTAAGAAGTTGGATTACAAGTCTGTGATGCCGCCACGTAGGTCTGTATCAAAGAGTTTACATATACTACGTATAGAGTTAGTACAAACGCTTTACACCGAAAGCACGGGTCTGATCGCTCTTGTCTTGTCGCTCTTGTGGAAGTATCATACTTTTGTCATGGCGCATCACTGTTGCCATAGTTAGTATGCACGTCATCTGCTTATGATTGGTACAAAGTAACCGTACGGAAAACCGGATCTATTTAATTATTCTCTACCTAAGGTCTGTACCTACTGAGCTAGCTTCCTACTGGCAGTGGACCTGGTAATTTTGGTTATTTCTGGACATTCTGTCTACAGATAAAGATTTGCTTAGTGTCAGTAATGCGTTACCTATGTCGTGTGTAGGTAGAGAAATTTACATTGTAATTCAGAAACCTTATTATAAAGGCTCTGCCTGTCTTTGAATATCAAATAGGAACGTTTCCAACATTAGGCTACCATATTTATCTAGTAGAATACCACGACCACAATTAATGTAGATACTCATAATTAAAGATGAAAATAAAACGCCGAAGCGAAAACAAAATGACAGCGAACAAACGACACCACGAAAATAAGCGACACCATGCAAATAAACGACACCACGAAAATAAGCGACACCATGCAAATAAACGACACCACGAAAATAAGCGACATCATGCAAATAAACGACACCACGCGAATAAACGACACCACGCGAATGTCGCGTCCAAAGGCGCCTAGGTATAAACCTCTGCATAAAATCTCGATCGCGATAAGGGCGGGCACACACCGCGCGCCGAGACAAGTGACTTAATTGAGGCTGTGAACAGACCCACGGGAGGTCCGCGCGTTTATGCTAATCATTTCACCACTCGTTTGTTTTTTAAACGCCCGGAATCGGACCCTTTCCCCTTTTTGTTTGGGTTCCGTTTGGATTAAATGCTAGTGTTTTGCGTTTGATGGCCGTGAACCTGTTAACTTTTAGTAGTGGTAGGACTCTTGGCAGAGTCCGTGTGGGGAATTACCACAACTCTGTCAGTTATTCTACCGCCAAGCGGTAATGTGCAAACATTACTGTGTTCCGGTTTGAAGGGCAATGTTTCCAGAGAAATTACAGGGCTCAGAGATATAAGATGCTAGATCTCTGGGTGACGAACGCAGTGCAGTGCTAGGTAATGATTTGGACTCTTCCAATAGCTGCGTGTCACTGTGGTGTTATGTGGCAGGCATGTTGATTACCATCAGGCACATGTCCTGCTCGTCACGTTAATGTTTATTATTGATAATGTTTATTAAAATTTGGCATTTATGTATAGCTAGCAGCGCCCCGCGGTAGTTCCCATTCCTGTTATTTTCAACAATTTTTGATTTTTCCGGGACAAAAAATAGCCTGTCTTTTTCCAGATTATCTAACCATATTCAAAAAAAAAAATTCAAAATTCAAAATTAATTTAATTCAGGTAACTTAACCCATATACATTAAATAGCACACAATATAAATCATCATATTTTTTCAGTCATAAATCAGTAGTCAGGGAAACAAAATATATCAAACATTACAATTTAAAATGTCAAAAAACGAACAACTACTCGTAAATTACAAAATAAAAATAATAATAAATGTCAAATAAAATTATCAAGTCCTAGATATAGTAGTCAGTACCTCCGATCGGGCATCGACACAGACACATGCCTGTTACGGCAATGTCCGAGGAAAGCACAGTCCAATCGAGCCGCTACCATTTTTAAGACGGTGTTGGAGCTGCCCCGCACTCTGCGCACCAACGATGCAGCTCGCAACCGCATGGTCGTGTGAAAACAGGCCACGCGCGCGTCCGCGAACATATACCTATCGAATTTCATCCAAATCCCTTTTGCAGTTTTTACGTGAAAGAGTAATAAAAATACATACATACGTCCATCCTTCCCTTCCATACATTTTTACAAACATTGGCGTTTTTATAAACGCGTCTAATCTTTATATATAAAAATGTTATGTTGGTTTGTGTACGCTTCAAAAACTCAAAAAGTTCTGCACCCATCGAGCTGAAATTTTACAAATAATATATAATCCGCACCAAGGATTGTTTTTATCTAATTTTTGCATCATAATGTGCCACAGCGAAGCGTGGCAGGGTACTGGCAGTTACATATATAATATTAGTAGGATTTGGCTCAACTGGTGAGATAGGATTGTTTCGAGTAGTGGTCTCAATAATTACAATTAACAATAAACTTTTACAATTTTAATGTTTGTTATTGATCGTAATTTTCACAAGTATAAAGAAATAAGTACGGATGAGATTGAAATTTAGAATTTTACAGTTAGACAGTTATATAATTGATAATAATTTTTTTTTGTAAAGAAAAATTAAAACATTTATTGTGCCAAAATAAAACATACAATCATAAAATAAAAACACACGTTAAAGGATAGGTGATATATAGTATGTGGTACGCACATATACCTAGTGTGTTAGTGTGCACTGAACCCCACACTAGGGTGATCCGTGTTGTGGGCTCTTCCTATTACATTTATTTGACCTAGTATTTAGGAGAATAACAATTAAGTTTGCTATGTTTAACTAAATAATAGTTGTAATTTGCTTCATAACCGTAATGATTAGATAAATTACCTATACTCATATCACAAAGATCACAATAAGTGTGTAAATTGCTAATGTGTGTTCCCACATATATCTGAAACGACTTAATACTTTTTATCCAGTCAGAATTGAAGGTCGTTAATTGGCGAGTAAAACGGAGAATATAGCTATGCATACAAACATGCATTCTACAGTCGAATACTTGACGACCCGAATATCTGAGTTGACGACCATCGAGCATCGACTTCCGCGCAAGCACGGTATGGAGTAGCCTTAGCTAAAAAATATTATTCAAATCTTTCTGTCATTTCTTGCGGTAGTGGAAAGTTGCACACTAGCGCAAAGCCAAACTATTACATACAAGACATACCTGTACCGATCCATTGCCGATCATCCTCACACAGCCAAATCACTAACACATAAAAAGTAAAGCACCCTTCACAAATCTAGCCCGGCCCTCACGCCACAGTATATTATCAAACTCCATGGTGCACGCGGACTTGTACTTTGACAGAGGGGAAACGTTGTGTATGCCTACTCCCTTTAGTGTTGCTTGCTGTTGACGACATTTAACAAAAATTTGACACACGACTATTTATATTCGTGTAAAAAAAAATATTACAAGTCAATGAATTTTCAATAAAATAAGAACATGGATGCATATCTATCGTAAATTGGCATTATTGCAAATATTTCTACAAGTCAACGCCTTTATTAAGCACATTAATTTCACATACGAGTAAAAAAACGTTTATAATTTTATTAAATAGTAAATGTATAATTCTGGTCTTATAAAACTGTTTTTTTTTTTTTTTTTTTTAATGCTAGGTTTGTTCTTGTTGGATACGAGACGGTGATCTCGTCTGGTGTTAAGTGACGATGCGGTCTACAATCGAGCGTAATTAATGAAAAGGCATAGCCATAATAATTATCGGTGCAGTGTTCAAGTAGAAAAAAATAGGCGAAGATTTGTAGTTATGTAAATGGGCATGTTTTGATCCAATGCATTTTGCGTGAATAGTATTTGGTACAACAAAACAATTGACTGGCCTCGTGGTTTAGTAGTCTGCGAAGCCGAGGGTCGTGAGTCCGATTCCCACCAAGTAGAAATATTTGTACTGTGGTTGAGTGTTTTCTATGTAAAATAAGTTTGTATTTAAAAATCTATAAGTATTGGTGGACAATTCACACACAGCAGTATTATATTAGCTACTGGCTTCCATAGTACAAGTTTTGTTTAGTCAGATGGTTGTGTGTGAATTGTCCACCAATATTTATTTATTTTTTATTATTACAACAAAATATTGTGAAAAACGGTTTAGTCGCGGATCGCGAGTAACGCCGCCGTTCGCAGCTAGTATCTTCCATAAATATAATTAAATTAGCAGACATTTTTATAAATAATCATTAAACTTTTAGCTTAGGATCTAAATATTATTTTGTATTTTAAATGACCAAGATTTTTAGCACTAATGAAATTAAATGTGAACTACAAGAATTAAAATGATAATTATAGTATATTTTGACATATATTTTTACATAATTCTTTTCGGAATTATCTGTTTTATCAAAATATCCTTATTTATTTACTGGACTGTTTAAATTTTTTACATTGCGATAACTTTGGAATAAAAAACTACGATTTTAGTGTTAATTCTTTAATTTGATCATAACTAAGAATAATATCTATATTTTTTCATTAATTTTGAAATTTAATGTGAAAAAACATCTCAACTTGACTTATATGTTTTATTTCTTAACAACACTTTGATCTTACTACCTATATTTTTTTTATGGTTGTGTGAATTTATTTATTTCTTACGGCATTCATAAGTAGAAGTAGAATAATTTGCAACAGTTTATTATTTCCTCTCTTTATTAAATCTTGCTCTCGAGGACCTTTTTTTTTTTTTTATGAATGGCTCTTTGTGGATTAGCCTCACAATTCCGCCAAAGACACGTTAAATGATAGGCCGTCAAACAAAGAGATAGGGGCCAGTAATATGAGTATTGTACTAAGAGGATTTGTCACGTATTCTATGTTTTACTAGGTCGCAAAAACTTAAAGCTACATAACAGACATATACACAAAAAATCTAATAATAATATAATGCACATCTCGAGGACCTTGTTTTGTAAACCAGTAATTAAATAGGGGAATTTTAAATCGTATTTGACACATTTACTTCGTTTTGACATATGCCAAGTCAATAACATTTTTTTTTATCTGCTACAGATATCATCTCCTTGAACCACGGAACACGGAAGGCGTACACAGCGTTTCCCCTCTGTCAAAGTATAAGTCCGCGTGGACCATAAAGTTTGATAATATACTGTGGCTGAGGGCGAGGCTAGATTTGTGAATGGTACTTTATTTTTTATGTGTTGGTGATTTGGCTGTGTGAGTATGATAGGCAATGGATCGGTACATATATGTTTTGTTTGTAATAGTGCGGCTTTGCGCTAGTGTGCATTTTTCCCCCCCCGCAAGAAAACACAGAAAACTTAAAACAATATTTTTTAGCTAAGGCTACTACTCCCTTCCGTGCTTGCGCGGAAGATCGAGTTGCTCGATGCCTTGTACAGTGCCATCAAGTTTTCTGTGGAACGGCCAAAAGCGGAACTACTGAGCTACGAGTATAAAACAAAACAAAAATAGTCTAATTTTGCAATAGGAGGCAACACTTTTCAATCGTGGCGCTATCGCTACATTCTAAACATAAGTTGTTCATACTCTATATACCGAGAGCTGGCAGCAAATTTTGGGTAGGTATTTGAGGCAACCTGAACACTTGTCACATAGTTATTTTATTATACTCCAATACGAAGATAGGTACAGACAGACAGATTGACATAATTTGTTATGATTGTCTTTGAATTTATATCCATTTTTTAATTATTTTTACTTACTTTTATTCGATGACTATGATTACTTAAGTTAAACAGATTTGACATTAATATTTATGTGACATTGTTGATAATTGTTTATATCTTAATTTTTTTATTTAATTTTATTTTGATATTTGTGCCAAATGTACACATGATGTATACCTATGGATTAATTTTGTGACATGTAACATTTTCGTTATGAATAAAATACTATGACTATGACTATGACCTGGGCTTCTACTCTCGTTCTACGAAAAACGTAATTTCGAAATAAACTCGCGACCCTCTCACTCCGGTACTACTTCGTTTCGTCCGATCGAACATTGTTTGACGTTTAAATGTTATAAACCTTAGGTACTCTGTTTTAGAGTACACAGAACATTTAAACGGTCGAAACGAGGAATCGAAGTAGAATCACCCTTCTACCGGCTAACTAAATCGGCTTTCGCTATCGCGGTCTCTATCATTTCAAGCTGAAAGAAAAGAGAGAGAAAACAATATCAAAGCTAAGACATTTCTAGTTAGGCGGTAGACCCTCCAGAGTAGGAAAGGCGTGAGTTTATTTTGAAATTAGGTAGGTACGTTTTTCGTAGAAAAGAGAGTAAGTAGGCTTCCTGGCCGATGAGTAGCGGGGCAAAACGAATACTATTTTTAAATTCAAAATGCTAGTTATTTAATTCATTAAAACAACGACCAATATGTTTTGATAAAACAATACGGAACCCAGTCTCCGTGGTGGTTTTAAAGAGCGTATAATTTAGTCGGTAGCGAGATATGCAGTGATACCGCGCGGGTGTGGTCTACGCCCCGTTCTCAGAATAAGTAACTTCACAGCAGTCAGTTTTGCAGTTAATTAACTTATCCGGTCTACCTTTATCCCTGTACACGGAACTGTGGAACAGTATGCCTGAGTCTGTGTTTCTCGATGCTTTAAATCATAGCGTATTGCGAAAATTGACTTAAGATCAATTTGATCTCTATGGTTTTTTTTAATAATAGTGCGAGCAAGACACGTGTCTGATGGTAAACACACCTGCCCCTCTCTCTGCTCTCTCTATCATTTTAAGCGAAAAGAAAAGGGAGAACGATATCACAGCTAAGACAGTTTTATTTAAGCGGTAGAGCCTCTGGCCATAACAGTATAATGACACGAAGTTGTTTAATGTAGATTTGTTTTAGTTTATAACCGACTTAAAATAGAGGAGGTTCTGGATTTGTTTGTACGTTTCTTGCTACACCGATTGAAAATCGGTTTCGATCACAGAAATTTCGATAATAAGAATGTAATTAATTCACCTTCGCTAATAAAAAAAAAAATATTTAAAACTAGCTGTTACCCGCGACTTCGTCCGCGTAGAATTTTGATTTGTTATGTGTGTAAATTCACTGCTTTTAAAAAAAGGTAAAAATGTAGAGTGTTGTCTTACTTTGTTTATTATAGTTCTTGTAACTACGGGGTGTTTGTATATTTCACTCGTTACCAGAGAATATAAACAAAGTTTACGTGAATTCTTACAAAAACAATAATTTTGCCAGAATAGTAACGTCGGCAGAGTTTTAGTCAGCTGTATGCCGATTCAGAGTATATACCTTATGTCGCCAAAACCGGCTGACATACAAAATACCTTAATATCTTTCGTGTTTATCGTCGTTATGTTATGCTATGTTGTCTTATGTTGTATTGTTGTGTGTTCTGTTCTGTGTAAACGTCGTAAACGTAACGTAAACGTAAACGTAACGTAAACGTAACGTAAACGTAACGTAAACGTAACGTAAACGTAACGTAAACGTAACGTAACGTAAACGTAAACGTAACGTAACGTAACGTAAACGTAACGTAAACGTAACGTAAACGTAAACGTAAACGTAACGTAAACGTAACGTAAACGTAACGTAACGTAAACGTAACGGTAAACGTAACGTAAACGTAACGTAAACGTAACGTAAACGTAAACGTAACGTAAACGTAACGTAAACGTAACGTAAACGTAACGTAACGTAACGTAAACGTAAACGTAACGTAAAAACGTAAACGTAACGTAAACGTAAAACGTAAACGTAACGTAACGTAAAAACGTAACGTAAACGTAACGTAAACGTAACGTAAAAACGTAACGTAACGTAAACGTAAACGTAACGTAAAAACGTAACGTAAACGTAACGTAAACGTAACGTAAACGTAAACGTAACGTAAACGTAACGTAACGTAAACGTAACGTAACGTAAACGTAACGTAAACGTAACGTAAACGTAACGTAAACGTAACGTAAACGTAACGTAAACGTAACGTAAACGTAACGTAAACGTAACGTAAACGTAACGTAAACGTAACGTAAACGTAACGTAAACGTAACGTAAAACGTAACGAAACGTAACGTAAACGTAACGTAAACGTAACGTAAACGTAAACGTAACGTAAACGTAACGTAAACGTAACGTAAACGTAACGTAAACGTAAAACGTAACGTAAACGTAACGTAAACGTAACGTAAACGTAACGTAAACGTAACGTAACGTAACGTAACGTAACGTAACGTAAACGTAACGTAAACGTAACGTAAACGTAACGTAAACGTAACGTAACGTAAACGTAACGTAAACGTAACGTAAACGTAACGTAAACGTAACGTAAACGTAACGTAAACGTAACGTAAACGTAACGTAAACGTAACGTAACGTAACGTAAACGTACGCGTAAACGTAACGTAAACGTAACGTAACGTAAACGTAACGTAAAACGTAAACGTAACGTAAACGTAACGTAAACGTAACGTAAACGTAACGTAAAAACGTAACGTAAACGTAACGTAACGTAACGTAACGTAAACGTAACGTAAACGTAACGTAAACGTAACGTAACTAACGTAAACGTAAACGTAACGTAAACGTAACGTAAACGTAACGTAAACGTAACGTACGTAACGTAAACGTAACGTAACGTAACGTAACGTAAACGTAACGTAAACGTAACGTAAACGTAACGTAAACGTAACGTAAACGTAACGTAAACGTAACGTAAACGTAACGTAAACGTAACGTAAACGTAACGTAAACGTAACGTAAACGTAACGTAAACGTAACGTAAACGTAACGTAAACGTAACGTAAACGTAACGTAAACGTAACGTAAACGTAACGTAAACGTAAACGTAACGTAAACGTAACGTAAACGTAACGTAAACGTAACGTAACGTAACGTAACGTAACGTAAACGTAAACGTAACGTAAACGTAACGTAAACGTAACGTAAACGTAACGTAAACGTAACGTAAACGTAACGTAAACGTAACGTAAACGTAACGTAAACGTAACGTAAACGTAACGTAAACGTAACGTAAACGTAACGTAAACGTAACGTAACGTAACGTAAACGTAACGTAACGTAAACGTAAACGTAAACGTAACGTAAACGTAACGTAAACGTAACGTAAACGTAACGTAAACGTAACGTAAACGTAACGTAAACGTAACGTAAACGTAACGTAAACGTAACGTAAACGTAACGTAAACGTAACGTAAACGTAACGTAAACGTAACGTAAACGTAACGTAAACGTAACGTAAACGTAACGTAAACGTAACGTAAACGTAACGTAAACGTAACGAAAACGTAAACGTAACGTAAACGTAACGTAAACGTAAACGTAACGTAAACGTAACGTAAAAACGTAACGTAAACGTAACGTAAGCGTAACGTAAACGTAACGTAAACGTAACGTAAACGTAACGTAACGTAAACGTAACGTAAACGTAACGTAACGTAACGTAAACGTAACGTAACGTAACGCAAACGTAAACGTAACGTAACGTAAACGTAACGTAACGTAACGCAAACGTAACGCAAACGTAACGCAAACGTAACGCAAACCGTAACGCAAACGTAACGCAAACGTAACGTAAACGTAACGCAAACGTAACGCAAACGTAACGCAAACGTAACGCAAACGTAACGAAAACGTAACGCAAACGTAACGCAAACGTAACGCAAACGTAACGCAAACGTAACGCAAACGTAACGCAAACGTAACGCAAACGTAACGCAAACGTAACGCAAACGTAACGCAAACGTAACGCAAACGTAACGCAAACGTAACGCAAACGTAACGCAAACGTAACGCAAACGTAACGCAAACGTAACGTAAACGTAACGCAAACGTAACGCAAACGTAACGTAAACGTAACGTAAACGTAACGTAAACGTAACGTAAACGTAACGTAAACGTAACGTAAACGTAACGTAAACGTAACGTAAACGTAACGTAAACGTAACGTAAACGTAACGTAAACGTAACGTAAACGTAACGTAAACGTAAACGTAACGTAAACGTAACGTAAACGTAACGTAAACGTAACGCAAACGTAACGCAAACGTAACGCAAACGTAACGCAAACGTAACGCAAACGTAACGCAAACGTAACGCAAACGTAACGCAAACGTAAACGCAAACGTAACGCAAAACGTAACGCAAACGTAACGCAAACGTAACGCAAACAAACGTAACGCAAACGTAACGCAAACGTAACGCAAACGTAACGCAAACGTAACGCAAACGTAAACGCAAACGTAACGCAAACGTAACGCAAAAACGTAACGCAAACGTAACGCAAACGTAAAACGTAACGTAACGCAAACGCAAACGTAACGCAAACGTAACGCAAACGTAACGCAAACGTAACGCAAACGTAACGCAAACGTAACGCAAACGTAACGCACGTAACGCAAACGTAACGCAAACGTAACGCAAACGTAACGCAAACGTAAACGCAAACGTAACGCAAACGTAACGCAAACGTAACGCAAACGTAACGCAAACGTAACGCAAACGTAACGCAAACGTAACGCAAACGTAACGCAAACGTAACGCAAACGTAAAACGTAACGCAAACGTAACGCAAACGTAACGCAAACGTAACGCAAACGTAACGCAAACGTAACGCAAACGTAACGCAAACGTAACGCAAACGTAACGCAAACGTAACGCAAACGTAACGCAAACGTAACGCAAACGTATAACGCAAAACGTAACGCAAACGTAACGCAAACGTAACGCAAACGTAACGCAAACGTAACGCAAACGTAACGCAAACGTAACGCAAACGTAACGCAAACGTAACGTAACAAACGTAACGCAAACGTAACGCAAACGTAACGCAAACGTAACGCAAACGTAACGCAAACGTAACGCAAACGTAACGCAAACGTAACGCAAACGCAAACGTAACGCAAACGTAACGCAAACGTAACGCACACGTAACGCAAACGTAACGCAAACGTAACGTACGTTTCAACAAACGCTAGTTTGGCATACCGATGTTGATACTTGATCCCTAAGGAACTAAGCTATCTGTGTATTATATTTCAGCGCAGCGCAACAAACATTCATACATTGAGATTTATTATATTATTAGTAGGATAGGATTTCAAAGAACTATTTGTGTTCCGAATTGCAACAAAATCTAATAAGGCGTTCCGATATTACATTTATACTTGTTCCCTTGGGAACTGTGTGTGTTTTCGGGATAATAAATGGCCTGTTTTGTTTTAATGTTTGGATCTGTGTTTCAAATTGCAACAAAATCTAGTTAAGCGTTCCGATGTTACATTTATACTTGATCCCTAAGGAACCGTGCACGATTTCGGGATAAAATATAGCCTATATGTTATTCCAGTCTATAAACTATCTGTGTACTAAATTTCAGCTCGGTCCGTTGAGCCCTTTGGGCGTGATTGAGCAACAAACATCCAAACATCCAAACATCCAAACATCCATACATTGACATTTATAATATTAAGGATTTTGACATAAATTTAAAAAGCTCCCGGCTATGTTATTATTATTTGGATGTTATTTGGACATTACTTTGTGTTTCACATGTTTACTATATGACATGCTATTTTCGTGGTTTTTAACGCTTTAGTTATTTAGATTTCTGTGGTTTCGATGGTTCTTTTTGTTTAGAAGATAATAGTCCAAAAGTGATTCACAAATGTCATCGAATCAGTCTAGCGGTTTTTGGAATATGAACAAAAAACTAAATTTTATATTATATACTTAGTGTAAATAAAAACATGAAATGTTGTTGAGTATCTGAGTTTAAATTTTAAATTGAAGTGAGTTTTGTTCTTTAATTTTTTTGGAGGAAATACATTATTAGATAAGTGAGGGGGTGTAAAGACACAGCTAGTCAGTTAATAAATGTGTTGTCTCCTAATTATCAGAAATAGTATGACTGTTTTCCCAATACAGTTAGGATGAATATATCTTCATTACAGCTAACTAGCCGGTGTCGAGAGGTTCCACTGGGATTGAGATCGGTCGTCTGTTATACCAAAGCGTAATTATATTATATCGCTAATAGCTTTACTATTACCGTAGGTATACCTCGTTTTACTTTACTTATTTTTATAAAACGCACAATTGAAACATTTGAGGAATTATGTGAGCTGCATGAAATACAATCTTGGCCTTGTGTAAGTGTTCAATGTTCACAGTAACATTACTATAAAATTAATATTTTTTTTAAATGTTACAGTTATAGAATCTGGAACGTCGCTACTCTACTCGTAGCATTCTTCTCAAGTGTCTTCATATTTTAAAATGGTTCTACGGATTTCTGCTATCTTTTCTCGTTGGCATTACTTTATTTGTTATAATCCTACTATTATTATTAAAAGTTCAGATGTTTGTTGCTCAATCACGTCGGAACTTCTGATGGGATCAGGTTAAGGCACATAGGCTTTTTTATCTCGGTAAAATAACTGAATTGAGAACTGCGCCAATAAGTAAACCCATGGGGTGCTACTGGTCCAATATATAGATAGTTAGATAGTCGCTAAACTTGCAACTTCACGGCAACTTTGCAACGATTTCCACCATCTCCTGCTTAGATTACTTTTGGAATGTTGCAATTGTTTGCAATTACAGAGACAAAATTACCAACTAACCAAAAGGTGTGGCATATCTGTAAGCGTGCCAAGAAGTTGAAATGTAAGTTTCGGAGGTGCTGGTATTATGCTCGTACAAAGTTTCATTCGTTGAACGTGGTTTTAACCAAATCATATTTAATGAATTACATCCAACAAACTTAACAACATCTTCAGTTAAGCCCCAGTATTTATTTTATTTTATTTTATGTTTTTGATTGACGAATAGCAAGCGTACGGCCGAATTACATTTCGTTAACTTATCGTCTAAGCATTCATACTATGCAAATGAATATCCGTGGAAATAAATATTAGTTAATTTTGTTTCAATGTAACAACCAATTTGCAGAAACGACCGAAGCAACAGCGATTTACAAATCTGGTTGTTACAAAATAAATTGATGATGATGGTGATGGATGAAGACTTTGAATATTATTATTATTAAAGGTATGTAGGTACAATACTCGACATTAACACTAAACGTAGAACTTACTCATAAGTTATAGCTCAAAGATACAGAATTCGTGTCTTCTGATTTAAAGGTATTGTATGTAGAGAACTTAAAGGCAAATAAATGAATCATCGTCTCTGAATGACCAATAGAATGAAGTGTAGTGTTAAGCGATAATTTGGACTCTTCAAGTCAAAATAACTAAGTGGCATTACCTACTACACCAAGTAAGTTTTGTTTACTATTAATTTGAGTTTTCTAATTTGCACAGTGAATTCCAATTAACGACCAACCAACTTTCTTCGCAGGTATTTGTTGAAAAGGTTTAGTAAACGACAGAAATAAAAAAAATACGAGTGACCTTTTTGCAGGAACTAAGTGAAAAAAGTAAAATTATGCGACGTCAAAACTTTAAATGCTTCAAAATTAGAACGTAATAAACCGTATCGCAACAACTTAACTTTTGTTATTTATAATACTGGATTGTAAATTGCACTAAAACTTATACGAACATTTAAAAGTAAAAGCTTAAACGTGTGAGTAAACTATATTTTAACACGTAAAATATTACCCGGTTAAATTATCGCCGTCATTATACTGCATACAATTTTAAAATTTTAAATATTTGGTAGCATGAAATAAAAAGATTTACTGCCGTACATTTGCACGAGTCCTGGTATATAAATATAATATTTAAAATAAAATTGTAACTAATGGAAGAAAAAAAACAAATCGCAACAGCATGCATTTAGTCACTCAAGCATACATTTAAATATTTCGTACCATTACGTAGTTTAGCTTTCCTGAGCTGAGCTGAGAGCTTTCGGTTCGAGTAGTTACGTTTCGATCTCTCTAGGACAGAATATATATTTGTGATAAATAGATACGAATATTTGTTCTATGTCATCCCGACCTTTGTTTCTATATGAATGTCACATGTATGGATATAAAAATATATCAACTAACTGATTTAAATAATAGTAATCTATGTAGATAGGAGTTTGAACTTTATTTTACAAATAATCTTATATAATATCTGAATGAAGAGTTCATTGCAACACTAGTGAACTACATGCTAAAATGAATTAAAAAAAGTTGTTGGAATAAAAACATACACCCTAAACGTTATAGTATAATAATTTATCTTGTCTTCACAATTTAGAAAAAAAGACCTGATTAAAATTGCACCCTTGTGAAAATCAAAGTTTTTGGCTCACGGAAGCTTTAAGTACCTAAATGTTTGAAATTATTAATATAAACCATTGCTGTCCCACTGAAAAGTAAGCAAAGGAGTCCCTACCCTCCCTCCATTTCAATATAGCCTAAGCAGTTGAAATACGGCTGTAAGTATATTGTAAATCGGCGGTTATGCACAGTTACACGGCGTGACTCGTTACGTGGCGGTGTGAATGCGGCCAGATAGAGATAGTGTCGTGGGCATTTGCATTCTCGCGCCACACACTGAGACCACCGCTGCGACGGGTTTATTTTATTCCTAGGGGTTAACACCTTCGTGGCGTAGGTTTAAGTGAGTGGAATAACAGTATTACAAACACATATGTATGTAATAGTGGTATCATAGTGGAACTTTTTGCAAAGTCCAGTCGTGTATGTAACCACATCAGACCTGTTATTCTACCGCCGAAGAGTAGCCAAACATCACAGTCTTCCGGTTTGAAAGGCTTTATTTCAAGAGAAAATATATAAGTATATAGGAAAAGATAAACATGGCATAGAGACAATACAATCGATCTGACCTATACTTAGATAAAGAATAAGTAAATAGATCAGGTTTTTCCGCACGGTTCCTTTGTACCAATCGTAAGCAGATGACGCGCATATTTGCTATGGCAACAAAGTAATGTGCCGCGACAAAAGTGTGACACTTCCACAAGAGCGACAAGACAAGAGCGATCAGAGCGGTCAAGAGCGTGATTTCGGTGTAAAGTGTTTGTTCTAACTCTATACGTGGTATATTATTATGTAAACTCTTTGATCTTAAATCTTTGATCTCATCTAGTTTATGATTTGGACTCTTCATGTTCCAGATACGTATCACTGTGGTGTTATGGGAAGGCGTATTGTTTACCGTACTCTCTGCCTTCTGACTCTTTACATAATTATGTAATTTCAGGAATGGTAAATAATTTTGCATTTTGAGGTTTGGTAAAAGGATAAAATAATGATGAGCGATCCTTTCGAGTTAGTAGAGATAATTATGAGTCTAAACTATAATTTTTCAAATCCTTTCTAAATTTTCGGGTTGCCATAATGGCATGTTTAATTATCTACTATTGCGCAGTCGCAATGGTAGATAATATAAGAAATAAAGAATGCAAGGTCGCAAATCATCTGTATTATATCGAAAGAGGCTAGTTAAACTAGTGCTTTTGAACAACTTTTAGTATGGGAACAACCCAAAATCCCGAATAAATATGAATTGAGCCAAAAAATCTTGTTCTTTAAATTCACTTAACAAAGCGCATGAACTAGGTGACTTTAATTCGCGACCATCAAATCTGCTTAGACTCAAACAATAAATAGCATGACGACTATAAAGTCCTATTATTTTGCCTAAACTACAATTAAATTCCATTTAGGTGTCACAGAGTGTAAACCTCCACAAAGAATTCCATTATTATTCAACTTTTTAATCGACCTGGCAACATTCGGCTGATAATGAATCGCATTCGCTGAAAATTTCTAATTAAACTCATAACTGCACAGGGCTCTCACAAGGCGACCGCAGAGTCCCAGCATTGTTTAACATAGAAAATGCATTTGAACTTCAATATTCAGTAGTTTGTTAGTTTGCTATAATTACTTAGTTATTATGATTTCTCAGTAATTCTTGTTTTTATTATTTCAACGTCAATTTAAACAATTAAATAAAAAAAATACGATTGTTTAAACTACGGCAGTGGTGGTTTTATAACTACGGTAAATATTTGTTTACACTAGTATCATTAATTGCTGGATATTCCTACGAATTCACTAGTTTTATTTACGTATTCTTTGCTTCTCCCCGCTGCTGGGTAAAGAATACTCCAAATTCCTACATCAGTAGGAACAATAGCAACACGCGCGGTACATCTAGTTATATATTTGTAAAAAACCCTCTTTTCCAATTAGTTTCCCCTGAAGCCGGCCCTGACCCTGGCTAATATAAAAACAAGTCATTATTAACTCTGACATCGGAAAAATAAGCCTGGGCCGAATTAGCATTTTCGTGCGACATGAAACTATGGAGCGGCTTGCTACTTGCACGGTTTTAAAGCACAAATTTTTTAATGAATTCGCACAAAATTTACATGCTTGAATTCCAAAGATCTAAATTCTTAGATAAGCCGCGAAATATATGTGTAGTTATATTTTAAGCATAATAACTTTACGACAACTTAAACGTAATAAAAATGCACACGAATTATCGAAAATTCATGAACTTTTTTACGAACTATCAGCACGCCCCGCGCTTTATTCTCGTTGTTCCTGTTCCCGGGATCAAAAGTAACATTTATGTGTTACAAATTCAATCACCTATGTTACAAATTCAATCATCTATGTTACAAATTTAATCATCTATGTTACAAATTTAATCATCTATATTACAAATTCAATCATCTATGTTACAAATTTAATCATCTATGTTACAAATTCAATCATCTATGTTACAAAGTCAATCATCTATGTTACAAATTTAATCATCTATGATACAAATTTCAACTCGTTCCGTTCCGGTGTTCCGATGTGTTTGAGCAACAAACGTCTAAATAACTGAACAGTATTAGTAGGACTAGCAGCGCTCCTCGGTGTTACTTGTAACCTTTCCAGCTATCTTCTTCTTTCTCGAATTAATAAGTAGTTTACATATGTAGTACCTACATACCTAGTATGTTCCAAATTTCAACCAACATCTGTTCAGCCGTTCTGACGTGACTGAGTAACAAACATTCAAACTTTTGCATTTAACATATTAATAGGATTTCATAGGGTAAGGAAAATAATAAAACTGGGTATTATCGTTGTGTAGAACAATGGTTCTAGACAATGGGCATACGGTGTCGCACTTCAGTACAAATGTTTTGTTTTTCATTGATTTTTAATAGTGAATAATCACTGAATTTTGAATTTAAAATTGTGACTTGTGACCTGTTTGTTTTATTAATTGTTTTATCATAATTATTTAACAATCTCTATCTGTTCCTGTATTTATTACCAGCTGTGCCCTGCGTTGTAGGTTGTAACGTTAACATACTTAGACTGTTTTAATGCCATGATTATTTTGTTTTAGTACATTTCAATTATTATTTTTCTACTTATAATTCATTGCAGGATTTTTTTTAACTTTTGTAGGTTAACATTTGACCGTCATCTCGCCTCCTGTTAAACAAACAAGTCTACGATGAAGCGTGTTTATCTACTCTCGATTTGACGACACCAACATTGTAACCATCGGGAAAAACCCACACAGGTGACGCCACATCATAGATAGGAGTGAGATATTTTTTTCATTAGCAGGAATAATAAATCAGTAACTTAGTAGGTATACGTAAGGCCACATCTAGGCCGCCCTAAGTCAGGGACGTCTGAAAATGCTTAGTACCGTCCATTCAGTTCTGTAATTAACACGTAAGTGGTACGACAGTACTGACGACTAGCTTTATGAACACCAAGTCTTTATTACAAAACTTAGTATATCCTAGTTGCGTTTTGCGGCCACACCTGCATAGTTCCTGTTGCCTTTACTTATCTGTGAGATAAAGTAGGGATAGAGTCCTATGTCCTATTCTAGACATTTTGGCTGTGTTCTGAATTTCAACCCGGTCTGTTCTGACATACCAACGTGATTGAGCAGCAAACATCCTAAGCTTGACATTTGTAATGCTAGTAGAATGAATTTATTTTATCAAGTTATGGCTGGTCTAGTCGGGAGAACGGCGACTGCCGAACTGGAGCCCCGGGCGCAAATCTCATGCGCAACACTGTCTTTGCGAAGTCATGTACCTACGCAATGCCATTAACCTTAAACGGTGAAAGAAAACTTTGTGAAAAAACCGAAAGAAAAATGCCGCCCCGCTTCTGTAGCGCTTCAGGGATGTTCGCGGACGCGAGGACAGACTCCTTCGAGACTGTTATACGCAAGCGGTGCTCTTCCCTGGTGCGCAGGGTGCGGACCAGCCCTAACTATTTTATCGATGATCGCCGACAGGCTTGACTGTCCGTACATACTGTCGGTAGAAAATGTTGACATTGAACAAATAAATTCTAATTTTAATTTTTGGTGACATGTATATTTTTATTTTATTTTATATTCTTATCATTGTTTTTAATCATATTAGTAGCACTTAACTAATTGCTTTTTAATTGCTAATAATACCACTGTAATAATATTATGACATTGTTTTTACCTGCTATGAGTCAATATGTAACTTGAAATAAATAATTTTGATTTTGATTTGAATTGATTAGTTACATAACAGATGACAGTTATTACCACAACAAAACAAATTAAATTTAATTATGGGCAGGGTTTTTGCTAACCATCAGGCACATGCCCTGCTCTTCTCGTAACACAATGAAAAAGTTGTGATCAAACGTATCGAACGACAAAGCATAACGACAAATTATTGAATTACAAAAAAAAAGATTTTACCTTTTCTGTAATTTGAGTTTTCAAGAAAGCATATGGGATTTTAAAACAAGACACCAATTACCAATTCCGACGTCATCAATACTCATTACATCACCAATTTTGGACAACAAGCTATTGTTTCCATCGTCACGAACTTTTCGAGAATATTGTCAAATTATCCAGCGCCGAACGAGATAATAAGACTTTATTTCGTTGTAATAAAGGACATATTAGGTCTTGGTAATTCTCAAGCTTGTTTGAATGAGTGGTTGGGAGCGGACACATAGCCCACAGCAGTCATTTCGCCACAGTATGTGATCTCAAAAAGGGTAACTTTAAATTGCAGGATTGGCAAGTGCGACTAATTTAAAGTTGGCCACTTAATGTTTCCGATGCTGCGACTTGGGGCTCACAAGGAGAGAGTTAAGGACATATTTCAACAGGTATGGTCGGGTAGGTGAATGTCGTGAGGCACGGAAACCATAAAAAAAGTGGTCAAGCGGTGGTAAAGCGTTTGTTCCCACTCTATACGTAGTATATGCAAACTGGTGTAAACCTATATAACAAGAACAAAATTAAAAAATTTTGACTAACCCCCGACTACCTAAGATGTGTTATCTGTACAACATTCTACTAGTCAAGCCCTTTCATTTGATACCCATATTAAGGGAGTTGTGAAAAAAAAATGCAATTCGCCATTTTGTGGTATCGGCCATCTTGGATTTGAAATTTGTCATAGTGCAAAGTATTCTACTAATCAAGCCCTTTCGTTTGATACCCATATTGAAATCGGCCCATCCGTTTGAGCTCTACGGTGCCACAGACAGACACACACACAGACAGACAGACAGATAGACAGACAGACAGACAGACAGACAGACAGACAGACAGACAGAGAGACAGACAGACAGACAGACATCGACGTCAAACTTATAACACCCCTTTTTTTGGTCGGGGGTTAAAAATAACTTTAAATAAAAGTGGTCATGTGCGAGCCGAACACGCCCATGAAGGCTTCCGTAGCAGTAAGTAACGTAATATGTTCTTCTCTAAGTTCTTGTACTTTGTTGTTACTTTAATCAGTGTGTTAACAATAGTAAATTTATGACGTATTAAAATAAAACTGCATACTAGATCTCATTCAAACCAATTTCCGTTGAATTTTTACATGGTAATGTAAGTATATCATACATTTTTTTTAGTTTTGTTATTCTCTTATTTTAGAAGTTACTAATGGAAGCACAGTTTTTTACCGACTTAAAAAAAATGAGGTCTCTCAATTCGACCATAAATATCTTATTAACAAAATTAAATTACAATGATAACTACACTGCTCTACACACCAAACTACCTACTTACTTTACGCACATCTGAATTATCCATAGACCAATGAAAGTCGAGATGATCACTATCAGTCGGAAGCGTGCTCAGCACGCTGCCGGCACTATCACGTTTAATACATACGTTGAGGCAAATAAACGCAGCATTTAGGTCACCCTTCGCATCAGACCGAACTCTCAAAAGACCCCTACGGGCACAATATTTCAACACTTCAATTTAATTCAATTATATTATCATAATAATAAGCGAGTAAGTAAATGCTACAAAACTGAACATTCACTATTAAATTGTTTTTTAATAGTGTATATACTGACAGGACGATCAGTTCATGTACCTGATGGTAAGCATGCCTGCTCATAACAGCACAACGCAGCCATTGGAACACAAAGAGTCCAAGATCAATACCTAGCCACCGCCCTGCGCTCATCACCGAGAGATATATCTCTATCTACTTTCTCTGGATACATTGCTCTTTTGACCGGAACACAGTGATATTTGAACATTACTGCTACAACAGAATAACTGGCAATGGTGTGGTATTTCCTCAGGTAGACTCTGCAAAGACCGACCACTACAAACTTGATCTCAAAATTCGATACAAAAATAAAGCTGGATAAAATATGGAACGTTTTAAAATGAGTAGGTGTATGAAAGGGCCAGTTGATGCGAATCTTTAATATACATTTGTTGGTTTAAATTTAATGACGTTAATTAATTTTCCGACTTAATTAATTGATGATACCATTTAAATGCTTTTGTGTAGGAAGAGAATATCCGCTGTTATAAATATATGCGCAACCCAAAATCTAACAAATTCTTGATTCAAGTTGAAAATTCTGTTTGTCTGTTGTACTTTCACGTCTAAACTACTGAACCGATTTAAATTAAATTTGATAAAGACATAGTTTTAGAAGTGACATAGGCTACACTTTTATGTTAGTTAATAATTTTAACGCGTGAAACCTTAGATAGAGAATAAGTAAATAGATTAGGTTTTTCCGCACGGTTCCTTTGTACCAATCGTAAGCAGATGACGTGTATCTTGCTATGGCAACAGTGATATGCCGCAACAAAAGTATGACACTTCCCCAAGAGCGAAAAGGCAAGAGCGATCAGATCCGTGCTTTCGCTGTTGTTCCAACGTATATAGTATATGTAAACTCTTTGGTGAAGACGGATGTGTGGGATGGATGATGAAAACCCACTAAATGTTCCAAGATTTAGGGTTTCTGAGCTTTCTCTTGCAAGGTGAGAGTCAAAGGCATAATCCACCACGCTGCCACAGTGCCGGTTAACACAAATGACCTCGAAAGATTTTACGAACACGTCGGTTTCTTCCTGATGTCGGTTTTATTCACCGTTTGTGAGTTAGCGGAATTACGCACATAACTTCGAAAAGACAGTGGTGCGCGTGAGATTTCAAACAAGGACTCTGTAGAGTCTACCACCTAACTAGAACTGATTTAGCTTTGATATTGCTCTCTCTTTTATCAAGCTATTGCATAGCTTTTATCGCGGGCCTGGAGACCGAATTTTAGTGATCGTGCATCTCTTTCTTATGCTCACAAGAAAGAGGGATGGAAGACTGTAACGCCGTCCTCCCCCACTCGGTCATTCGACTTTGAATCTTATTTGTATTACCTTTACAGACTAAATGCTCTTAGCAGTGTTGCCAACTTAACGGATTTCCCGTGATATTTTTTATGGTAAACAAATTTCACTCTTCAAAATAAAAGCAATTCCGAAAAATTGTTAACATACCAATTGCTTATGTTGATAAAAATGCACGCAACATGCAATAGCTTTACCGCGGCAGTCCCCGAGTGACACACTTCTTTTTTTTTCTATTAAAATTACAGAGACATCAATAACAATGCCAAAGCAGATCTAGTTAGGTATAAGACCCGCCGATCGTCAGTCGCCGTTCTCCCGACTAGACCAGTCGTAACTAGCAGTAGTATCTACATATGTATGTAGATACTACTACGTATGTAGGTACTGCTAACACGTGTGGGTACGTGGTAGCAGTATCTACTTACGTAGTACTTACGTAGTATCCTAGTATCTACATACGTATGTAGGTACGTGGTAAGTATAAAATATAGAATCGTCAATTAAATTCATCGTTTAAACTCTGTTTGCTAGTTGAGTCTCCACTCCAGAACAAATTAAACATAACTAACAGGTATATTACACCCACGTGTTGTCCTAATGCGTTTGAGTTAACTTCCCAAAGACTTGGTTTCGCTCCTATGCAAATTTGACACTTCAAAAGCAGTAGTATCATTAACGCGCCACATTTACTGATAATTTGGTAGCAGTAAGACCAATTTAAACCCCCATAATGTGGTTAATACCTCATTGGATTCTAATTGTGCCGAATTACAGGGCGTAGCGGTGAAACTGAAAATTGAGTGTAAAAAAGTATTAAAATTAGTGTTAAAAAAGTGTTAAAATGTGCAGATTGGGTGTTAAAAGTCCAAGAACCTTATTAGGGGCTCGTTACGACGGCGCGGGCGCACGCGACGGTTGTTAGGGCTCCGTGCCCAAGATTGTCAACTATACCAAGTCTTATTTTTCACTAGCAGTGCCCAATAGTTTCGGCTGCGTAGTCCCGATCCCGTTATTTTCCCGGGAAAAAAAAATATGTGTGGGTATTATTCCATATCTAATCGATACCAAATATACCAAATTTCGTTTCTATTATTCGGATTAAAAACCAAAGTTTATAGTTTATGTATTGCCCCAATATCTAGTGAATTGACAATCTTGAAGATTGAACATATTAAAGAAAATAATATAAAATGCAGGTTTGCTAAGGAATAAGTATGGGTAGTAATCTTTTCATTGTAACACACGAAAAAGAGTCACAAAGTTGACACTTAACAAACAAGTGTCACATGTGGTGACCTTAGTTAGTTAGTTATCTCTTCCAGGTACATACACGTCAAATGAGAGATAAAAAGTTAACAATAGGGTTAAGGTAAAATGTTGCGATAACCAATCACAGCGCATTATAATGTTGTCACGTGATCGAGTGACGTTTCTTGGACCGTCTAGATAGTGCAAAGCGCGGGAACGATTGTAAAACTGACGAGGAGTTATTATTTCAAATTAATACTTACTTTAATTCCCACGGACCTGAATCCTTATACGGAACCTTTAAATGAAAATCCGGCGTGCAGTTGCCTCGTTTTATAATTTCTTAGCGTAAAGTAGTTATTAACTGGCAAAATTCGAGTTATTGGCAGTCAGATCTGTGGTAATGGAGGCTGTCCATCGTCTCTCATCGTCAGGCAGGCTTGATGCGACAGACGCCGACGTCAGCCTCAGGGGATTTATGTCAACATTAGCGATCCCAGTTTCGCACCTTTGAATACCTAATTATGTTTTTTTTAAATAAGGTAGTTGCCCTCAGATTTTTTTATTGGCTACCCAACTTGTAGTGGTAGGGCTCTTTTCAAAGTCCACCTGGGGAAGTACCACATCTTAGCCAGTTATTTTGACGCCAAGCAGTAGTGTGCAAACATTACTGTGTGCCGTTTTGAAGGGCAATGTTTCCAGAGATATTACTGGGCTAAGAGATAAAACATCTTAAACCTCCGGGTGACGACCGCAGTACTAGGTAATGATTTGGACTCTTCATGTTCCAATAGCGGCGGGTCATTGTAGTGTTATGGGAAAGCATGTTGCTTACCATCAGGCACATGCCCTGGTCGTCTTGTCACTCTATACGGAAAAAAAAACTTTGAGTTAGCATAATATACAAAGAGGTTTGGGTAAAGTTGGCGTAGTTTTGTATTTGCGCGGCCAGTAATTAAACTTATATTATACCTACTTATTTTGAAAGATAAGTATAAAGATAGCAAAAATATTCTGTACACATTTCTTAAAACTATATCGAAACGAAGATATTTGTTTTTGTAATAATTCGCATAGAAAAAGAAAATGTTGAAAGGCCACAATCCAACTCCGATTTCACTTACAGTAAATCTGATTGTTTAAATTAATGTTACAGGCAAGCACCTAATGAAAAACCCTTGGCCACTAAAAGAACATAGCTCCACTGGTCTTTGCAAAAGTCTCTAAGCCCCTTTGTAAATAACTGCAGCTGATCGCTTGTAACTTGTATTGTTTGCAAACGTAGTATTGTGTATAATAATAGTAATATAATACTATAATAAAATATAGTAATTTTCATTTGAAACAGCAGTGTATGAATCTTTTTAAAATATCAACTCTTCTAGATCAAAGTGCACCTTTCCAATTTGACATCCAAAATCCTAATAATACTAATTAAAAATTTACTAGTTCGAGTATGAGATAAATATACTTACTGTTATAAGTACTGATAGCATATAGCATCAACAGTTTTATGAACAACTAGCTGTACCCTGCCACGCTTCGCTGTGGCACATTGTGATGCAAAAATTTGATAAAAACAATCCTTGATGCGGATTATACATCATTGTAAAATTTCAGCTCGATCGGTGCAGAACTTTTTGAGTTTTTGAAGCGTATACAAACCAACATAACATTTTTATATATAGAAGATATATAGAAGGTACGTAATGTATTGTTTTTAAGCTTTCGCGATTTGAACACATAATGTTTATAATGTACAGGACTTGATCACGATTCGAAACGTCGAGGTATTTAAACAATGAATTAAATCGTGATTAAGTCCTGTACATTATAAACATTAGGTACGTAATGTGTCTGATTTTACGTTTTTTTATCTGTAAACATAGGATGAAAGCATGTAGGTATTAGGCCAATTATGGCTTAATGCTCCAAGATTATTGTTAATAAAAGCTTTTTTGGTTTTTAATGCAAAAATTACACTTCCAAATAGTTCTTTATATAAAAGTAGTTATACGAGTAGGTAGTTCTAAAGCGTCTGTTTCTCGTTTATGCGTGATAGCGAGTATTAAGCTATAAACTTGTGTAATAGGGTTTGCATTACATCGCGATAATAACCGCCCGCCGAGACAGACGCTTAGCGTAAACGGCTTGGTACAAGTTGTACGCTACAGCGATTTTAAATTGCAACTTTTATTACATCGCCTCAAACTTTTTCGTCCATCTATTGCATGTCGCGTGACGGTCGGTCGGCCGCGAAGTAGGGGTTAAGTTAAAGCGCTCGACAAAGCCCAGGCCAATGTCGACTGGCCTCGTGGCTTAGTGGGTAGTAACTCTGCCTGCAAAGCCGAGGGTCGTGAGTTCGATTCCCACCCAGTGCAAATATTTGTGTGATGAATTCAAATATTTGTACTGTGGCTGGGTGTGTTCTATGTATAAGTATCTATTTAAAATTATATAAGTATTATATCAGCTATCTGGCTTCCATAGTACAAGCTTTGCTTAGTTTGGGGTCAAATGGGGTTGTGTGTGAATTGTCCAATATTTATTCCATTTATATTTATTAAAAATTACTTAAATTATTTACTTATACCGAATGTTATCCCAAAAAAATTTGTTAAATGTCTTAAACACTAAAAAAAGTTTCACTTTTAACGTGGTTTCATAAAACCACAATTTTTTTTTTAAACTAACATGTTATTTTTACTAACACTAACATGTTTGATGTATCCGGCGTCTCACTTAGGAAATTTTTGTTAACACTAGCAGCGCCCTTTGGTTTTACCTCAGCATTTATGTTCCCGTTTTTTAGCAGCTTATATGCCAAATTATAATCTTTGTTCCAAATTTCACTCCGATCCGTTCAGACGTTCCGACGTGATTGAGAAACGAGCGTCCAAAAAATGCAAAAAATTACATTTATAATATTAATATGATACTAGCAGGATTAGTGTTTCAATTTTTACGCCTTCACACATAAGATTATTTTAATAACGGAAAATTGGCCTCAGATTTCCTCTACTGACTACCGAACATTGAGCTAGAGCTGCTAGAGTAGCGTGCAAAACCTATTAATACCTGTTTTAAAGTTTAGATGTTCGTTGTTCAATCACGTCAGAACGGCTGAACTAAATGGGTTGACATTTGTAATAATACACGTAACTAAATTTTCCTCCTTTCCGCGCATTTTTTCGTAAAAAGTAGTGCAAAGTGTTTGCTTCGCGTATTCATGATTGATCATGTAGTTAGTTTAGTATAGTAAGATTTAGTTTAGTTCTTAAAAGTTCCGCCTTTTAAATACATGATAGGATTCTGTCTCGCGCATCGTTTGAACAATTATTTGGAATAAGGCAGTTAAGGTGTTTCAGTGGGGCCGCGTTCACAACGCTGTCATAATTATTTATCTACTAGATAATTACTATCCCACGGTGCACCCGCGTGACCGCCACGCCAGTTGCTACCGCAACCTCTGTAAAACGTTTAATATCTTATTTTATAAATAACTAACAACAATCCGCGGTTTTACCTGTATTATATACGGTATTTTCATAATAAATAAACAAATAATAAAAATAAACAAATAAACTTATTGACACCAGTTATGAAGAAAGTTCAGTTGTAAAACTGAACGTAATGTTAAGTAGAATATTACATAGGTACAACTGCCACCGCAACCTCTGTAAAATGTTTTATATCTTATTTTATTAACAACTAACAATGTCCCGCAGTTTCGCCTGTGTATTTTTGTAATAGATAAAAAAGTAGTTTATGTGTTTCCAGATTATAATGTGGTGTATATAACCACAAACTGTGTTCCAAATTTCAACCCAACCCGTTCCGACGTAATTAAGCTTCAAACATGCGTACATCTAAACTTCCAAACTTTCGTATTTATATTATAATAAGAAGAAGCTACTTGTCCTGGCTTTGCATAGGAACATACATCCTTAATCACAAACTTTAACACTCAATATTAATATTGTTAGACACCCTTTTATTGAAATACTACCTACACTCGTAATGTACAAAAATTTAAATCATTGATAATGCAAATAAAATTTGTCGTATTATTATTTAAATACAATACTATTAATGATGCATTTATTATGGTAACTAATTATAATATAAATTGCTATGGTACCTATAACAGCATGAACACAATTTATAACATGTAAGTGCAATATTATTTCACACAATAACTAATTTACTATACTTCTAATGGCATATAAACGAATTTAAAAGTTACAGCAACAACATCATTTACGTGTAATTTCATTTCACTTAATAATATTTAAAGTCGTTATACCTATAATGCATGTAAGATGTATGTAAACATGTTAATTATAGTAATTGTAGCTAATTAGTAGATTTTGTGCTGTAAGATTAAATCGGGCTTTGTTTGTGGATTGCCGACATGATACTGTGTTTAATTCGTAGACATGTGTATTGTTTAAGATTTTAATTATAACTATGTTTTTATTTATGACTAATGACTGGCCGCATCTGTATTCGCGGAGTATTTAGAAAACCACTATTCCCTCAAGGAATTCCATTCCTTGGGATGAAAAAAATATTGATTCTTCTTCTTCTTCGTGTCGATGATGTTGTCTTTTTTTTGTGTGTGTGAGTCTTTTAAATTTTTGCTGCCCAGTATTCCGCAACTGTGATTCCTGGTATCGAGGCCTCCATCAGGTCGGTCGGTCTGATGTGCTTATTATTTTTTCATTACCATTTTTGGCGCGTAAAAATGATAATTAAAAAAGAATAGCACATCCATCGATAGAATTAAAGAAACGAAGATGAGGTATGCTATAATCTAAAGACAACATAACGTGGCGAAAATTTGTTTGAATAATTTGAAAATTGAATTGTCAGCGAACGTACACAATTGTCAGCGAAAGTACACAACTCCTTGTTGCGACTGAGACTAAATCAGGAGACGTCACCTGATTTTGTATAGTATATCATAGTAGAAGCGCGTATGCCGCTTCTGCCGTTTTTAAGAGTTCGATGAGCACATCAATATTTTTTTCATCCCAAGGAATGGAATTGCAGCGGTAAGGTTGATATGACATGTCGATTGGGATGGGGACTGGATCAAAAATATAATTATACTTAATACCATTCTAATTAGACTGTAACGTCAGGTTACACAATTAATGTGACAACATTACTGTGTTCCGGTTTGAAGGGCAATGTTTCCAGAGAAATTACCGGGCTTAGGAGAAATTATCGGTGATGAGCGCAGTACAGTGCTAGGTAATGATTTGGACTCTTCATGTTCCAATAGCTGCATGTTACTGTGCTGTTATGTGGCAGGCATGTTGCTTACCATCAGGCACATCCCCTGCTCGTCTCGTCACTTATTATTTAAAAAAAAAATTGAAAAATTCGGGACATAATCTATTTCTATCTATTTATTAGTTTTCAAAATTTATGAATAATATTGATTTTCTATTATTTATTAATATCGATTCAAAAATTATTAAAGATCATCAAACTTCCGGGGTGAATGGTTGTGACGTCACGTCTTAGTAAAAATCGTACTATGTAGTGACGTCACTCGAAATTTCTAAGCACTTATTTTCGTAATTTTATGTTTAGGTAACAAAATAAAACATACGTAGATATACAAAATAGGTATATTAGATTAGATTTAGCACTCAGATAGATTATTTCCAAAGTACATATACCTAATTAATACCTACATACCTTTTTTATCCCGAAGATTATCTATAGGAAAACAGTTCTTATTCTTTATTGAACAAGGCGCACCCAGAACATAGTCTCATTACTGGGCAACAAAGTTGACTTCACAAAACGATAAAAGTATTCGAACAAACATCGTAAAAAATTAAACACAATATAATTAAAACAAGAAGGTTAGTAACAACATCGTACACAATATTGAACTGGCTGTTTTTAGTATTATAGGGACCAATGGCTGTTGATACAGATGGCCTTTTTATGTCTATTACATAGGTTTACATATTCCATACCATCTGACCTGATGTTAAGCTGTTAACAATAAAATAATAAATAATTACATAAAAGGGTTGAAAAAAAACGTACCTACATTGTTTTGGTGCGTTAAATAAAATGGTAGAATACAAAATTAAATGGCTTTTCCAAGTATTTTCAAATGATTTACAAAATGGTTCTTTTAGTTTTTTAAACTATAGCAACTAATTATAAATGCGAAAGTTAAGATGTAGGTACCTAACTTGCTTAATTACGTCGAAACGTCTGAAAGGATTGGGTTGTAATTGGGAACACACTTAGATTATTCTCTAAAATGGTATATATGTTACGGTAAGAGTGAATAATTGAAGATTATTAATAATTATCTATTATTATTAATAATTACCGAGAGTAGAGGTGAAAGTGATAAATTAATCACATTTGTCGGGTATTATTAATAATTTAACCCTAGTAGTGATAAATGTAATAAGTGGCCAAGGATTGCAGGGCGGGGTGGTGTGTGCGACGTGCGAGAGGTTTAATGAGAACCAGATTTAATGAGAAATGCCTTGAAATAAAACCGGAGATAGGAAAAAAAACATCGTGTGAATAAGACGAGATGAATATTTTAAAACCTAACCTAACCTATAAAACCTATAATAAAAATAAAAAATAAACCCTAACCTAACCTACATATATTATAAATAAATACCTGCTGGTCAAAAAACATTGGGTTTTCATTTGTTTTATAACTTTTACCAATATGTGTCGTGAATTATTAATAATTACTACTAAAAGTAATAAATTTCGATCGTTTATTCACATTTACCAGAACATGTGGTTATTATTAATAATTTTGTAAAAATGTTAATTATTTTCAATTAATCAGATTTACTGTAACATATATACCTTTTGTTTCCTCAGGGAAAATCCATTACAGATACCACTAGCCCCCCGGTGGAGGGGGTAGCCAGTTTATGTGGGGCTCTCCGTGACTGAAGAGACGGCCTACCCACTAAAAACCCTGGGCTATCACACCAGCGTGCAAAGTGATTGAGGCTACGGACACGCTTCCCCACTCCTCCGCGATATATACCTACCACATTATATCAAATTAGAAAATAACGGGAACTCCTTGAATGAAACCGTGGGAGGCTGCTAGTAAATATCACTTATAAAGGCGAAATTCAGTGTGTTTCTAGGTGTACATGTTTATTTCCACCCATCTCTGTATCAGCTGAACAGATTTCAACCTATGTTTAAAATTATAAAGCTGTAGAGGTTTTTAGTTTGATTTCGCTAATCTCAGAAAGTACCAATTGGTCAGATTTCATAAATTCTGTCACCGCTGGACTTGTTTGTTTTAAGAAAGAGAGACGAGACGAGCAGAACATGCGCCTGATGGTAAGCAACATGCCTGCCACATAACAGCACAGTGACACGCAGCTATTGGAACATGAGAAGTCCAAATCATTACCTAGCACTGCACTGCGCTCGTCACCCAGAGATCTAAGATGTTATATCTCTAAACCCTGTATTTTCTCTGGAAACAATGCCCTTCAAACCGGAACACAGTCAGATTTGAACCTATTTTTAAAATTATAAAGCTGAAGAAGTTTTTTTCTTTGATCACGCTAATCTTAGGAAGTAGGTACTGATTGGTCAGATTTCAAAAAATCTGTCACCGTTGGACATGTACGTGATCCTTGAGTCTTATTTGCTATATATTATGTATAAGAATAAGAATAAGAATTTATTTATTGCTATACTGTGTTTACAAAGATCTTATAGTAGTAGCTTAAATGTACAAACAGTGTGCCCAATTACGGACGTGCAATATGTGTCACATAGTGACAAAGTACTAATTTATAACAAGTAATTTAGTTACAATGCAAGTAAGAATAATAAAATGTGTAAGTGCTTAAGCTTACCTAAAAAACCTATAACATTTAAAAAAATCTAACCTTATTATAACTTACCTACTTATATAATGCTATCAATTGAAAATTAACACTAAAACAAAATAACAAATAAAAAAAACATGAAATAGCAATAATATTTTAAAATAATAAATATTCGTCATTTTCATGGTTAAAATATTCTTTTAAGTTATAAAATCCTTTCACTAACAGCCAGTTTTTTAATTCCCTCTTAAATCGAGAATTGTCCAAGTTCTTGATGTTTGAAGGTAAGCTATTAAATATTTTGATAGCGGTAAAATATGAGTTCTTATAATATAAAGAATTGTTTGCTTGAGGAACAGAAATATTATTTTTGTATTTAGCACGTGTTATATCAGCTCTACATGAGGAGTTAAAGTAGTCACTCCGATTTAGTTTGACGAACAAGCAAATTTCATAAATGTAAATACAAGTAAGTGTCAAAAACTTGAATTCTTTGAAAATATTACGGAGGGTATCTGTCCTACTTAAGTTGAATATAGCTCTAATACATTTCTTTTGCAATACAAATGTTTTTTCTACATTAGTGGAATTACCCCAAAAAATAATTCCATAGTTTAAAAGAGGATAAATGTACCCATAATATGCTTTGATAGCTATTTTCTTAGAGGACACATTTGTTAATATGTATAGAGAATGTATGTATTTATTTATTTTAGATATATGTGGCTTCCAATTCAAATTTGCATCTATTGTCACACCAAGAAATTTCTGCTTCGTTAACCATGTCCACATTGATACCGTTATGAATTATATTTAAGTTCATTTCTTTTCGTTTATTATTTCTGAATTCTATTAACTTTGTTTTTGTATATTCACAAAAGGTTGATCTGTTCTAATAGACTGACAATTTTTGTAACACATTATTTATCTCATTTTCAAATTCATCATGACTCATATTTTCTTTAGGTATATAAATTGTTGAGTCATCAGCAAACATGATACATAAGTATGTAGTTACGAGTGGTAACTCATTGATGTAAATTAAAAGAGTAATGGGCCCAGGATACTTCCTTGGGGCACACCACGTACAACATTTTGAAACTGTGAAAACATTTTTCAACTGTTTTGGATTTTGTTATATGTTTCAATCAACGTTGCTTGAAACCTATTATGTAAATATGATTCAAACAATTTTAAAGCTACCCCTCTGATTCCAATATGTTCTAGTTTATCAATTAGCAAAGAATGTGTAACGCTATCAAATGCTTTGGACATATCAAGTAATAGTGCTACACCTGTTTTGCTATGATTTATCTGTTTCCACGCCTCACTTAACATTTTAAATATTGCTAACGAAGTATTTTTCCCTTTTTGAAAACCAAACTGGTTACTGTTTATCATATTATTAAAGTTTAAAAATGAAGTTAATCTGTCATAAATTACTCTTTCAAAATCTTTGAGAAACTAGGAAGAATTGCAATTGGCCTGTAATTATTTACATCGTCTTTACTATCTTTCTTATGTAAAGGCTTTATGATTGCTTTTTTGAGGTCCTCAGGGAAGCAACCAGTTGTAAATGACAAATTAATTATGTAGATTAGGGGTTCCGCTATAATATCTATACATTTTTTTATAACTTGTATGGGTATACCATCGTGACCTGTAGACTTCTTGTTTTTAAAACTTCTTACAATCTCAACAATTTCTTTTTTGTTCACAGGACTAAAGAAGATTGATTTGCTATTTGAATTTGTTAAATGTTGATATTTAGTAGGCTGGCTAGAACTAAAAGCATGATTTTGACACACATTATTACACATGTACCACGGACGAAGCCGCTGTGCACCACTAGCGAAATTACACACGTAGTTTGTACGTTAAACTAAAAAGCTTTTTATTTCTTTTAAAGTTGTGGGGTTGCACTACAAGGGACAGCTTGTTATAAATTTTATATTTTAATATTATATTACATATAATAAATATACATTTAGCTGAAATTGGAAATGTAGGTTCCAAATTCTTTGAAATTTGGATTTCTATCGGAATAGAACAAAGGCTTTACCGAAAAAATGCAATGTTCTTAAAGCAATAGACATATTGTAGGGCGACGGCATGGGCATTACCTATGTGGTTTCATAAATACGTGAAGGAAAATCATCCTAGTAATAATATATAAATTTAAATGTTAAAGTTTAGATATTTGTTGCTCAATCACGTCGGAACTGCTAACGGATGAGATTTAAATTAGAAACACCTTTAAATCATAGTCTGAAATACCACATAGGCTTTTTATACCGTAAAAATATTGGCAACGGAAACTACACGCTAAGCCACTGCTAGTGTGCTAGTATGAATCTCATCTAACAAGTTGGGAATAGATCCTGAATAACGAACTACCTCTATATTCGATAGGCAATCGAGGCCACCTGCAGCCGACTACAATAATTTCTGTGCAAGCATTGATTCTACCAAATAGCAGCTTCATCAGCATTCTTCTCACAGATCCAGAGGCTCATTATTTCTTACTTTGTTAAAAATAGATATTCTCTGTTAAATATTTCAGAACTACCATTAAAACTGCATCAAAATCGGACAAGTGGTTTTGGAAAAAAATTACAATGTGTTTGCACAAACATCCTTTCACCCTGAATGCATGGATATAGGTACCATCTCCGTTCTGTCGTAGGCATCGAGCAACTCGATCTTCCGCGCAAGCACGGATGAAGTAGCCTTAGCTAAAAAATATTGTTCAAATCTTTCTGCGGGAGGGGAAAGTTGCACACTAGCGCAACGCCGCACTATTGCATACAAAACATACCTGTACCGATCCATTGCCGATCATACTCACACAGCCAAATCACTAACTCATCAAAAATAAAGCACCATTCACAAAGCCCCGCTCTCATGCCACAGTATATTTTCAAACTCCATGGTCCACGCGGACTTGTACTTTGACAGAGGGGAAACGCTGTGTATGCCTACTACCTTCCGTGTTGTTCGCTGGTTGTAGGTATTAAATAAAAGATTAAGACAAAATAATTTGTGAAAAATATAGTAGGTATGTGCCTTTGAAATTTAAGGGTTTCCCTCGATTTCTTAAGACGTCACCATAAGATCCTGTCTTGGTTGTGCTCATGGGACAACCTCGGTAATGTAGTTACTATTTCTAATAAAAAAAATAGTTTTGAAAATCCGTTCACAATCGAGGGAAAAATCGGTAAACATACGTAGAAAAAAAACCTACCATCGAACATAGGACCTCCTCCTTTTTTGAAGTAGGTTAAAATACAATGAATCCTCACAAAAAGGTGTAATGAACAGTTGTAAAGCGAAATTGTTTTTTTATGTCGAATACTCAGAATCTTTAAAAGCAATCATTTCATTAATGACACTAGTTACAAGTCTTGCAATTTTTTTGTTTCGTTTAGCGAAGCGTGTCTGTTTGGCATTGTTGCAAAAACAGGCAAATATTCTATCGTAAATTTCAAATCATTCTCAAATTAAGATCAGTCATCTTTTTAAAAGAAATAGGTTTGTTTTACACCACGTACCTATGAGTTATTTGATTGGTAGGCTTAGTATACCTATAGGTATTTAAATAAATTGCTGGCTTATCGATCAAACTTTTTTTAGTCACAGCGAATTTTTAGAGAGTGATGGCACACTTCCTATAAAAATGCGAAGAAATAAATTTGACAATTGATCAGTACAATAGTAATAAATACATATTGTACTCGTTAAACGCTTGACAGTTTTCTGTACAATAATTATTACAATACAGTAAAGTAGTCATTTCAAACTTTGATAATGTATGCCATTTGTATGCTCTTTCTTTTGTTTTTATTTTGTATTAAATGACGTGTAATTTGTAGGTACATTTATGAATAAAGTAAGTAGGTACTTTGATTTTAAATCATTTTGTCACTTCTCTAGGTATACAATAAACAGTGTGCATAACACTATACAGTTAAATATAGTGCTTGAGTGATTTGCTGTATTAAACAAACCACAAATTAAAACTGTTGTTCCAATTATTAATCCATGGAATCCTGCGGCCACGAAAGCACTATGGCTTAATTTGAAGACACATTCAACTTATCCCTAAATGGAAACAACCTACTAAATCGGACAGACAACCAGACTCTGATGTTTATTTATAGAAAAAAAACATAAGTACGTGATTATAGGTTCTCAGGTAATAAAAATGCCTGCTTTATTTTAGATAGCTAGATAGATAGAAACTCTTTATTGCGACCCAAACAAATTAATATATTACAAATAAACACTTATTAACTAGTGCTACAATTGGCGGCTTATTTAATTTCCAGTAAGTAAAATATTCGGAAATATAATTGTGATTTTTGTAAAAAAGAAAATAGGCCTACAAAGCTGACATGTAAATTTTTGACAGTCACTAAATTAGTTTGTTTGGTACCGTACCAAACAAACTAATTTACTAATTACTAATACAATAACGTCCAGAATTATAAATAAGTAAAACATTTTTAAATAAAAATTGTTGTATTATTTTAAATAAATTATAATACATTTATTATATGCAACCACCGAAATAAATCGGAGACAAGATAAACGACAAGAGCGCGTCGATGTCTTTTGATCTCATCATTACAAAATGAGTAGCGAACATAATTTTATAAAATATTTTGTTATTCTAATACAGCAACGATATGTTTTTTCTGTTTGAGATGTTTTGATGAATTTTAGCGCCATGTTCAAAAGAATCTAAAAAATTTACACATTCGGAAAATTGAAAATTAAAAAATCAAAACAAATATTCTACTGGAAAAAAATGTGTAAAAACTTACCCTAACCCTTCAACTTGCGCAAGCCAGCATCAAAAATAATTGAAAAACAGAATCACACTCGAATCGAAAAAGTTCCAATTAAAAAGTCCTTTTCCAAAAAAAAATATTTAAGAACGTCAAAATTAAAAAAGCGAATAATGTCCGCGACGGACGTTCCACATTCGAATTGGGAACGCGTGCCGTTCCGTAGTACGCGAGCTCACTGCGCGAGTCGTGGGCCGCTTGTCCGGACCGTGCCGGCCCCGCCTACCGCGTAACGGAACGGTGGGGACGATACACCTCTTAGCTTCTTCACACTTCCCTCATACCTACTAGAACGACCAATAATAACAGATCTGTCCGACCCCCCACTGTTTTCTCGCGCGCTTTACTGCCGGTGCTTTTAGACAGGTCTTGCTTGACTGGTCTTTTGCGAGCAGACTTCTTATGTTGCTTTATTGGATTGTGGACTTTATGCCTTGGTGATAAGGAAGGTTGTAATGGACGTTTGGAGTTTGTGAAAGAGTGTTTCTGGGATTTTGCGGGGCGGAGTAGTAAATGTTGTCAAATAGATAATTCGTATAGGTATGGGAGGTTCGCCGAGGGCTTTGTTAGTGGGATTAAGTTCTGTTAGCAGTTTGTATTGTTACGTAGCCATTTGGTAGATAAGTGGAATGATTTTGGTGGTATATTTCAATAATTGAATTTATCGCTGTATAGGTAATGGCTTATTTAAGTACCGGCCGTTCATAGATTACGCAATGGTAGATTAACTACAAACGTTTGACAGTTAGCACTAATCACGGATATTCGGGTACTAATGCTGTTTTAGTTATTAGTAAATTACAGTTTTAAGACATTTTATAAATTTTTTTTGGAATTCGTTACGTACCTATCGAATTAGGCATGCTTGTAAATTGGAAGATTAGATCAGTAGGCGGTTTATGTAACCTAACAAAATGACTATAAAAGCTGGAAGCTTGATAGATGTGGGATTTAGGATCAGGCTTCACTGCATTGGCAATTTTCAATCGACAATTATTTACCTCTTCTCACAGTAAAAGTTATTTTGATAGGCAGAGAAGAGCGGACTAGAAGTTCCAACTTTCAGTCAAACTCAAAATTTGTGAAGAATGTATGTGATTTTAATATTCCTCAGTAGCGAATAAATTAACCTACATAATATATTTTTTAACTGTTATAGGATCGCACTTGACCACCATCTAGCCTGATGTTAAGCGATAATGAGATCTACGATGGAGCGTGCTTACCTAGAAGAAACCGATTCACTCTCGATTTGAAGACACCAAGATTGTAACCATCGGGGAAAACCCACTCAGGCAACGCATTCCACAACCTAGATATTCTTATCACAAACGTGGAGTCAAATCTCTTTGTTCGCGTTTTTGGAACATCAACCATGAAACGATGTCGCCCTGTTGTGGAACAAGAAGTTCGATAGAAGAAAGGGCAAGGTGGTATTAAATGATCATGTAGATCATTTGCACACTCTCCGAAGTGTATCCGATAAAAAACCGATAAGCTAGCGATTTTTAGGAGCGAATCTGTGCTTTGTATAACGTGAGCAACTGTTCAAAAATAATTCATATATTTATTTTATATTTCACTTTGCTAATAAGATAGTTGTTTGGGTCGGTGGTGTGTGATTAGACTTTACAGTCTACGCTGAACATAAAGTTTGGTTAAGCTCCAATTTGTCCTTTCGAGTTAGCTTGTCGTGATTCGAAAAACTTGGAACAAGTACCTATGTCTGTACCAATCTGCGATCTAACTTTGCTATACCTACTAGGTAGGTAAGTACCTACTAAACTTGATACAGCTTGAGCAATATTTTGCAACGTAAAAGCGCTAAATACAAACCTACCTATTAATTATTATCGATAGAAAAGATAAATATGTTGGTGGTCTCTGGCTGGATTGGGAAAATACTCGTAACTAATATAGATACTGTATGCTTCTTGACCGATTGCTATAAATGGAATCACTTTCGAGAATCCTCGGACATATGTTTATCTTTAGATGGCATAATACGCTCATACTAGCCGGATGTAGCTTTGAGTTTTCTAGGACTTTTTTCTGAGACTAGTTGAAGTGACGATATACGAAAGGCAGTAGTGGTGGTTGGACACATAAGACCAAGGATCGGATTCCGTATTACGGGAGAGGCCTATGTTCAGCCGTAAAAGAGTACCTGTAATATATTAGGCTATAAGGCTTATGATGATCTAACTTAGCTCAAAAGTTCGTCAGGTTTTCGTAATAATACATTTAAACTTTGGATTCCGTTGCCTGAGTGGGTATTTCTGGATTGATATAAAATCTCTTCAAATTTGGAGTGAATGGGTTTCTTTTAAGTTTGTGCCCTCCGTCATGGATCGCATCATCGCTTAACATCAAACTGGCGGTAATGGAGGCAATGGAGCGGTCAAGTAGAAACCTATTTTCGATGAAAACTGTAAGTATACTTACGTAAGCACATACGTAAAGGATATTTAAATACTGGTTCTGTATTTTTTAATGCAGTGAAGACACGACACGACGAACTGTACATGTGCCTGCCCAGTATCACGCAGCTATGGGAACATGAAGAGTCCAAATCATTACCTAGCATTGCATTGTGCTCTTGACCCAGATACCTACAACACGATTTATCTTTATACCCTGTAACTTCTCTTACAACATTGCCCTTCAAACTGGAACACGTTTGTACATTACTGTTGCTTTTAAAGCAGGAGACAGTTATGTTTATACTTTAAGTACTATTTGGCGGTAGAATCAGTGGCAAATCTGTGGTGCTTCCCCAGGCAGTCTTCGCAAAGAGTCTTATCTCTACAAGTCTACATTTATCTTATAAACCTGCCATCAAATTTCGTCTGCAGTACCATTGACGTCACAATCCTGGTAATTAGTTGTAACCGCGGGTTGGTTGCCGGTGAGCGAGCGGAGACATGCCGGCAATGAGCTCGCGCGGACACCGTGACTAGTGCCACCTCGTCCTGGAGGGGTGGGGGGAGTTACAGGAGACTAGCGGTTTCTGTCCACTCCAACATGACACTGCCTCGCAAGACTTAGAAGAGCGACGATGAGATTTCACCACAGTGGCAAATTAGCAGCTGTCACACGCGTGCACTGTCCTGGAAAAAGGTCAAAAACTTAAGGCAGACTGGACCAACTCGTGAGTTACCCGTTTCGTAATTAAATTTAAGTTTCACTACACATTCCTAATAAGAACGTTTTACATTTGAAACGCTTTTGCATCAGTGGATATTTTCTGATGGACGATGGGCGCAATCTAAGTGTCTTCAAGCGTGGAACTAATCTGACTCTTCTGGGTTTGTTAGGTTAGCGTGCTCCATGTGGAATCGTATCATCTCTGAAACTCAAACGAGATGGATATAAGTGTAAACTTATTGTTGTTTAAAACCCAGAAGTATGCAAACCATACCCCACGGCCAGTCCCATATCTTATAACTAGCCATTCAATTTCGTCTGAAGCACCAGTCACGCCACAAGCCTGGTCATTATGGTTATTGAGAGACAAGCCGGCAATGAGCTCAGGCGGACACCGTGACTAGTGCCACCTCGTCCTTGGAGTACAGTAGACTAGAAGGATTCTGTGCCGCGTTTGGCGTTTTTAAGTGTACAACGTAAGAATACTTGGTTAGCTTCTAAAAGACGCATAAGTCGCCGATGCTAAAAGTAGCTAGTGCTTTGTGGCCTTGATAGATATAAAAAGCCATGTACCCTAGAGTCCGTAGAGACTATTTTAATGAAAAGAATCCACTCGCTGTCCTTTATCCCTTGCGCCCTAAGCAAACAGACAAACGGGCGTGTCGTCCCATGACTGGTCGCCCTCCGCCGCAATTAGAGCTTTACACTCCATAAAATATGTAACGTTTCATGTCAGCAGGCAACAGCGAGGCTGTCTGATAGCCTGCTGTAGAAATGGCATAATTATTGCAGCCTGACCTGATTGAAGCGATAACAGGATACAGCTTGGTAAAAAAGTTCAACATTCATAGACTGGAGACCGGGCACAAAAGTAACGGTGAGTCGAAAATAACAAATGCTCCCTACATTTATCCAATGGACAAACACCGCTTCGCTGCCATCAGGTAATAGCCAGAAGCATCCTCCTCACCTGCATTCAGTTGGGGCGGGCGCCACTCTCTGTTAGGCTGTGTGACAGGACAATAATGTGTTTTCACAAGTCATAAGTAGGTTTTTAGGAAAACGCAGTGTTGTGTTGGACGGCCTCCCACTAGATGGACAGATGACCTCACAAAGGTCGCTGAAAACCACTGGTTGCAGGTTGCGCAGGACCGTTCGTTGTGGAAATCTAAGGCGGAAGTCTATGTTCAGCAGTGGACGTCTTGCGCCTCATAATGATGATGATGAAGTAAGTTTTTGAAGTTTTCTAATTTAGTCGTAAAATAATTATAGTAATCTAAATGATTAGTCATAGATTCTTCATTAGATAGATAAACTATTCTTCATCGTCCTAATAAATAAATACACAATATCAAAAACAACGACATCAGGACTGACCACGATAATTACCCCGTCGTCATTTATTCATACATATTTTTTTTAAGTTACACTATGGCGCGCTTTGTAAAATAGATGAGAGTGATTATTTAATCGTTTAAAACTTTTTTTATACAAAAAATTAAACCGACTTCTAAACCACAAATAGGCACTCAAAAGCGAAAAATAAGTTAAAATAATGATTATAAGCGCTACTCACTCGTCTATTTGAAGTCGGTGCTAGTCAAGTCAAAAACCTAGTAGGTAGATAGATACTATGTACCTACGTAGTAAGTACCTTGACTACTACGCGGTAAGTAGTATATATCTACTGCCTTTTAGACTTGGCTGGCACCGACTTCAAATATACGAGTGAGTAGCGCTTATAATAATTATTTTAACTTATTTTTCGTTTTTGAGTGCAAACTGAAATTACGCATAGAAGTGAAAATTTCTTTCACGCACCACAAACAGATTTTCCATGGGCTGTGGGCAGCTCCAGCATCACGGTATGATCGGAATGGCCATGGTCATGGCCACACCCTCAGTTTCACCCGTGTAGTTCTGCAAATTTATTTTTAACGGACCTTTGGCAGTTGGCGCTGGCTGCTATAGCCTATTCAACTTTGGAACAGTACTGAAAAAGCGTTAATAATGCTTTAAAAAAAGTTTACTTCATGTGCAGACGTAAGTGCACACTGTTATTTTATTTTAGATCAACCTATAATTGACTGCCTATAATCGGATGTTAATAGAGAGATTAATCGTGCACATTACAAGAAATCGATTTATTCTCGAGCTGAAGTCACAAAAACGTACCTACTCGTAGGGAAAATACCTCTCAGGCAACACATTATACAGCCTACAATAATAGCCTAGGTAATAACAGACTTATAATAGAAGTGGCAACAAAATTCTTCGTTTGGGTCGTAGGAACGTCAGCTATGGAACGATGTAAACCATGAAATCTGGTAAAATTTTGCCAATTTTTAAAACTTATTTGCAAATTTTCTTGTACCGCTTTTTACACTCATTTGCTAAGCTGTACGTCACGTTAAGCGAGTTTTAGATCGAGTGACAAGATACACAATTTGGTATGTCTTTATTATATTTATGTCAATACAGTGTTTAAAAAAAAAATGTAGCCATGCTACCACAAATTATAAAGGATCCCGATTTCATCATAAATTCTGTAGCTGGACTCTTTGCAGAGTTCGTCTGTGGAATTACAGAAGTACAACTTTGCCAGTTATTCTACCGCCAAGCAGTAATGTGAAACCTCACTTTGTTCCGGTTTGAAAGGTAATGTTTCCAAAAACCAGGGCATAGAGATAAAGCATCTTATATCTGTGGGTAACGAGAGCAATACGAGAGCTAGGTAATGATTTGGACTCTTTATTCCTTCTTCTTCATTGTGCTTTTATAGCCAGGCATGTTCTGCTCGTCTATACTGCAAAGCCCAGCTTTCGCTATCCCTCTGCTAGGATGGAAACTACACGGTCACGGTACAACGGTCTACAGATCTCTCTCTTATTCTGCTGCTGTTCTACTCTAATCAGGTCCAGGTTTGACCGGCGATAGTTACGATATCGTCGGATTATCCTGCGTGGGGATGTTCGAAGCTCCATTTACATAGGGTTGCCATTTGTAAAGTTTGGGAACCAGGACCAGACTCGTGAAACCCCCGGATTTTCCAGATTATAGAGCCCAAAACCCGGGCATGTCAACATTTTTTTACTCATAGGTATGTGTAAAAAATGTTATTATCTCTTCTTACATTGAGATGAAGATGAAATCCGGCCCGGACGCTGCCCGGACGCCGTCCAAAACTAGGACAAATCCGGGGAAACCCGGCCGGATGGCAACCTTACGTTTACTTTGCCTCGGCCAACATTCTGTCGTAACCAAAGAGTTTACATATACTACGTATAGAGTTGGAACAAAAGCTTTACACCGAAAGTAAGTAGTACGTCAGTAGGGTAAGTAGGGTCTGATTGCTCTTGCCTTATCGCTCTTGTGGAAGTGGAGGAGTTGTCACCTTTTGTCGTGCCGCGACGAAAGGATCACTGAACCGTGCGGCAAGACCTGATCTATTTACTTATTCTCTATCTAAGGTCGTTACTATTTTCACAACACCGAAGCGTATATTCTGTCCAAATCCATTTGTTTTCTCAAAAAAAAAATTTCGAGATATTTTTCTAGCTTTATTCTTCTGTTGTTTTGAGTGCCAGTACTTGATAAGTTTTGAATGCTTGATATTTGTTTGACCTTTTGTTCGTGTCACTACGGCCGTGGTCACCAGAATTATTGATTATCTTTGTCTTTATTTCGCTTTTACAACGTTAGATTCTCAAATTTCATTTTTAATTATTAATAAAACTAAAATACAATGAGAACTAGGTATACTACGCTACATAGTATTCTGTACTTACTGAACTAAACATGCCCGTATACGACTCGGGTTGAAATTTTAAGCATAATTAAATTTTAGTCTAGAGTAATAATATATACCTAGGCTATTTTTTCTAAAAGGAAAATAACAGAAACGGGAACTACGCGGGTAAAGCTGCTAGGGTATAATGTATAATTAGTGAAACCTCTCGATGTCGCGGTTCGTCGAAAGCAACTGTCAGAAAATTTACGATCACCAAATTGCAGTTCAAATCAGCACATTAATAAATGTAATGTCCCCCTTATTGGCGAGGCCCCCAGGTGTGGGTAATTAGCAGAAGCACCAAAGTGTTTGCACTTTGTGTTTGCCCCGCGCGTATCTGCGATCGTGGGCACCCTTAAATTATAGGGTGGAGGGGGGCTGGACATTGCGTAATGGCGATACGGGAACTGTGGACTTGAACAGTTTTCGAGACTTCCTTTTATTGGTTTATTTTAATAGGTTTGCACTTTTATTTACTTAAATTAGGAACGCCACAGACTCCAGAGTCCGATCTTTTGTCGTTTGGGTTTTTTCATTACAGGTAGGTATATTTGATTAGAAGAAGAAAAAGAACATAGGGGACAGTAAGGAACATTTTCAACCTAATTCTAGTGTTCTTTAGTCCGATTTTGCTATTTTTTCAGTCGCCTCCCAAGTCACAGCCTTTATCACGGCCGCATTTCTGTCCCTGATGGTCATCTGTAAGTTAAACTCTCGGATGGTCTTCTGTGATACAGCCAACGCCGAACGTACCGACCGACGGCGTTGTCGGTGTTGCCAGCGCGTTTTCACTTAACCACCTATGGGGTATACGACTGTACATGCTTAGCTAGAAGAAACCAATTCACTCGCCTGAAGAAACAGGATTGTACCCGATAGATACAATCCCAAAATCTACTCAGGCAACGCATTCCACAACTGAGACGAAAAGACAGCATCATCATTTAACATCAGCTGGTCTACTACCCAATATATATACTTAGTCTAAATACCCGATAGCAATAAAACTTAATAACGATAAAAAAGTTACATAATTAACACAGTAGACTTTGTAAGTTAGGTAGACCTACCGGTCCTTTCATTCTTACTATTAGTGGTTATTAAGCGGTTAAGATTCGGTAATAAAGCAATGCTAATCTTTGCTCAGTTTAACCGTAGAGTTTAACAACAAGCAACACAATATTTTTATGCGTGTGTGTTACACACATGGTGGTGTGTGTAATTATTTCTATTGATTTATCTAATGTATTTTTATGCATAACTAAAAAAAATAGCATTCTGCACTCATTTTCTCTGATTCAACAAAATTTCGTACTTCTTTCTCGGCGCGGTCCTTAGATTCCGCTCATGTTAATACATATACCTACAGAACAAAAACTTCAAATTGACATTATTTAACCGATTTGTTCATGTCAAAACTTAAGTCATATTACAATATTTCATACCTCAACGCCAGAACAAGATCGATGTGAGGACTTCAATTTCTCAAAGAAAGCGGAACTAATCCAAACAGAACTGGATCCGATCTCTTCGCCCGCTATCGTGGCCATAAAACTACTTTTATTAGTAAAATCTTGGATTCAAAATCATAATTTCATTAATTGCTTTCATTCCGAGAAGCTAACTTTTATGCCTTTTGAATTGACTTATTGAAATCAGAAGCCGAAATAAATTGATCAAGATTAGATTAGCTTATTTTATGGGTTAGTTTGAAAGGGTGAAATATACTATCGAAAAGACATAGAGATAAAACATCTTATATCTTTGGGTGAGGAGCGCAGTGCAGTGTTAGGTAATGATTTAGACTCTTCATGTACCAACTGCTGCGTGTCACTGAGGTGTTATGTGGCAAGTAAATTAAAAATTAATCAGAACGGCTAAAGAAGTCTGCACTTCAAATATGTACAAATACTAGCGGCCCGTTCTGGCTTTGCTCAGGTATCGTCACATAAAGATTTACACACACATTTGACACATTATTCGAAATAAAAACTACTTTTCCTAGCCCTCAAATTACACATAGATGCCAACTTTCGTGAATAATGGTTGACTTGGTGAGGAGTTCACTGGGAAAAAGCATCATCATGATGCCGGACTATAATGACTATAATATATTAAAGAATAAGAAAACTGACTTCAATTTAAAATTACGTTCAGAGCTCAACCAAATTTCATAAGAATGTACACTCCGCGAGGTATAAGCTGAGCTTTGCATTAGTGTGAGTGATCACCAATCAGGCAGGAGCGCGGCGAGACAGAATGGCGCCGCGCCTAAGGCCGGTTGTCACACCTACACTATCCATGTACACTCACACAAATGCAAAGCTCAGCTTATGCCTCGCGGAGTGTATTATTATATCGTCTAAATACATATACCTTCATGAAAGTAACTTTTAGTTCTTCGTTCATATTTTTAAAACCGCCACACCGATTTCGATTAAATTTATATATAGGACCACCTCTAAAGCATGATGAACCAAACAATAACACCCCTTTTTTAGTAGATTTTTAGAGGGTTAAAAAAAATAGCCATCAAATGGATTCACGATTCACAATTGGCGGCGCTATCGAGCAACATAAAAAAAAAAGACACACAATCGAATTGATAACGATCTCTTTTTTTAAGTGGGTAAAAAAATAATATTTATTATTACACCTAGATCAATAATAAAGTATTACGAATAAGCGATACAAAACGTAGTTCTACCAGACTTCCGATCCTCAATATTCTTATTTCACCAAGTCCCCAGCATATGTCCGTTAAAATATTTCTGGTGAAGTGAAGTCACACGCATCTGCCTTCCGCCCAAAACTAGCAATTACCCGAAACTACAAGAAATATAACAATTTTAACAGCTCCCCGGCCACACGTCGTGAAATTAACCTGCGATTTTCGTAAATTACTCATTGTCCTGGGCAGCGTCGGCGTTGTCGATACCAGGGACGGACGCAGGTGTTAGCGAGATCTGTGCGGGCCTAAAACGGCCGCTTTAGACGAATCGTCATAGGATCCTATTACGATTCATTTGACAATCCGTAAAATGGTAACAAACTGGCAATTCCTATAGCGAATCATAATAGGAATTGGATTGAATTTGACAGTTTTGTATGGATTTCCGTAAAATGGAACACAAAAGAGGAATTGCTTTGAATTCCTTAGATGAATTGTCAGAAGATACTAGAGATCATCTTTTTGCAGTTCATTTTTTCTGTTTTCGGTGTGTAATCGTTGTTGATATTAGCGTTGTTATTGTTTTTTGTTATTAGCGTTGTTATTACCTATTAAAATGGCTGATCTTGGCCTCTACTCAAATTTTTTGGAACACGCACGTATCTTGGAAAATATAAATTATAATCGCCGTAGTGTACTATTGCGAAATGAAGATTTGGCTTTCGATATGCCGGAGTCGGAGTTTGTAGGGCTTTATAGACTCGATAAGAGATTGTGGCGCGACCTTATTGTGGAGTTGGAGCCCTACTTACCCAGTAGTCGAGGAGGTTTAAGTATTACCGCCAAGGTAAGGCAGTATTTTAATATCATATAGGTACATGTACATAAAGACTTAGAAATGTAAAATGATTTACCTACATACATTCCAATTTGTATTTACCATAGGCATAAGCTAGGAAGGCCTAGCCTATAGTATGTATTAATATAATATGCATAAGGGTTGATATTGCCTTCCTTATGTACTATTTTAAACTTTATAAGAAACATTAATATTTAGAACATTAACACATTCCTAAACATTCTTGTTCTACTTAATATACTTATTTACATTTTATTTATAGGTCTTAAGCACTCTAAGCTTCTATGCCTCTGGGTCTTACCAACGATTTATATGGGCAAGCACATACCATAAGATGCACCAAGTCAGTGTATCTAATTGCAACAGAGCTGTGACACAAGCCCTCAACAATGACCATTTTCGCAGGAAATATATTACTTTTCCCCAGACACAACAAGAACGGGATAATATTAAATATGGGTAGAATAACTTTTATTTGCCTTACACTTGAATACCTGAGTAGGTATATAGGTACTAGGTACAATGTGTGCAAGTATTCCTAAAACTCCTTCAAATTGAAACAGCAGCAATTTATACAAAAATAGATACAATGCAATGATATGTCTCATATGAACTTCTCATTTCAGATTTTACCAGAAGTTTGGCATGCCAGGTGTGTTGGGATGCATAGATGGCACCCATATTGCTATTGTGAGGCCTTCAGAACACGAAGAGCGATATTTAAATTAGCAATAAGCAATTAATATAGAAAGGATAAAAAAAAACAGATTTTTAGCCAGACATAAATTCTTTAATTGCAGTCCAAATATAAAAAAAACAACACAACATTTATTATTTCAACCTGACTACGTGCATAAAGAAAGTAAACTACTTGAAATTTAACATAATATAAATTACATTTAAAAAGCCCCAAAACACAATGTCTATTATTATTGATTTAACTACTTTTATAAATAAACAAAACTATATGAATATACAATATAAATCACATTTAAAAAGCCTCAAAAGACAACATACAAAGGACCTTAACTTTATAATCACAGATTTGTAAATCATCAGTCTTTCAGAACACAAGAAATTCACTTTACTCATACAACCAACCTCTAATATCAATTATTATAGATTTACTTCTTTTATAAACAACAAAACTATGAAATGTAACAGAATATAAATTAAATTTAAAAGACCCCAAAATACAACATACAAGTAAGATCTCTTTCTAGTAACAAAGAAGAGATAATTTAACTTTATAATCACAGATTTGTAAATCATCAGTCTTTGGAACAAAAGAAATTCACTTTACTCTTATAACCAACCTATATTATTAATAATAATAATATCAATATTGTAAAAACTTAGGCTTAAGAAAAGAAATAAATACGTAAATAATAATAATATAGTCAGAAAGGGGCCCTTAAACCTACGCCCGAGTCACAAGTCTCGGGAACTACTGAGTTTTTTTCTCTCTCTGCCACACGATGGACCCGGCACCCACACGGTGAATCCATGGAATGCTAAGAAGATCGTCTCATATATGCTAGCTTCGGAGGTTCAAACCATGATACATTCATTTGGAACCAGCATCCATTGAAGGTCCATCTTGACAATCTACAAAGAGATAATGAAACAGGGTGGTTATTAGGTTGGTTAAATGTATTTATACCATGATGTAGCATTTTATATAAATTATTGGTATTAAAAGGACTGTTTTTACAGGAGATTCGGGATATCCTCTCAGAAGCACTGTTATGATGCCCGTTCTAGACACAGCAGACAATTCGCCAGCAAGGTTTTATACCGACCTGCACTCTCAGGTGTGAAATATAGTAGAACGCTGTGTTGGAGTACTAAAATGTCGCTGGCGTTGTTCGTTAGTGGATAGAAAGCTTTCTTTACCACCTTTCCAAGGCTGGTCTAATAACAAACGGGTGTGTGGTGCTGCATAATATTGCAAATGCAGCCAGACTGCCCGAGCCACAGCTGTTGTCACAAGATAGACAACAAGAAGCTAACATGCAGGTAGTAATTAACTCTGAATTTGTACTTCTAACATAATATTATATTCTGTGTGATATTAGATATGACATGTAGATCATGATAATAGCATTAATATTTCAGATTGTGCAGAGAAATGTTGAGCAACCTGCACAAAGGAATATCGGCTTAGAAGCTGGGAACCTACTAGAATGATGCTGATTAATAGGCTTTGGGCAGCAAGGCGATCATAAATAGCAATTTTTTAAATGCCAGAGGGTGCACACAAGCAAACGGGATGTCTGATGGAAAAAAGTCACCGTCGCAAACAGACTTTTGTAATACTAGAGGCATCACAAATGTGTTGCCGACCTATTAGAATCTATTAACTGCCCCTTTGAGGAACCCAATGTTGTAGCTGCTCAGAAAAATCCCCGGAGGAAGATGTTTTACAAGTGTGAGGCAAGAAAGAACTAGAGAAACGCACATTATATCTTATTAAAATATTTTGTACCTTTTTTATGGTTTTAATTTCTTGTTTCCACTGCCTCAGCAAGGTGCCCAATTTTTTCTGCTAGCTGACCAAGATTCTGAGCTATTAAATTGAATGCTGTTTCAGTAGTAGTATCTGCAGCAGCCCTCTTCATCTCCACTTCAGCTAAGATTTGTCTAGCTTCCTCCAATGGCCAAGAGGTCGAACTGCTAAATTTGGATTACGCTCCAAAAAGTCAAGGAGCAGCTCGAACTGCCTCCCTGACACTCTTTGTGAGCGTCTTTCCATCTCTGTAAAATAAGGAAAATATGATTAACCATGATTTCCATAGCTGGTTCTTATTATTTGAACCAAAACATTGATTTTGTAGACTTACTTTTTACAATTGCAGATGCGAATGTGGCCGGTCAGGTAATACGGCGAAAAGACTAAATTTAACTTACACATATCTAAATAACACTTACGAACTCACTATATATATTTACACTACAATTTAACAACAAAATAAAACTGGTTTGGTTGGTTTATGGCTTTTATTGTGGTTTAGCCTCACAATTTCGCCAAAAATAAAACTGAAAACAACATGCATAAAGTCTTCTTCTTCTTCTTTATTTCTGGCTTCCATTCGGTTGTATGACCATAATTTCGCCAATGTCTTGTGTTTCAGCAGGATGTTCAATAGAATTTGGCCGGTATTCAGATTGAATAGTAGTAGCTCTTGCAGTTGGTCAACATCAACTCAATAAAGTCAACGTTACAATGTTTGTTTATTTTGAATATCAATTTTGACAGAAATCCATCTGACGGCTTGCCAGCAGAAAAATAACAACATATAATTATTTTGTTTTACTAATTTTATTACGAATATAGTGTTATAATTTTCACTGTTGCAATTAATTAACTAAAACTTTGTTGGTCCACATAAAATATTAAAAACCTACATCATTTTAAGTGATATAAAAGTTAGGTGAAATAATTAAGGGTTTTTATTGTCACCTGGCAATATTTTCACCTAATCCGATTCCTAATACGAATTGCTAAAAAGCGGAATTGCCAAATGTCATCATCCATTTTACGAAAATTTAGAGGAATCGCTACAATTCCTTATAGGAATTGCCTTTAGAGGAATTGCTTAAAAGTGACCATTTTAGGCCCGCAGGTCACGCAGTCTTGGCTTAGGTCATAGAAGCTATTTAAGTAATAGAAATGGTGAGCACAAAGCCCGCCCGTACAAAGCGTTTCATACATGTGGCACGTAGTTATTAGAACATGAAGAGTCCAAATCATTACCTAGCACTGCACTGCGCTCGTCATCCAGAGATCTAAAATGTTATATCTCTAAGCCCCGTAATTTCTCTGGAAACATTGCCCTTTCTAACCGGAACACAGTAATGTTTGCACATTACGTAGAATAACTGACAAAGGTGTGATACTGCCCCAGGCGGACTCTGCCAAGAGTCCTACCACTACAAACAAATACACCTGATGTTTCGGTTGTTTCACAAACAAAAATAACGAAGATACAGTTCTTAGAAGTTTTGAGCGATGTCGTTGATCGTATCGTATTTTTAAAATCGTATAGTGACTAATTAAACGAATGACTTCATTGTAAAAAATTTAAGATATAGTTGACGTCACAACACCCACTTTGGATTTTAGCTGATATATGTATGTATCTTTGTCGATTTTTAATAAAAAAAAAACCACGTGTTACGTATTTTTTCATAGCTGACACGCTAACTGTAATTAGAATGGTATATTTTGACCCAGTCACTATCCCAATGGCTTAGGCCATCATCTGTACCAGACCAGAGATTACTGATATCTGCTGTGCCATGTTTCAAGTATACTTTCAACTTTATGCTTTCGATTTTAGAATAAAAATAATTACCTACTATAACAATCAATGTGATATTGTAAGTTATCAATATAAAGCCAAAATAAATAAAGGAAAGGTAAAATATGAATAATATGACTGAATAACTAGTCAGACTGGGCACAGTCGCCCACCCTTAAACCGGCCCTGGCTAAAAAGCGTCGTGTATGGTCGTGTGCCAAAATCATTATGTTACCAATTTTCGTTGCTATAAAACCACAGTACGGTGTCTTATTAAGAAGTACGTTTAAATTTCAGTCCGCGGTCATATTTGGGTCAAACATTTTTATTACATCGTCAGTAAGTTCCAATATTTACGACCAGCAATCGACGGTTTTACTTACATATGCAGATAATTTTTGAAGTGAAAATTGAAACTGCCGCTTTAATAATTCGTGGTAACTGTTTAATGAAAGTTTATGATAACACTATAGACTACAGACCCGTGAACGTGCCCTTTTCTTTTCCTAATCCAAGAAATGTCTAAAAAAAAAAGTTATTTGTAATGAACAAAGGTCAAAACTCCACAGACTCCGAAGTCTGTGGAGTGGCAAATTAATAAAAAAAAAGGCTCGTGAACAAATTTATGGGTCAAATGAACCAACAAGACACCTATGTAGGATGAGAGAAGAGTATAAAATAATAAGATTAAGCACTATGCCTATGCACTATGCACTTGGAAGAATATAAATATGTAAAAATATAACTTCAAAGAATGTGTAAGTAAATACTATATTTACACATTTACCATAAGAGGAGCCATTGTCTTCCGAAATACAGTTACGACTAGTTCGGAGCCAATGGGTTCATATCAAAATTTTGTAAGCTTTTTATGGTGTGAAAAAAATTGTATTCGTCAACAAAAAAAAACTTTCAGCTTTATAATATTAGAATAGATATTTGTGATTTAGAACGAAGATAACGTGAGCTGTGGATGGATAGAGGCATTTACAAATGTAGACTTTAACTCTACGAAAAATTACGCGCGTAATAGGATGCATGTTGTTTACTATTAGGCACAAGTCCTGCTCATCTCGTCACTCTACATATAATATAAAGTAGGACGTTTTCATTAACAACACTAAAATACAATGAGAAAGAACTACACAACGTTACACTCCGCGAGGCATAAGCTGAGCTTTGCATTTGTGTGAGTGTACATGGATAGTGTAGGTGTGACAACCGGCCATAGGCGCGGCGCCATTCTGTCTCGCCGCGCTCCTGCCTGATTGGTGATCACTCACACTAATGCAAAGCTCAGCTTATACCTCGCGGAGTGTACATAGGTACCTACTTACACTAAGCACACCTTAATTATCCATAGACCAAAATGAAGGTCTACAGATAATCAAAATGTTCAAGCCCAATCGGAAGCGAGCCCCGCATGATAGTGGTATTACCACGCCAAAAGGCAATACTTATGCGTTGGGCCAAATAAACGCCAGCATTTTGGTCACGTGTCGCGTCGACCAAGCGCTATGAAAGGACGTTTTTTAAAATGAAAACTGTGTAGCTGCCATAACAGGCAATACTGATATATCTGGGTGACGAGTGCAGTGCAGTGTTAGGCAGCGATTTGGACTCTTCAAGTTCAAATATCTAAGTGGTACTCTTATGGGGCGTACTTAATGTGTACTATCAGGCGCATGTCTTGTTCGTCTCGACACTGTACATTAAAAAAGGTTCCTGTAGAAAAAAGAATAACCAAAACGTCGTCAAACATTCCCATGTTACAAATTATTCAATATTTTATGTCTATTCCAAATTCGAATCAGTGTGAAAAACAACTCGAAATTCAAAATTGGAAAAACATAAAACCAATCGATTCATTTACGCCTTTATTCAATTAATATTTATTCGAATCGACTGACAGAAACGGATAGAGTTACGTCTGTTAGAGGGAAAGAGACGGGTATACACGAATCGATACAGCTTCGAATGGAAGGCGTGTCTAAATAGATAACTTGGGATTCGCATTCAAACACGTTTTTTTTTCATCGATTCGGTTCAATGGAAACGGTTGCTAATTAGACTCGGATTTTATTCGATTTAAATTATTAAATGTTTACTAGTAATGGATAGATATTCGAAACTTTTTTTTTTGATCTGTGTGAAAACAACTGTACGGTAAGAGCATAGGCAGCCCATTATACGGTTCCATACTGTAGGGGCTTAAGAGTTTCTTTCGTAAAGAGAGATTCAAGACCAAACTTTGTTTATAAGTTATTGTTTTGTATTTACCAATGTACTTGTAAGCTAACCAATGTACTGTATTCATAAATTTTTTGACAATAAAATATTCTTACTCTAGTCTTACCTATTCTTAAACTATTTGCTTATCTGTGACCTTACTCTCCCATGCTGATCTAATACGGTATAGATAATGAAGCTTGACCTGGAAAGATCATTGGAATATGCTAGTTTAAGCTTGTGGTGATGGCAGTTTATCTGTAATCTTCTAACTTCATTTGACCTATGTGTAACTCTTAATTTTCAGTGTAATTTCTCTGGGAACCTTGCTCTTCAAACTGGAACACAACAATATTACAACATAACCGCTGGGCGGGAGAATAACTGGCAAAGCAAACTGTGATCTACTGTGATGATGATTATTGAGGCGAAACGTGCTAATATACCACCGCCAAGAGTCAGTTGATGGATGGCTCAACCCTATTTATAAGAATCCATGGTAAAATAATTTTATTATAATCAATAACCTAATTACAAATAAAATAAAGCCCCAAACGTTAGGCTCGTTAATACTGCGAAAAATGATATCTGTAGAATAATTAATCTTGTGCAAAATGTATGATGTAACCTAAACCACAAATCTGTTTGAAATCAACAAACACATATTTTCTCTGGAAGATATATATTTCCTACTACTAAGATATACCTAATTAATTTCATACGACGTAATCTTGTGTAATATAGAGGTTTTCAATATGACACCAACACAGTCCTCAGAGACCTTATTGCACTTATCATTAGGCGTTAATTTATCTTTTAATAAATTGAATTGTGGTGACAATCATTTTTCATAGATTGTATTTTAGATAAGCAACATAAATATCATCAATCTATATGTTTTGGATGCACTTTGTATTTTAACACTAACTAATACATTTAAATGAAATTTGTAGAGAATGAATTCATATAAAAAAATGATCGATGGACCGCAGGGAAACGTATTAAAGAATGTTTTTCTTATTCCGCAATATAAAAAGAATAAGGTTGCATAGATGTTTTTACTTGCTTTTTTAACATTAGATTATTTTGCACGATCCGTTCGTCATATTCTTGTGCTGTCTGAAATCCGTTGAAACAAAGCGTAACAAACAAAGTTTTCATAATGTAAAAACCTAAACACCTGCCATAGTTTGCAATTTCTCCAAACGCGGTGTCAATGTTACACTTTATAAGAGAATTTGATAATTGGCGCAACTCTGGGTGAAATTCCCAAGATCAAATAGTTTGAACACGGTACAAAAAACGCGAAGTACTATTATTTTTAAAAGTATATCAAGAGTTAAAAAAAATATACATTTTGATGTAATTAATCCTTATTTTGATACGTTAAGAAAAACTTATTAAAGTATTTTTTTACGATACACACCCACATCGTCACGAAAAGTCACGTTTGTTTATGACTTTTCTTTTTGAAGTTCTTCCTCATTCTACAGTTAATTTTTTCGTAGCACCTAGTTTTTTCTCCTTGAGTTGTCAACATTTCTTAGCCACGTGCGTCATTATAAAAAGCGTCCCATTAAACTTGATCCACCTTTAGCTATTTTTTTTGTAGTATAGTAACGGAACGAACCAGACATGCGCCCATAATTTACTAATTGATTATAAATTACATGGTTTCTTTTTGTTAGCTTGTGGCATTAGGAACTGGTTCGGATTTTATCGTAATTTAATTATTGGCGGGGCTCTCGTTTTTGGGCTACTGTAGTCTGTAATATGTTTAATATGTCAACAAATTTTGGAATGTTGTCGAAATGTCTGGATTTTTAATTCAAATCTTGTATTCAATACTGTGGTTATTCGTTTATCGAGCTCTTTTACTGTAAATCGAAAAGCGCAAACTGATTTTGTTTGAGATGGTATCAAAATACCAGTAGATTTCTGAACATAGGGACGTCAATAGGTACCTACTCGACGACGAAGAGTATGATACGCACATGACCGGATTTTTTGTAAACAATTCCACTATACAATTTGCAAAAACGGGAAATAATTGCAGTGCCGCTATCGCAAATGTTTTTCAAAGTTCAGTTAAAAATCTCAGTTAGTCCGTTTTTAAGGCCCCTGGTAGATCAACTCAGGTAGTTTTAACTACTTACATACCGAACTTTGAGCTAGCATATAGCTCTACTAACCAAAACTTTATACGTAGAGCATAGCTAAACATACTCAAAGCATAAGATAAAAGAAAACTGTTTCTTAAAACCATAACACGGGCGAAACAAAATTTAGGGCTGTTGTTTAGTACTCGTACCCAACGAGTACTTAAACAGCAATAGGTAATAAAAAAAACATCTATGAAATGAATTTCATTCGGCGGTCTTCGCATTGACCGATGTTTTCCGGGTATGGATTGGATGTCAACTTGAAATCGTTCCATTTACTTACTATATTAACTTATTGTAGGTACCTACTCAACGAGTAGGTACTATCAATCATTTGCTTGATTATAGATGATAGCTTGATTTAATCTTGCGCCAAAATAATAATGTATCACCGTTGACTTACAAAATTATTACAGCGTAATCCTTTTAAAATCATTGTGTATTACAGTCGTTGTAGACATCTAACCGACTTTCTTTTCAGAATAATTTCCAAAGGCTGGGTACAAAAACCTAACTGTATCGGACATTTATTTGGGTTCTCCTTTCGTGGATAACTTAAGCAGCGAAGCCGTGGCGGTCTAGTGAAGTCTTATTTCACAATTAACAAGGGATACAAGTTCGTGTGGGTGAAGTACGGCCGTGTTTACCTGCGTAAAGACGAAGGCTCCACTTGTATTTTAGTAAAAAAATTTGGATACACTGGATAGTTTAAATTAAGGTTAAGCTAAATTTATTTGATTCATACACTCTGAAATTTACCTCTTTTCATTATGTTAATATACTATCAAAATGTGAACCGCATCAGATCTAAAACCGACGAAGTTTATCTCAATGTTCTAAATAGTAATTATGATGTAATATGCTTAACGGAAACTAATTTTAATGATGGAATATTTGATTCCGAGGTGTTTGACGAACGATATATAGTAGTTAGACGGGATAGACGCACGACTAAATTGCGTAAAGCTGAAGGAGGAGGCGTTTTAATTGCTATAAATAAAAACATTGGCTTCGTCCGTCAAACATCATGGGAATCCATGTTAGAGGACATCTGGATCAGTATTATATCTACGGACAAATATGTAAAAACATTAAATATTTGTTTGTGTTACTTGCCTTCGTATTTGTCGTCCAGTGACTTAGATGAATTCTACACTAATTGTCAGAATATTGTACGGACTCACGAATATGAGGAATTTCTTTGTATTGGCGATTTTAACTCACATATTGACTGGGGTAAGTCGGATAATCCTTGCGTAATGATTGCTCACAATCATCAGGGTGCTAGAGCTGATCTTCTTTTGGAAAATATTGCTCTATGTAAACTTAGCCAGCATAACAGTATACCAAATAGATATGGTAGATTCTTGGACCTTGTGCTTTCGACTCTATCAAACGTGTGGGTAAAAAGCGCTGAACCTTTAAGTAGACAGGACCGACATCACCCTCCTCTTGTTGCTCAGCTGGATGTAGTGAGAGATCTCTCAAAATCATTTAAACACAATATTGTAAAGCGTCTAAATTACAGGAAAAGTGATTTCACACATATCAATAGAGACCTGGAGTTGGTCAAGTGGAATGAAATACTTGATTGCAGTAAAATTGATGCTCAAATTGACAATTTCTACAAGGAATTTAATAAAATACTTGAAAATCATACCCCCTGTATGAAAACCAATCTTAACAAGTATCCAACATGGTTTTCACCTTCATTGATCCGCTCTCTGAAAGAAAAATTGAAATTTCACCGTCTATATCGTAAATTCAAAAACCCTCGAGACTACGATACATTTTCTATGTTACGCCTTAGATGCAAAAAACTCATGGATCGCGAGTATACATCCTATAATAATTCTGTCGAAGCATCGTTGAGTAAGAATAACATGAAACACTTTTGGAATTATGTTAATGATAAAAAGGGGTCACCATCTATTCCTCAAACTGTAAAACATGGCGGTGTTGTGTGCTCAGATGAGCGTGAGGTATGTGAACTCTTTTCTAGCTACTTCAGCTCGGTATTTGAACCTCCCGAAGCGTCATCTAGCTCTTTTCAATCTACTAATAACAGCACAAATGTTCTTACAGGCTTAGTAATTACGCAGGAAGACATTCTTCGTAAAATCTCTGAGCTGGACGCCAGCAAAGGTGCTGGTCCAGATGGTATACCACCACTTGTCGTCAAAAATTGTTCAAGGGAACTGGTTTTCCCTCTTCACGTTTTATTTAATTCTTCTCTACAGTCTGGAGTTTTCCCATCTAAATGGAAAACTGCTCAAGTAGTTCCAATTTTAAAGTCAGGTGATAAGTCCTGTTGCACAAATTATCGTCCCATTAGTGTATTGTCTTGTTTGGGGTAACTATTCGAGTCATTAGTCTATGATACTCTATATCACCATGTTCACCCACTTATATCGCCCAAGCAACATGGTTTTGTTCGTAATCGATCAACCACGTCAAATTTACTAGAATATAAAAACTACATATGCGGTGGCTTCGCCAATAGTACGCAAGTAGATTGTATATACGCTGATTTTCAAAAGGCTTTCGATAAAGTCAGTCACAAAATCTTAATAAAAAAATTAGCGGCGCAATTTGGTATTCATGGTAATTTGCTTCGTTGGGTTGAATCATACCTTACAAGGCGCAGCCAACTAGTTGTGATTAAAGATTTTTTTCCGCACCTGCACTGGTTTACTCTGGAGTTCCCAGGGATCGCACCTCGGACCGCTATTGTTCTTAGCCTTTATCAATGACCTTATCGGAGCACTGAAAAGTCCATGTCTATTGTACGCTGATGACCTCAAACTTTTTACAAAGGTTCGCAGTATAAGAGACTGTGAGATTCTTCAATCGGATATTGATGCACTGGCTGGGTGGTGTCGAGATAATCACATGTATTTGAATGTGAAAAATGCTTTGTTATATCATTTACCACTAAAATTAATAAAATAACATATGACTACAGCTTGGGTAGCGGTTGTTTAGAGAGGAAGACGATAATCAAAGACCTAGGAGTTATGTTTGATGAAAAGTTCACATTTAGAGAGCATTACGACTACATTACAAACAGATGCAACAAACTACTGGCATTCATCTCACGCATTACTAAAAATTTCAAAAATCCTCTCAGTTTTGTAACTCTTTATTCGACAATGATACGCAGCATACTAGAGTATAACTCCGTCATTTGGTCTCCTTTCTATCAAATACACTCGAAGCGCATAGAGCGTGTACAAAGCAAGTGCCTTAGCATTTTGAGTCACAGACTAGGTTTGAAACGGAAACTTAAATCGTACGATGATAAGTTGACTTATTTTAAATTACAAACTCTAGAAACTCGACGGTCACACTCAGATTTAATTTGTTTGTACAAAATTATCCACTCAAAAATAGATTCACCTTCTCTTCTCTCAACCATAAGTATAAATATTAAGCCAAGATTGCGCGAAGGATTTGCAAACATTTTCACATTAGATGTATACAAAATAATACCTCTTACTACAATCCAGTGGTTAGAATGTGTCGCCAATACAATAAAATATCAAACAAACACCACAATTCGATTGATATTTTCTGTCAAAAAAATTATAAATTTAAAAATGATGTCCAAAATATTCTGTTCACCGATTATGTAAACCCAAATAAAAATTATAAATAAAAAAAAAAAAAAACGTCATTTGATAACCTAAGTTGTGTACAACTTATTTTTAGTTTTAACTTCTTTTGAGACGTAAGCACTCTGTCACTCATGTTGTGTATACATAGTAAGGAATATAGTTTGGATCGAAATTGTACCATGTTATATATTTAAGTTTTAACTGTATTCTGTTTTGTATACCTGAATAAATAAATAAATAAACAATTGTGACGTCGTGAAGGCACGAATCTTGGTAATTCTTGTAAGGGTAGGTAGATGTACAAGTTAACTTGTCTTAACAACTGACATAAATGGCGAAGGAAAACCTGCAGGTACCTGCAGGTGTAGGTACCACAAAATATATAATATTGTGAAGACAAGCGTTACCCATCAGCCCGCACTTCTCTAACGAAACTTATTTCCTTGCTAGAAAAGGTCCCCAAGTCTTATCAGAGGCTTATGGCTACTCTTTCAACGTATAACTTAAAACTAAACTTACATTAATTTTAATGTTGTGTTCTTTTTTTAAATTTCAAAGTCGTCAACGAGCTAATTTGCTCTTGATCAGGCCTCGCCGAATTATACAAGGACCTTTTTGTATAGAGTTTATTCGGCATGCCTTATTACTTAGGAATCTGAGGCAAATCAATTTGATGAGTAGCGCGCGCAAAAAGAGCGCCATCTCGTGACATCATCTGTCAACGAACTGTCACCTGTCAAATGGGATATTTTAATTTCTGTTTTTAGGGCTTGCAACTTTTTCAGTAGTTGGTGCCATAGAAAACGATTGGCGATGTATTTTGAAATTGTTTTCGACTGTCCGGAATTCGCATGAGATCATTCGGCTTCACGAGACACTTTTAAACGAGAGTGTAATGTTGGTAAAGCAGCTATTAGAGTTGGCAACATTCATAGAAATCTAAATAATAAGGTACCTTATTATTTAGCAACACTGCTCCTGTTACGTATACTACACGCTATGATAATGATGATTTTACTGTTTTTGAGAACAAATATAGTGGTTAACCACAGATATAGATATATCTAAAATTCACTTTTTAAACTAGTCTAACTATCTTGGTATTGTTGACTAAAGAGATCTCATCTGTCTTTCAGGCGGAAGAGATCTCTTTATCTCTTAAATCTTAAATCTTTAACAAAAAGACGAAGAAGAATATAGTAAAGAGGATTGTTTTTTTATACAAATATTACAAAGCAAAGAGGGTTTTTTTAACGCGCCAAACTGTTCGATATTTACGTGATATATATTATGTACCACAGGCAAAGCCGGGACGAACCGCGAGTATTTCATATGGCTGTCAAAACAAGTGCCCGCTACTTGCTAGCAGTGGGGCCATACCTCACTGCGCCCGAGTTCACGCTGGTATTCCTATTAAGGAGCGTTTCGGGTATTTATTTTATTGCTACAGATTATAATTATTGAAATCAGGGGCACCTGTGCGGATGTGCTCATTCTATGGTTACTTTTGACGCTCAACATCTCTGCCATGCGACCGGGAACCTAAACATCACGTAGTAGAGTTCAAAGTTGTGATGCAAAAATGTTAAGTGTCGTTTGAATGAAGCATTGCACACTCACGGTATAGACTCAGGCGACATATTTTTGAAAACACACGTCTGTGATCACATAAGATTATCTATCATTTAGATATTTTTTTAATGTAAACCTCTGTTGTACTTTTTTTTAACCAAAGGTTTAAACGGTACTGTCGTTTCTTTTTTTTAGGTATAGAATAGAGGTGCTAGACGAGCAGGACATGTGCCTGATGGTAAGCAAAATGCCTGCACAAAACAGCACAGTGACACACGGCTATTGGAACATGAAGAGTCCAAATCATTACCTAGCACTGCACTGCGCTTCGTCACCCAAAGGTATAAGATGTTTTATCTCCGTGCCCTGTGATTTCTCTGGAAATATGGCCATTCAAACCAGAACTCAAGGGAGGTGGCTTCCCAGGCGGACTCTGCAGAAAGTACCACTACGAATCACCATCTCTGAACTATGATATACCTAACAAAAAAACTTGATTAACAAAATTAATTAATTTAAAATTGGCGGAGCTATCGCGTAAAATAAGTTCTTACCTACATACAACAAAAATATTTTATTTTCCTCTTCTTCTCCTTATCCAAGATATGTGTAAAAAACGATAATCGTAATGACAAAGATCACGGACCCCGGAGACTGTGGAGTGGCTAATTTAAATTAAAAAAAAAAATACAACAAAAATAAATAAAACAACACACAACTGAATTGAGAACCTCCACCTTTTTTGATGTCGGTTAGAAAGTTAATCTCATATTTTAGCAAGCGTAAGGTTTTCGAAAATGAGCCCCCAGGGCACCTGTACGGATGCGATGGAAGCGTGCGCGTTCTTACCCGCGTGTTTAGGTGATTTTGATTATTTTAATTAAAATTTAATTATTTTATGTAGTTTTTAATCATTCGCATTTGAACTCAAATTGTATTTAAATAGTAATTTAGATCGTAATGAAGTCCTATTAAGTTTACAGTTGATTAATCTAATTAAATTTGCTGCGATGTATTTAATTAATCGAGTTGAGTACTAACTCAGTTCTCGTTCCAATTATTTTCACACGATAAAAGGTAGCTTATATTTATTATGCTTATTCGTTTGCATTACAGGCTTTTCACCTATGACGCTGTAACCACTGACAAGCTCCATCGCAAGCTGATTTTAAGGACCAAGTAAAATAAATCTATTTATCGCAGTGATCATCGTCACCCAATAGAAGCTGTTTCTATGTTGGTTTGTGTACGCTTCAAAAACTCAAAAAGTTCTGCACCTATCCAGCTGAAATTTTACAATTATATATAATCTGCATCAAGATGCAGATTATATATAAAGTTGTGTGATTGTTTTTATCTTATTTTTGCATCCTAATGTGCCACAGCGAAGCGTGTCAGGGTACAGTTAGTACTGTAACATAAATAGAACCTTTTGTTTAGCTCAAAACCACATTGGTTTATGTGTAAGTATCCGAATATCCGTGGTAAGTATATCATTAGATAGATAAATACATAAACTCTTTATTGCACTTAACTAGAAAACAAAAATATAAAAAACTTAAAAAACGAAGATGTAAATTATGTTAGTTTAGTATTTAAGTTTTTTGTATTGTACATTTTTAATTGCATAAAAACATGAATCTGTCTACCATTATTTTACTCATCATTTTCTGTTTTCCCATCTCCTTATTTTCACCATATTCTCATATCTTTAATTCTATCACACGGTTGGCTGAAAGAGATCGGTTTTAGTGATAAGGTTGCCAATGGCTACTTTATTTCGACTACGAATTCTGAACCCTTATGGACTACTAGTACAATTTTATTCTCTCTTAATATTTCATTAGCTAGCATTAGTAATGGTATGTTTCCAAACTTGATGAAGCATAGTAAAGTCGTGCCTTTATTTAAATCCGGCGACAAAGATGAACCTGGAAATTATAGACCTGTCTCAGTGTTACCCTGCATCAGTAAAATATTTGAGAAATTAATACTAAGCCAGCTCATTTCTTACTTTAACTTAAATAAATCAAAGGGATCGGAAGGGGGAAATCATGAAAATGGGTGTACCGCAAGGTTCAATCCTTGGACCGTTTCTGTTTTTAGTTTACGTAAATGATTTGCCCTTCATGTTAAAAAGACAACGATGACACGTCTCTGCTGTTTAAAGTTAAGCGAGGAATTGATGATTGCAATGAAATTAACAGAATATTGGACATTGCTTGCAGATGGTTTGACGCAAATAATTTGGCACTGAATCCAAACAAAACAAAATGTATAAAATTTACATTATCTAATGTACCAAGCCTAAACTTAATATAAATTTAATTAATAAGACTTTAGAACCAGTGCAGTCTACAGTTTTTTTGGGTGTTACTATAGATGCGAAACTCCAATGGAGTCCACATATTGAACAGCTCGCAAATAAACTAAGCTCAGCTGCCCATGCCATTCGACAGATTAGGAAAATCGCAGATGTCACCACCGCTAGATTAGTTTATTATGGGTATTTTCATAGCATCATGTCCTATGGAATTCTATTATGGGGGTCGGCAGCGGACAGAAATTCAGTTTTCATATTGCAAAAACGAGCAATCCGCGCAATGTATAAATTACCCGCTAGAGAATCTTTGAGGAAGGTTTTTAAAAATATAAATATTTTAACAGCCCCTTCCCTGTATATTTATGAATGCATAATGTATGCCAGAAAGAATGGGAAAAGCATTGGTAAAGTATCAGATAAAAACCCTAAGGCACACTACAAAGACAAATTGGTAATTCCGAAGTGTAGACTACAAAAAACATGTAATTCTTTCATAGGAAACAGTGTTCGCTTCTATAATGTCATACCAGATCAGTTGGCAGGTCTCAATGAAAAAAGGTTCAAAAATATTGTAAAGACCTATTTAATTGATAAAGCCTATTATTATAATGTTGATGATTTCATTAAGGACAAAAATGTATGGCAAAAAAGTGTATCACAAATGTAACTACCAATTAATTAAGAGTATTTTAACATCGTAATTTAAAATTTTAGATATAATTTTTTATTTATTTTTTGCTTTTTATAAAGCTTTTGACAAAGGATTTAGCTAATTAAAATAGTTGAATCCGTTGTACAAGGCCTCTTTACAGCCGCTTATTGTTAAATATTGTCACTTGTTTATGTATTTAAACTCTTTTATTATTTTGTATTTGACGTTACCAAGTTTTCTTTGTAAAATAATGGTTCGAAGAAATAAATTGAATTGAATTGAATTATATTTATTAATTTCCTAACATATGAATATTTCCTAAAACACGAATACTGTAGGTATTGACGAAATTTCGATTAAAGTAATAAAATCAGTTAGCAAGTTCATATGTGAACCTTTGAGCCATATACTAAATCTTTGCATTTCAACTGGAACGTTTCCTGAATCATTGAAAACTACAATTATCAAACCGCTATTCAAAAAAGATAATAAACTAGCAATGGAGTGTTACAGACCAATAGCACTAACATCAATATATTTTAAAAATTTTGAGAAATATATTATCAATGAAATCAATAGTTATTTAGAAAAAAATAATATACTGTGCGACGAACAAAAAGGCTTCCGAAAAAATAAAACTATAAATTTGGCCATATATGATTTTCCTTGTGTTGATAAAAGGTTGCCAGTTTGCGTTATTTTCTGTGATTTAACAAAGGCATTCGATTACGTAGATCATGGAATATTGACAGCCAAATTAGAAGCTTATGGAATTCGGGGTAACATTTTAATATTGCTGAAGTCATACCTAACTGATAGAACCCAAGTTACGGAAATTAGTAGAATAAATATAAAAAACTAAAATTGAAGAAGTATCACGATCTTGTAAACGCGCGGTAAATATGGTGTTCCTCAGGGCAGCACCTTGGGTCCACTAGCATTTATAGGTTATATTAATGATTTCCCTAATGCCATATCTCATCCCATGACACTATTCGCTGATGACAGTACTATTACAATAGCTTGTAAAACTCTTGACACATACGAAGAAGACATCAATAAATCCTTGACATCAACTATTTCACATCTTGACAATAATAATCTTAGAATAAATTTGACGAAAACAAATATGATGCATTTCAGACAAATGGGACGGGATACTTCAAATGTTAACGTTGAGTATGACAATAAAAAGATAAAAGAAGTGGAAGTAGCCAAATTCCTTGGAATAACTATAGATAGAAAACTAAATTGGAAACCACACATTGACAATCTTGCAAAAAGAAAAAGTAGTCAAGCTTATGCTCTAAGACGGCTAACTCCTATTTTAAATACTGACTCCTTGCTTACAGCGTACTATGGGCTTATAGAGTCTATCTTGCGATATGGTGTTATATTTTGGGGAAACTCAACAAATAAGACTATTCTGTTTAGAAGACAGAAGAGCTGTATTCGGGCCATGTTTCGACTTAAAAAAAGGGACAGTTGTAAACCGTACTTTTCGAAGCATAAAATTCTTACACTTCCGTGCCTATACATTTTGGAAACAGCTATATTTGTCAAAACAAACCGAGAGCGATTTCCCAGACTATCTGATTCTATTTTAAGAAATCGCCGCGACCAAGATAAAAGTGGTCTACATCGAGGCAAGACAACGCTAATGCAAAATAATATTCTATGTATGGGACCCATTGTATACAATAAGATACCAAAACCAATAAGGGAACGAAATACCAATCAATTTAGAAAAAAACTTAAAACATTGTGATCCATATAGTTACTATAACATTGTTATATAGAAATGTTATTAAACAATTAATGATTTTTAAATGACAAATTTTAGACATTACGCAGTTAATATAACGGTTTTACATAAAAATAAAACCGATATTATGTGCCGAGAACGGAAAACATACAGCATTCTATGAAGAAGCAGTATGTATACTTATCTTAATAATCTGTGGTCGACGTCTATACCATAGACAATTAGCTTCATCTTGACGCCACCAGAGGGCGCCGCAAGCGCGCCACCAGCAAGGGCACCCGGCGCGGTGCGATCTTTGGGATTCATAGTCTTCACCAGAAAGCCCTTTCTAGAATGCTGTATGTTTTCCGTTCTCGGCACATAATATCGGTTTTATTTTTATGTAAAACCGTTATATTGATGTGCCTCAGGAAAACATACAGCATTATATGAAGACGTGTTTGTTATCTGCTGGTGTAAGTATGTCCAAAAAAGAACAACGCTATGATGACTGAAACATTTGAATACTTATTAAAATAAAGTGTTCAATAACATTTTGTAATTAGCTAAATTAACAAAGCTAATTTGTGTGTGATGTAAACTTTTAAGAACATGATTAACCATTTATGTTAATTTCGCAGTAAATTAACCTAACATGTAATGTGTTAAGATATTTCCATGTTTTGCTTAATAATGTCATCAATCGATTGGGTATTTGATCATCCAAAGGCTACTGCTATATCTGGTCTACATCTCCTAGTTGTACGTTCATGGCACTGTCTCACTGGACTGGACATATCCAATTTTTTAATAACAAGATGTTAAGCAACTGCTATAGATAAAATTTATTTGATTTGACTCGAAAGCTATTCTGTTTTTCTCAGATAGGAACTAGAAAAATGTGATAAGACACAAATTATTCTCATTTTCCATGTTCATACTGCTATATAGCAATAATACCTATGTATATTTCGGTCTATAATATTTAAAAGGGGTTATTATTTAAAGAACTGTTCCAAACATATATGTTTTACATACTGTTTTTGGAGGAATTGGAAAACAACCAATCTACATAAAGTAACTCTCTAAGACTTCAGGTAGCTGTAGAATTCAGAAGATTATCGCTTTCGCAAAATTTTAAAATGTACATAAATATGAAGTTCCATTTTAGTGTGTTGTCTGCAAATAGGCGACATAATATAAGTACATACTACGTGTACTAATTCTGTTTTAAGTGATAAGCTGTTATTTTAAACTAGACTTATCCGTGTTTTAGCTATGTCAGCAGTTCTTGAATTTTAATATCAAATTATAATTATTTTGATCAGACTTAAGATATATTATAACATATTTAACGCATGTAAGTCCTCGCTCGACCATCGTTTCGTCCGGTGCCGAGTGACAATAAGGGTTGGCAATGATTCACACTGACCTAGCGTTATTTTATAAACTATTTTTCTGTGAGTTTCTCACTCAAATCTACCCTCATTTTCCCAAAAATCTAGGGTTTTATCAATACTCATGAAGATTTCAATGTGATGACACTCTACAGCGACATTTACCTAGAATCTTTCTAGGTCACGCGTTATCCACCAGGCCGCACCAGCCTGTTGGACCATGGCTTTGGCCGACTCCCAGTGATGGGAACGAGTCAGAAGGCTGGGCTGGTTTCGTATAAATATAATTTTTTGTTGGCTAGTCGAGAGCCACTACCTTGTACGTCCTTGTTGAACAGTTCGAATGTGCTAATAATAACCAGGAAAGAATACTGGAATTTGGGTTCATCAGAGGTTGTCGAAAGCATTTATAGGCTTTGTTGACGACATTTTGCAATTATTTGTTGCAAATGGATCTTTTGAATCCGTTTATTTATAAAATATGGTGGTTCTTAGTCGCTGTTTTAAATCTCATACTCAAGCTTAAAGTTAAGATACCGTTTACATAACGGTTCTGCTACAATTATTTCATGTTCCTGTTCACCGTATCTACTTTCAATTTGGTTTTGGTGTTATCTCGAAATGATAAAAATCTTAAATCTTTTTCCATTAATATTTAACCTTATTATTACTTATCAGATTTCATAAAATCGAAGAGCATACGGTTTCTCTCTTCAGAATAGAGACTATACGGCAAGCTGGGCACTCTTTCACAAACTAAATATTAATCAACATTATCGCTCATTGGAATTGAAAACACAATTGCGTAGGACGCGTGTTTTAAATTATCATGTGTTTTAGGAGTATAAACATCATCAGGGAATGTCAGAAGAATGCAAACGATTCGTGGTCATAGATTCCTTCGTTGTTGTGATAGAGTATTAGTCGTTAAGTAATTATTCGTAGTTAGTATTGCTCATGGTGCTTTGTGTATTGAAACATAATGAGAAGTGGCTCCGCGCCACCACACCATCGCAGTAGGTACTACATCCTTTTTTGTTAAATCATGTAAGTACAAGTCATACTTGACGAAGCTGTTACTGGTTAAATCTGAGATGGCGGATATTAAAGTCTGCCGTATGGTACCAGAAACAGTAAAATTTAAGCCACCCTTCAATTCCAATTTAAGCAAATCAAATCTAACTTTTGCGTCAGATGTAGGTAGATTCATGTACTTTTCTATAAACGCTGTTATATGTAGATATATGTGCGCCATAGTTGACCTGCTCCTATTTTCTGTCAATAACCTTCCAGATACATAATGTGAATATACATAGATACCTGCTTTCTCGATCATAGTTTTGAGGCATTTCCAGTGTCTCGCGGCTTCCGCAACCTAGAGACGTAACTTGGAACGCTGCACCAGAAGGAAGTCGTTCAGTAAAGACGGACACGACCCTTCGAACGCAAGGTCTCCGCGACCAAGCGTGTGTTAGTGGTAAGATATGGTGCTGGGACCTGGTCAAATGTGAGGTATCAATTGTTCCAAATGATGTCTCGCGGTTTCCGAAATCTAGAGGCTTATTTAAATTTTTATTGCACCAGAAAGAGGTCGTCTTGTAAGATTAGTGCGAAGTGCGACCCTTCGTACGCAAGGTTTCCGCGACCAAGCATGTTATGAAAATGTGGTGCCAAGGAGAGATCAAAATTTAAATATGTATACGTATTAAAATAAAACATACCATAAAACATTTGATAATACAATAGAACATCTACTTGAATGATATATTTTTTATAAATATCTCTGAAATTGGCGACATTGATGCCTTGCTTCTCTTCCGCAGAGAAGGTTTGTTTTATAACATGGACTCCTCCCCTGAATCGATAGTTATCGATGTGACGAGTTGGATGTAGTTGTGAATTTTAAATCTATTGAAATGGGTTTATGTGAAATTTTATTCTCCCAAATAGTTATATTGGCGCCCAGAGCTCGCCATTGCATATGAAATACTTATTTTTTGTAGGTATGTAAGAATTTTAAAATGCAATACATTCACGATCGTATTGTATAAAAGATCCAAACTTAGAATCTCCTTACATAAATAAATGGTTATGCATGTATGTTTGCAAATTTGTCCACGTTGTAGCAGCTTACTTTATTCGATAGTGCAACTAAATTAAGTGATGGTGTAATTACAATAGTGCAACTGAACTAAGTTTCGTCAAATCTTAGTTAATAATGCGTATAATTATGATATATTCATTTCAACCCCATTGGCACGTCTATGTATTTGTATACGTCTGAACTAGTTCGGTGGACACCGAAGGGTATAAAATTTAATTTCGTTTATACCTGTTTTGATGTTTTAATTAATTTCATAGAATATTATTCAATGTTGATTCCGATTCTGAATAGCCATTTTTCCCTTCTTTTTGAAAAGTGGGATTAGATGTTGCCATAATTATATGTAATATTGAGATACTCTTAATAAGTTTAGCTTCCCAGATGTTACTAAGCAGTAACTTATTGGTTACACACCTTATCAAAGTGTATTAGTATTAGTAGGTAGTTGAGACAAGGTTCAAACAATAAATAATTTAAACAAGCCAGTTAAAAACTGGGAGATGCGCCTGAAACCCTTAGTTTTCTTTTAGCGGACACGCTGCCAAGCGGTAGGTACATGCTGTAGATTTTCTTAGCAATTTAACGTTAGCTGGTCTAATAATTTACATAATAGTCTTCAAAACCTTTTTACGTGTGTCTACCCGCATGTCCAAAGAGTATCGGTCACATACTATGTTGGTACAAGTGTGTTCCAGCTATCACACGGTTTCCGCAACCTAGAAACGTAATTTGGAACTGCACCAGAAGGAAGTCGTTCAGTAAAGACTGACACGACCCTTCGAACGCAAAGTCTCCGCGACCAGGCGTAGATGATCGAAATGTTTTCGATATATTGGTCAAAACCATACATTAGAGATTAGGCAAAACTCGCACTAGTGAGCCAGCTGCTCACTTTTGATAAAATGCATATAAATGAATGAAGACTGACCTGCATGTATAAGACCTTGATTCTGGAATCGGTCGATCTCACCTTTTACCACGCAGAGGATTTACCATTTTCTTCGATGGATGAATTATCCGCTTCACTCACGGGTACTTCGAAAATCTCAATCCGTTGAGATTTCAATAAAATTTCGTGTAATATATAAACACATTTAAAATATTTTTCGATAGTTATTAATTGTTAATTAGTGATAATTGAATATTTTTTTCTATAATTTCGACCACTCGTGGCGAAAGTATACAACGCTATGTATCCCAAAGATCGCACCGCGCCGGGTGCCCTTGCTGGTGGCGCGCTTGCGGCGCCCTCTGGTGGCGTCAAGATGAAGCTAATTGTCTATGGTATAGACGTCGACCACAGATTATTAAGATAAGTATACATACTGCTTCTTCATATAATGCTGTATGTTTTCCTGAGGCACATCAATATTGATTTTTTAATTATTCTTTTTTTTCTTCTTATTTAATGATGACATTTAATTAACTTTGATTATTTGTTTGAAACCTCTATTTTTGCGAGTATTTTTGGGTAATGTTTTAGTGTAACTGTGACAAGCTTCTTTTAATTTTACCAGTTAACATTGAATGTACAAATCAGTCCTTAGTTAGTATGAGCAGACTGCTACCTACCTGACATTTGTACGCCTAGCCGGCACAGCATGATATGGCAACACAAATTATTATTACACCTATGTGCTCATCTTTTGTACAAAACTCACTCATGTTGTATGCAAGTAAATATATCAATAATCAATATATTAATAATCTTTATGAAATTGGTGTTTTGTCGTACTAGCAACTTTGATCTCAAATAAATCTCTTTGGTTAGGAATTCCAATTTCAAATTCAGACAGCTATTCATTCACAATTTGAAAATCGAAATTCATTTGTTTTTTCCTCTATTGGTTTTTTCTATCGGTACCTAACTCAGTTTACAAAATGGAAAACTCGAAATATCGCGTTGTTTAAGGTTTAAAGACATTTATTCTCATATAAGATAATTATCACTTCCATGAGAACAATCATTTATAAAAAAAAATAGGTAGTTCGTCGCCGCACAGAACTTAATTATAATAAATTTACAAAAACAAAAACAGTTATAAATATGAAACCCATACAATAACAACAACACTCGTTCAACAAAACAGATTTAGATTAGTTAGGAACCTATTTTAGCTACACTTGCATCGTAAGTACATGTCCAGTAAGTCGCTTTTTGAATGCGTGAAATGAATTTATTGTTTTAATATCTGAGGGTATTTGATTAAATATGCGTTTTTTACGAGTATGAGTTCCATCGTACGGTTTATATAATTTTATCAGAGGGTATAGTCCAATCGAAAATTATACATCTCATAATTTTTTGACTAAGACTATAGATATCTAAACTTTGCCCTTCTTGCAGTCGGATTAAAATGTATGTAAATATTTCGGAAATTAAGGTTTATTTAATCGAGTATTCGATTAGAAGAAAAATAATCGAGTAGATACAGATGTTACATCAGTGTGGTCAACATTGTACTGCACCCGACTGGTTCCGAAGCATTTACGAGTCCGAATAAACTCAAATTATAGAATTGAACTCTACAATTAAGGCCCAAATTGCCAGTAACAATATTTATTGTTTTATTGGTGGCAACACCGACTTTTTAAATTACTTTTGTTCCTCATTTGCTAATGAACGGAAGTGAGATTGGGATTTTAAAGGTTTTTAAGAATGCTTTCAAAAATATATTACTAGCATCGCTTCCCGGTTTTACCCGCAAAGTTCCCGTTTCTCTTTATTTCCTGTGATAAAAACTGTGATTCCTCCATACTCCATCTGTATTTTAAATTTCAGCCCGAACTGATCTTGCGCTACAACGGGATTGAGCAACAAACATCCTGACATTGACATTTCTGTAATGTTTACACACTACTTCTTGGCGGTAGATTTTTTATATAGTATGGAGTGACGAGATGAGCAGGACATGCGCCTGATGGTAAGCAACACGCCTGCCACATAACAGCACAGTGACACGCAGATATTGGAACATGAAAAGTCCAAATCATTACCTAGCACTGCACTGGGCTCGTCATCCAGAGATCTAAGACATTATATCTCTAAGCCATGTAATCTCTCTGGAAACATTGCCCTTCAAACCGGAACACAGTAACGTTAGCACTTTACTGCTTGGCGGTAGAATAACTGGCAAAGGTGTGGTACTTCCCCAGGTGGACTCTGCAAAGAACTCTACAACTACGAGTACTAAACTACTACCTATTTGTTGGATGGGTCAAATCTTGTGTGTTTCCGTCACCAACATGCGTAGCACCAGTATCTGTATATCTGTACAGGTCGCGTAGCTATTGTGCAACAACATTAGTGTCACATGTGTTGACTTGAAAAATATTTTGCGAAGATACTCGTACCACACATAATATTATGAGGCCACCTTAGTTAGAGAATAAGTAAATGGTTCAGGTTTTTCCGTACGGTTCCTTTGTACCAATCGTAAGCAGATGACGTACTTGCTATGGCTACAGCGTTATGTGCCGCGACTTGTGCGTACAGCAGCAGCAGTATAAGCAGCCCACTAAATGCTTAAAGCAGCCCACTGCTGGGACTCGGGGCCTTCTATCGCAAGGAGAGAGTCAAGGCCATAATCCACCATGACACATGACTTCAAAAGATTCTAGGTACATATCGCTTTCCTCACGACGTTCTCCTTAACCTTGTTAAGTTAGCGGCATTACGCTCATGACTTCGAAAATACAGAAAAAGGGTAAATATATTTGTCAATATTTTCTTATTCAACTTCCATCAACTATGATTTCTCGACCATAAAATTTAGAAATGGTTTCGAGAAGTCATAAATATTTCTTCAAACGTGATCTGTGTACCTGTCTGTCACTTCTGTCATGACGCCTTATCTCGGCATCTCGTCGTTAAAAACGGCCGCCCGGTGCTCGAGCACGCGTTTTCGAAATCGGTCCATCACTTGGGCCCACGGGTGAGGCGCAGTGGACCCCTTAGCAGTGCATTAACTTCATAGCTCGGTTTTTTATCGGGTACTATTCAGAGAGTGTGCGTTTGATTTGCATGATCTCATATCACCTTACCCGATTTCTACCGGACCGCTCGTTGCTCGAAAAAGCGACATTGTTTCATAGTTGGTGTTCCAAAGACACGAACTTTGATTTTGACTCTACTTTTGAGAACGGAACGGGAAGAACGTCTAAAATGTGGAATGCATTGCCTGAGTGGGATTTTCCCGATAGTTATCATCTTGGTTTCTTCTAACATGCTTCATTGTAGACCGCATTATTGCTTAAAACCAGACAAAACGGCGGTCAAGTGTAAACAAAAACTATTAAAGTAAAAAAAAATTAGATTTACTTTTCTTTACCACTGTCCAGTGAGTCACAGGCGCGGTCCAAAGGGAGAGGTCACAGCGGACATGACAAATCGTATACGTTACATTGAAAATTCTAAAAATGAACAAGATATCGAATAGTACGTAAGTAGATAGGGTGTGCTTTGCGCGGGAGTGAATATAGTAGTGAGACATTATAGTGATGTTAAAATTAAGTCCAAAGAGTACTAAAGCTCAGATACTGTCAGTAAATTCCCTGTCCCATGGCGCATGGGTGCCCTGCCCTACACCTGCGCGTGCGCAAGTTGACAAAACCACTGTAATTTGGAATAATTTGCCGAGTGTACCCGATAATACCCCCATGCACTAAGTGATCGGTTCAATTGAAGCCGGTTACGTGATCTGTCGCCGAATATTAAGTGTTATTAAAAGCGTTTATCGTAATATCGCGACATTTAATCAAGCAAAAATATTGATAATTTATGTTCTTTGATTACATTTTCGCAAATTGGGTGTCGCACGAACGACTCCACGGGCCTACTGATTTGCGGCGCTCACGTGATCAGAATCACAATTAATTCAATCAAATTTTGCTACAACTGTGTACAATCGGGTCCTTTGCCTTCTGAGTTAACCCATAAGTCCGTTAAAGACACATCTAGGCCCATCGCCATCTAGGTATTTAAAAAAGACGTGTTAAAATAAACTTTGTGCAAAAGTTTACTACTAAGTTTAGTGGTGGACAATTCGCACACAACACCATCTGACCCCAAACTAAGCAAAGCTTGTACAATGGCGGCCAGATACTCGTAACTGATATTTATTTCTTTATTGCTATAAATACATTATTTTTCTAAAAAACTAGGTTTTTAGGTTACAATAATGCATTAACCCTGTATAATGAGCGTTGCAATTGGAAGGAATCATAATTTATGGGAATTCAGTGAATATAGGAAGTGTGTTTAAAGTACAGAAAAAATGTGTACGGGCAATATGTGGAGCTCGCTTTAGAGCTCATTGCAAACCTTTATTTAAGCGCCTTAAAATCCTTCCACTGGCTTGCATGTATATAAAAGAGATTAGTATTTTTGTAATGATAAACAGACAATACTTTGAAAAAATAACTTCAACGAGAGTGGACAAATTGATATACCCTAAAAGAATAAGACTGGAACTTAGTCAAAGAAATACATATTGCATGGCGATTAAAATATTCAACAAATTACCCAATGACATAAAGAAATTGCCCTACAATATATTTTATACGAAAATTGACAGAATATTTACTTGACCACTGCTTTTATAAGGTTACGGATTATTTAAACCATCGCATATAAGCAATACTTGGTTTAACATCCTTTCTTTTTTTGTTTTGCTCAAATGTTATTTCTTGACTGTGAATGTTATTTTTTGACAAACGCGTTACTAACAACATTTTACTGACATGGTTATATTGGCTAATTTTAATTTAAAACAGTGTATAATTAATTCAGATTAATTAATTAAATAATTTATGTTCAAATTTTGCACGTCAGACATGACAGGAAACAAATGGACCTCAAAGACAATGTAACATATACAAACAAACTACATGTATTCTTGCAAATAAATTTCATTTCATTTCAATTTTACGATGTGCATATTCGACAACAAATTTGGCAATCAAAACATACACACGCATACATATTACTAGAGACAAATTACTTAATAATAACTAAAGTTCAATATTTTTTACAAAGTTTACAATAGGTGCTCTTAAGCTCTAAATAAAAATTGCATGCCTATATTTTAAATATATTTAAACATACAATTATTTATAAGACTTTTCCCACAACTCACGTGAGTACTTACATTAGTAAAAAAGAAAAGAAAAAAAAAGAGATCAAATTTTGTCATTATAAAAGTCTTCTACACGGTAGTAACACTTATCTACTAAAAACGAACGGAGTTTCTTTCGGAATGTATTGATGTTTGTTTTTTTTTTATGATTTCAGGGATATGGTTGTAAATATGGATTGACGAGTAAAATTAACCTTTTTTATAAATTTCTAGTCTAGGTACTGGAAGTTTAAGTTTGTATTAGCGTCTGGTGTGTAGAGGTTACTATTCTTTTTGACAAATATACTTGCTTCATATACCTATATATACATGCAAGGCAATGTTAATTTTGTCGTTGAGTTGTTTGAAGAAAGATCTGCAACTAGTACGTTGATTGATATTGGCAATAATGCGCAAAAATTTCTTTTGCATTATGAAAAGTTGGCCCGCGTCAGTACTATATAGTATAACTGATATAATAATAATATAGTTTTAAATACATACTTATTATAGATAGTATATAATACTTATGATAAATGGTATCAAACTCTATATAAACCTTTATTTATATAAGTAGATACTAGCAGCAGCCCCCCGCAGTTTTACGTTTTACCCGCGTAGTTCCCGTTTCTGTAGTTTATCCGGGATAAAAAGTAACCCATGTGTTCTTCCAGACTATAACATAACTATATTCCAAATTTCAACCCGATCTGTTCATACGTTACGACGTGATTGAGCAACAAACATCCAAATAGCCAAGTATCCAAACATTGACATTTATAATATTAGTAGGATAACGTTGATAAGGAACATACTAGATTTAAATCTCTATTTATAAAAATGTTATATTGGTTTGTGTACGCTTCAAAAACTCAAAAAGTTTTGCACCGATCGAGCTGAAATTTTACAATGATATATAATCCGCATCAAGGATTGTTTTTATCTAATTTTTGCATCACAATGTGTTACAGCGAAGCGTGGCAGGGTACAGCTAGTGGTGTATAAAATAGTAATACCGATAATGATGCATGGACTATATATACTCTTCTAATTCAAATAGCTACGTGACACTGAGCTGTAATGGCTAATGGCATATATACCTACGTAATTTGTATTTAACTGATGTAGTCTGGAACGGCACACCCCGCAATTAAAAATATCAAATACCATTGTAACCCAAAGGTTGCCTAGAAGAAATCGCTTCCAGCGATAAAACCACCTGTTGTAACACTTGTTGTTAATGTTTTTTGTGCCTGTAACTCTGTTTTTCTTTTGGTGTGAACAGTAAAGAGTATATATCTATCTAATGGGTAGGTGTCTTTCTTACCATCAGATGCATGACTCGTTTGATACTCTTACGCTAAAACGTAAATCACAATATTACAAGCCTTTTTCCAACGTAAAGTAAAAATAACAAATGCAATATTTCGATTTCCTTAAAACAACAATTAGTTCTTAACCGACTTCAAAAAAGGAGGAAGTTTTTAATTTGGTTTATGTGTAAGTTTTTTGGTTAGTATTATCATAGTTCATTTATACGTTTTGGCGAAATTGGGGTGGTGATTTATGTGTGATCAAGAAATAACTAAAATTTGCTACGCTGTATATCTGGATGACTTGATGATAGATTCAACAAAGAAAATTGAAATTTGGCGAGTGTACGAATTTAACTTTGAATGGAGCTCTGTTTTTTTTTTTTTTTTTTCAAAAAATAAATGGTAATTGCAAATAATACTGCGTTCGACCAACTCGCTTCCACACGTTAAATGAACAAGATAAGGGCGTGATTACATGCGCTGAGTCGGAAAATCCGTATAACTTTCACACGCCGCTCGTCTGTCCGTCTGGCGCGTGCCACCTCCCCTCAACATGCATTGAATGCTGCTCGACTGGTTAATATCATCTAAATAGTGTTAGCTAGTCAAACGATTACTTTTGTGATGTGTAATCCGCATTAGAATTGATTCTATCATTAAATGTCGCTCATGTTTTAACCGAAAGGGAAGTTTTTGTTAACTTAACTTTTTGAGATACAATTTTTTTTTCATATTTCACTGATTCGGTTTTTTATTTAATTTTTAATCGACTACAAACTTCGACTGAAAAATCTTGTATAAATGCCATACTTTCTTTTTTTACAAGTATCTGCTTATTGTGTAAGTCAATAATTAGTATTTAATTTATTGTTTGTTTTAGTGTCTATTTACTAATTTATTCTTTGTTTGTGAACTCGCAGTCTTCCTTTATTTTGTAATTCTTTTCCACGATACCACGATTGTCTTCAAGAGATTGCTTTCAGCGCCAATAAGGCCGCCAATTGTTCTACGAACTTTTTACTTAGCAGTTTTTTGTTCTTTTAATTAGTGCAATAAAGAGTTTTTCTGTCTATCTGTCTGTCTGCGACTTTGACTGTGTTGAATTTATAAAAAAGCAATATAGGTAGGTGAATTATGGTCGTGACTCTGTCATTGCGAGAGAAAGCCCCAAGTCAGTAGGAACATAATAGCCTGCTTATGCCAATGTACATCTCCATCTGCTGTCTACTGTCTTCCGTATATCGTCACTCCATGTACATAGTCTCAGGGTGTCCTACACTACGTTTGCCGCCTCGCTGTCTCCACTCCGTAAAGCATATAGATCTGAGTGGCGAACAATGGGAGAGGCCTATTGGACATAGGCAGAAGACTAAAAAAAAAAGCTGATGAAAAAAATGAAATGAAAAATAAATAAAAAATACAGAGAAATGTTGGTGAGAGCGAAAGTGATGATAATAATGCCAATTTAATTGTCCACAATGTTTGCTTCAAGTTCAATTAAATCTGTCTTATTTGAAGAATCGATCAAATTTTACGATCCTTCAAATTAACCGAGCATTTGGCGGAGGACATAATTTTGCAAAACAGACCGGATGTATCACGTCCACCTGTCTATTTGTAACTCTGAAATTAGCAATCTGTGAAAAAAGGTGTTCCTGTTAAAAATATAGGGAAGCATCGAGTCATTATTAAACTCCTTATTTTTCTTAATACTATCAGATACTTATAATATATATTAAAACTATCTGTTAATTATATCTATTATCTACCTATTATTTATAATATTGATCTCTGTTTATTTAACGGCCAGACCCTTTATTACCAAAACTAAATTACAATACTTATAGGTACCTACTACATACATAACTACGCCTGAACACAATCAATTTATAAGGAGGCGTGCTATTTATGTAAATTCACTGTAAATTGTACACCTAAAAGGAGGTAATCAATGCCTAAAAGTGACGTGATAGACATTGAAAACACTTCAATCAGAAAAAAGTTAACAGACAAAATATTGCCATGACAAAATACGTCTAGTAGAGTTGGCGTAAACGAATATTTTTTAATACTGAAACATAGACAAATCATAAGAGGCGGCTGAAGGTCTAGTCTCCATGGCCAATAATACATCAAAAACAAAAAAATTGAGGACATGGTATTTGTGTAAATATAATAATATCATGAAACTTGTTCTAAGCAAGAACTCAAACCAGAATATTTTGAGAATAACTTATTTCGACAAATATACGCTTCGCAAGCCTCCGGGCTTCACTCATTTATAATTTGAATGAAAAAGCGGACTAAAATTTGACATAATCGATTACTGGCATCGAATCGTGATCGAGTTGATCGGCGTCATTATGCCCCATCTTCCTAACCAGATGTGATTTGTTCGACGCGTCGCTTACGATGTTTGCTTATAAGGTATTTTCATTAGTAACTAACTTGTGCCCGCGGTTGCGCTCGCGTTCTAAGTATAAGTTTTTTTTACAGTAGATTCCTAATTTGGTAGCAAGTAGCACGCCCATCGAGTAATGGCTTATTTGAATACCAATCTTAAAAAGCCTTATAGATTTGGCCTATCATTTATAATATATGAAACTTACAGCCCTTAACGTTCTTAGCGATGAATTTTAGAGAAAGGCTGAAATATGTAAGTAGGTATGTAACTCATTCCTTTTTGCCATAGGCACTCAATTCATAGGAACAAAATTTCATGGAGATCTGTCCCAAGGAATTTAAAAAAATGTACAAACTTTGTCCCCTATGTATCCCCTATTCCTAACTAGTTTAAGTTAATCACTGTTTTTCTATATTGTTTTGTGGTGTAATAAAGTGCTATTGTATTGTATTCCTCCTCTAAGGGGTTGAATTTTGATAAATCCTTCCTTAGTGGATTACCTACGTGTGTGAAATTTTAAGTTTGTAGCCCTAAGGGTTTGGGCTGTACGTTGATCCATCAGTCAATCAGTTTTGCTTTTATATATATAGATTTATTGTGATCCAATTTTTTGATTATAAATGAAGTTAAGACGTGAGAGGAAAGTGAAGCGTTTAGGTGTCTACTTTGTCGCTGGCTGGTGATAAACGTTAAACGTATCGCAAAAAAATATCACGCTCTCGTTCTGAGAGTAAAAAGTAATGGAGTTTTGGGTAGGCAGGTGCTCCGATTATGGCTGCAGGCTTGTGTCGCGTGGATGCGTTATTAGAATATAATTTAACTTTCGCCGAAAAAACGAAAACCGATTTCCATTCAAAATAAAATTAAACACTCAATTGTTTTTTGTGAAACAATCAAAGAGATTAATGCTTTATCTACGGAAACAATGTTCCAATGAAACAGCGAGGTAGTAAGAATACGTCGTCTATGTAAAAAAAAAAAAGATTTTTGTAGATACATATTTCAAAATCCACTACATCGATTTCGATAGAATTTTACGGGTCTCATTACTATGGGGTGGTACAATATACATAAGTACAATTTGAACCTTTTTTTTATTTGCGTCAGTTTTTTTACTACTGGGCACAGGTCTCCCCCCAATTTCTTCACTTATTCCGGTCCTGAGCTTCTATCGTAAATTATTTTGAAGTGAAAACTTATTTTGTGTTACCCACCACATACAGATTTTCCGTGGGTTGTGTTAATCTCAAGTGTCACGTTCGTAAATGAAAGAAATCTTCGGGAATATTTGGATGATCTAGATGGCCATAGCTACGCCCCACGGTCTTGCCCGAGTAGTTTTTAAGTGAACTATTAAATTCTGAGTTACCTATGACTATTCATTTTTATCGGCAGTCCTTATGAATGCCATTTTTTACTTTTATAGGTTTACACTTGACCGCCATCTCGCCTGATGTTAAGCGACGATGCGGATGGAGAGTGTTTACCTAGAAGAAACCGATTCACTCTCGATTTGAAGACACCAAGATTATAACTATCGGAAAAAAAAATTGGTTGCCTGTAAAGTCGGTATACGGGCAAAAGTTTTACGTGACAACGACTTTGAGTGGTAAAATAATTTTACGGAAGGGACGCGTGCCTTTCACTTTTTATGTCTGTCTCTCTCGCTCTTAGGCGGGCTAACCATGCCCGAGTGGAAGGGACGCGTGCCTCTCACTTGCTCTCGTTGTGAGCGCATAACGTGAGCGGAGCGTAACGCAGTTTCTTGAAGTGTCACCCGGCAAACCAATTTATAAGACGTTGTCACGTCAAAACCCATTCAGCAAAAACACTATTTTAAATTAACTTCACTTGTTCCACTGCTATGCAAACGTTCCGACCCAAAGGACCCAATTTCCTCCACTTATTCCGGTCCTGAGCTTTTTTTTAAACGCTCTGAACTCGGGTTTCCTTGCGCTGAAGTATAACCCTAGGCAGTGATGTCGTTTGGACTATTAAAGACTTGAGCAAAGTTGCATAAGCGAGGCCCCTTTGCTTTCCTTACCAATACCTATCCAATAAATATATCTTACTAAAATGGAAAAGTAGGAGTAGGGTGCAAAACTAGAAGAAAAAAACTAGGAACTGGTTTGTTCTTATTTCAGACCCAGGAAAGAGACGAGTGTGACCAATATGTTTTAGTTTTGTGTATAATTTAAGTTTAAACGGAGATTTAAGCCTGCATTTAATGAGGTTTGGTGTGGTCCTTTAAGTGTGAGGCCGAAGTCAAAAACTGATTTTTACTTGGTTACTGGCCTTAGGGTAAACTAGCCGATAGCATCCACTCTATAGAAACCCTAGTCCACCTATCGGGGTGTATACTGCTCATATGAGTCGACCATTTTCATTTAAGCTCGGCAGAACTGGGTCGATCACTCAATCCATCATCAATCATCATCAACAGCCCACTAATTGTTCCCACTGCTGGGACTCGGGCCTTCTTTCGCAAGGAGAGTTAAGGCCATAATCCACCACTGGCCCAGTGCGGGTTGGTGGATGACACATGAATTCGAAAGATTCTAGGTACATGTCGGTTTCCTCGCGATGTTTTCCTTCACCGTTTTAAGTTAGGGGCATTACTTCGAAACTACTACTTGGCACATGACTTCGAAAATACAGTGGTGCGTGTGGGGTTTAAAACCGGAGACTCCGGATCGGTAGGCGCCGTTCTCCCGACTAGACCAGCCGTAACTTATCACTCAATCCGAACGACTCAAATTCGGAGTATCAAACCTTGTCTCTGTCATTTTCAACCGATAAGACAAAGACCGAGAGGTCTGCTTCCGTGTCGAGATCAATCCGACAGGATTCAGAATCGCTAGGCTGGATTATCGGTATAAAACAGACGTTTCCCGTAACCCGGTATAAGACTCGTCACCACATTGCCGAAACATTACCTTAAAAACGTGCAAGTACAGAAGCGGTAACAAGCACTAAAGATAAATTATTGTAAAGAAGTAATTTACCCGCGTAAAGATCAGTTACGTTGGCCACCCTGTGTGATTAGTCGATAATTTCAGCATGTTGGCAGCCCTGACGCCGCGGGCGGCGCGATGCGCACGCGACGCGCGCGCGACCAATTACTTGCATGCGATTGGTCCAAGACACAGATTTGAAAATGGAACTTATTAATCTACCTCTTAAATAAGCAGTAATATTGAGTTGGAATTTAAGAGGAAGTCATTTGGGTGGGCTTGCTCCCGTGGGGTCCACAACGAAAATAAAGTTGTAAAATCGCATCATAGGTGCTGTTTCAAAGACTCGAACGATGAGGTTTGACTCTACTTCTGTAATAAGACCGTCTTGTGGAATTAGTTGCGTGAGTGGGTTTTCCCCAATGGTTACAATCAAGAGTGAGTCGGTTTCTACAATTTCTTGGCTTCAAAATGGTAGATAATGTTTTGCTGTTAATGAATTTATTGTTTAAATAATCTCCTCACAACGAAACCGTCAAAAATATAAATAATAGGCATGACGACTCATTTTTGATTTAATGTGCCATTAAAAGGCTACTCAATAACTGAAACATAGGTGAAAGAATTACTTTGTTATCTTAAAAACTTCCCATGATTTCACGATTTTAAAATCACAATTTTGGACTCTCCCAAAAACGCTTCATACAAATCACTATAGAAGCGTGACGTCACACTGTCGTATTTTCTATGCGTCGCGCGTAAAGTTTGTACGGTAGTTATATTAAATATTGCGTTTAGGAAACTGGTTTCATTACAAAAGTAACTTGAAATGTAATGGGTTATCCAATAGTAAATACTAATAATTTCGTACTAAAATGGACTTGCCCATCGAACTTTGAATGATCATAAAGTTAAAATAAAAAGTATCAAAATTAAAATTAGTACATATCTTATTTTTTATTAAATACTGTCATTATATCAAATAATTTAATATAATTGCAAGACCTGTCGACACGCCTATTGTAGGTAATTATCACGCATCTACCCGAAAAACCGCTATTACTCGTATTTGGATTTTGTACTTACACGAACAGATAGGCAATTTCCATTACGAACATTTTGGTAGACATATTTTTTTCAAAAGATCCGAAATCTGATTTTATAAAGAGTTTATCCTAAAATTTGATCGTAAAACAGCGCCAAATTCTACTGTTTCTCTCTTACTCTTTCTTGCGGTGTGCGATGAGGTAAGAAACACTCAAGGTCATTTGCCTTAATCCCCTTTTTTCGATTTACAAGTTTGTCGTCTCCACTGGGTTCATATGAAGGAAAATATCGTAAACAAACTGCATGCGGCAAGACGGACATGAATTCAAAAAGACAGTGGTGTGTGTGACGTTTGATACCGGGGTCCGAATCGTCAGTCGCCGTTCTCCCGACTAGACCGACCATGTAACTATGCATCTTTATTTAGATGTTCTATTACAGTGGGACAACTTTGCAGAAGTTTGGTGTACATTTTCAGATGAACCGCTATGGTAGGTACATTTACCATAAAACGCTATTACTTTTTTAGGTTTAATGTGTCAAATTTTTGAAGCAATACTTCTTTTGGCACATTAGGGATGATGTAACAATGAAAGTATTTTTGTACGATGCGCGCGCACAACGTCACGAAAAACCGACACTCTGAAGTTACCCAATCAACATTTTAGAAAACATTGTAACTAATTTCAAGTTATTACTTATTGCGTTGAAAATATTATCTATTCAACGGTTGAAGGTAGACTTTTAATCTATAGAACTAAGAGAAGAAGTATTAACTTGCGTGTTGCGTGCGTAAATATGTAAACAGAACTTTTTTGTCTTACCATCAGACAAGATGGCTGTTGCATGACCGCGCGCAAACCTATTATAGATAAAAAATATCTAATTTTCACACTTTGGTTATAGAATGATTGGTTTGTAATTTAGCAATCTTTCTACATCACCTGGTTTTCATCAGTGGTGTTAATTTTGAGCTCTCACGCGAAACCGTTTTAAAATACACCTACGATTGAACACGCTTCTGAATTAGCAGTTGCATACGGATTTTTTGTCATAATTTTGTCATAATTGATTTGGAAAGCTTTCGATCGTCTGGATCACTCTATCCTCCTCGCTAAGCTGTGCGCCGCCGGAATGAGAGGGGATTTGCTTCGGTGGTTCGCCTCTTACGTCGATGGTCGCACTCAAACGGTGGCTCTCAATGGGTTCATCTCTGCTCCATCATTCATCCCATCCGGTGTGCTGCAAGGATCAATTCTCGGGCCTCTCCTGTTTATTTTGTTTACTAACGATATTAACCAATGTTATAAGCACTCCAACTGCTTACTCTTCGCAGATGACATGAAGATTTTTAAAGTTATTAAAAATTACCGTGATTTGGAATTGCTTCAACTAGACTTGGACAACCTTGTGATTTACTGCTTGGAGAACACACTTGAGCTTAATATTTCGAAATGCTGCTGCATCACAGCAGATCAGCTCGAACCATTTCTTTTGATTATAAAATTAACGCTCAGTCCTTGTCAAGGGCCAATTCTGTAGTTGATTTGGGAGCTACTCTTGATCCTAAGTTACTTTTTGATAAAAATATCGAGAAGATCTGTAATAAAGCCATGAAATCTTTGGGCTTCATGTTCAGAATAACTAATGATTTCAAAATGATTAAAACCCTTAAAGTTCTTTTTTGTTCTCTAGTGCGCAGTCAACTTGAATATGCATCTCAGGTTTGGAATCCCTGCTATAGCAAATACATTTCCATGCTGGAAAGACCTCAAAAAAAGTTTCTACGTTTTGTTAATTTCAAATTTCAGATCTTAAGTTCTGAGTTTGAGTATGATGAGGTCTGTTTCTATCACCATATTTTGCCTGCTCAGGTTAGAAGAGAGGTGGCTGATCTCGGCTTCATGCACAATATCCTGTGTAGTCGGATAGATTGCCCGACCCTGTTGTCTCAGATAGGTCTCGTAACTCCGCTCAGGTCCGCCCCGCGGAGACACAGTCTTCGGCTGTACACCCCGCGTCATGTGACAAATTATCGGAAGAATTAATGTGTTATTCGCACTATTGAAAACTTTAATATTATTTATTTATTCTAAAGGCGTCGATTTATTTACGATGAGGCATAACACTTTTAAAAACGCAATTTGTGGGCGGTTCTTTGATATAACTAAGGACAAATACGATAAGAGTAAGAATTTAAAGCTAAACGTTCAATTGATGTAAACCATTAATTTGATTAGTTTTTGTTTAATTCTATAAATATTTTGTAAATTCCTAACTAGTGATACTTGTGTTTGTTCGCTCCCAGTATGTGGTACCTGTCTACTTGTTGCTACTTGTTCTATCTGTATCAACATTTTTTTGTCTTTCTGCTTGTTTTATCAGTAAAAACTGTATTTGGCTTCAGTTTTTCTACTCATCAAAATTTTATGATTGTGTAATGCTGTTTGTTTTCCATTTAGAATAAAATAAAATAAAATAATTTTATAACGATTTCTTGAAAATTAGAAATCTGCTTTGAAAGGAGATTATTTGAAAAACAAAAGCTTTATCGAACTTCATTCATCAAAAAACATCATGAAAAATATTGATATGTTTTAAGTAATATTTTTTGAGAACATGTTGCATTCTTCAACCCTTACAAATGGCCAGATACTATTTATTGCTACTGCATTATTGTGCATGAGCACTGAGAAAAGATATATCTTATTTAGCTGAAATGTTTAGATACTTATACTTACAGTTAATGATGAAGCGCGCTCACCTATAAAAAACCTATTCACTTGATTTGATGATACCAACATTGTACTCGAAACCATAAGGAAAAGCAACTCAGGCAATCAGGCGCTGCCAGTTTTGTACGAACAAAGTCAGTTAAATCATAGTGTTTTTTTTTAAGTTTTTAATTTAGTCAATATTTGTATGATTGAAGTGCTTGTTTCAAGCCTAATTTGTACCTTTAATAAGTTTTGAGCTGAACACTGCTGAGACAAACACTCCCATGTGTCTCGACCGCCGCTTCCGTCCAGAAAACCGCAGTAATTTGTCCGCTGTCCAGTGCGCACGCGCGCACTAAATTTCGAGTTTACGAGTATATCGCTCGAATCATCGATATAAGCTATTGGATATAGCTTCAAGCGTACGAAATTATGTCATCGTTGGGAAGAGTGAGCTTACTATTCCGTTCTAGTCGGTTGCAGGACGCGGTGAACGCCGGACGTTTTTACCTATCAATATTCGTTGTCAACAATCAAAATAAGTAGAACCACAGCAGCATACCTCGTCGCTAGCGATTCTAGGGATCAAGTAGATTGGTGGGGTGTAAACCATTTAATACACAGAGACGGAGTTTATTACCAATTTTGAGGTGCTCAAGGCTCATCTAGTGGTTTATATCGATGGCTCGCGTGTTCTCAGCGCTCCACTTCCCACATGCTGCCTGTCTCGGCCGCTGTCAATGCATGACAATGTTTTATCGCAATCTAACGAGATGCGGTTCGAAGGAGGGGAGGTGATTAGAGGGGACATGACAGTCATGACACCTCCCCAAAATTGTATACGTCAAATAAAAAAATCTAAAATTTACAAAAATAACAAATACTAAGGTTGCCTGAAAGAAATCACTTTTAGCGGTAAGGCCGCCGATTTTAACACTGATGTTTATTGTTCTTCTTTTCTGTATAAGAGTTTTTTTTTGTTTTTGGTGTGAACAATAAAGAGTTTCTATCTATCTATTATTATTTGCCTACCGTGGAAAAACAGCTGGAATGGCAATTACGCGGTTAAAACCACGAAGCACTGTTAGTAAGGTCTTTTCAGCCTCAAATACTTATTATTATTGAAAATAACAGATGAATACCATACGGTGAAAGAATTTTAGAATTCCTTCAACCGTTCCAAGAAAACCGTTCATAGAGGTATTATTGGTATTAGACAAAGAGTTGACATATACTACGTATAGAGTTAGATTTTCCGCACAGTTCCTTTGTGTCAATCGTAAGCAGATGACGTGCAAACGTGCATACTTTTTATGGCAAAAGTATGTCACTTCCAGTCTTCCACCAGAGCGACAAGGCAAGAAAGATGTTACCCGTGCTTTCGGTGTAAAGCGTTTGTGCCAACTATATATGTAGTATAATTATGTAAACTCTTTGGTATTAGATATTTCTTGACCAATGTGGATCTTCATAACTTCATATATATAATTTGTTCTAATGTAACTTCGTTTTATAGTATCCCTCTAACGCTTTTTATTTTCAAAATTAGTAGTCAACCAAGTCATTAACAACCACAAACCATCCCGTATACAATTTATGCATCACATGTTACATCCCGCATGCATAATGTCTCATTTCATACCGGCCTAATTAATAGATCGATATAATAAGCATTCCTCGCGTTGTTGTTCATCGTTAACTTATGAAATATTAGTAAAAACATGAATAAATGACTCGCTTTTATACGACGAGAATATAATTCGTTACAGATCGTATCAATTCATGATAGCATCTACAAAAGGTTTTTACAAGTACAGGTTACTACAGACTAGCTGTACAGTTTTTTTAAATAAAGAGTGAAGAGACAAGAAGGGCATGTGCCTGATGGTGACTGCGTGCTATGCAGGCTGTTTATATATTAAACAGGCCATTATTTATCTGTATACCAAATTTCATCCAGATCCCGTATGTATTTTTATGTGAAAGTGTTACAAATATACCTACATAACACAAATAATAAACTTTCGCGTTTACAATATTAGTAGGAGTACTAGTAGGACTTACAATGTAATATACTCATACAAAATAATTTCATCATCATCATCATCAGCCTATATTCGTCCACTGCTGGACATAGGCCTCCCCTATGATACGCCACTCAGCCCGGTCCTCGGTCTTACTTCTCCAACCACGAAGTACTCTTCTTCCTACGAAGTAATTCGTCAGAGAACTAGAGTCACCGACATAGCTCAGCGTATTAGCAAACTGAAGTGGCAGTGGGCCGGTCACATCTGTCGCAGACCCGATAGCCGCTGGGGCAGACGGGTTCTGGAGTGGAGACCGCGAATCGGCAAACGTAGTGTAGGACGTCCTGAGACTAGATGGAGTGACGATATTCGAAAGGCAGCTGGTGGCGGTTGGAGAAGTAAGACAAAATAATTTAATAAATGAAAATAATATGTATGACGGTGTTACGAAAATTATCCATTGAGCACCCCAATGTTCTTATGTAAGTACACGACATTACTTTACGAAACCAAAGGCACCTATTTATACCACAGACTATCAATAACTAAATAATAATCTAAATTCGCAAAAAAAAAATGTTTCATAAAAATTATGAACCAATTCAATGAAGTATTTCAACTTTAGATATAATATCTAAGACTATCCAAAACAAAAAAATGTAGCAAAGTTATTCATAGTTCCACATTTTTGTTGGCTTGTCTACAGCCTGTTGAATTGCTTGCTCGTCTCGTGAAGCTATTACTCTTGGGATAACAAATCTTCCGTTCATAGCGATCTATCACGACGTCTGTACAGTGCGCAAAAACCACTTCACCTCGCTTAGTGTAAATCGTCATTTATAACTTCTCGAAGTCTTGACACCACGTTCCCTTCTCAATCGGACTGCATTCGAGTTTTTATAGTTTCGCTCACAATCGGTATTCTGAACGCAAAAAGAACCGAATCAAAATTCCGATACCGCATCTTTTATTTATGTGCACCGTTAACAGGCGTAATTTTTTCCGGTAAACAATCAGTTTTGTCAGAAAAATGCGAGACGGGAAGAAGACATAAAAAGGTCGCGGACCAGGGTATTGTTGGCGGGATTTTTTGGGATACTTTTGAATCTCGAACTCATAAATATCGCTTTATGATTGGTCGCTGGTCCCGGTGGAATGACCGACGCGCAAGCGCTGTACGCTGGTATTCTACTTACAAGGTGTTTCTAGAAAAACTGAAGCGATTGTCTTTGGTTTGGCCATAAACATCAGCGGGTATGGGAAAGGAGTTCGGTGTAAAAAGTTCGGGAAAATGGAGGAATTTTGGAAGACGGACAATATTGGGTTAAAGGCATTTCGTGATCGGATTTTTGATTTGGCTTGCAAGAAATAGACGACTACGATGATCCAAAGAATGACTCATGGAAAAACATTTACATAACGGATGAATTTCTGCCAATTTAATTGTAAATTGAGGTTTTATTCAACTTAATTAATTTTTACTTTAAAAAAAATTGAATTGGGGAATGTGACCTACTTTTGTAAATAATTTCAGTAAGATAAGATAAGAGATAAGAAAACACTTTATTAAAAGCCACAATATAAAAAAAACACAAAATAAACTTAAATTATTATTAAAAAGATGACAGTAATGGACATGTTACTTTTTTTTAATGTGTAATGTGTTTAATTTCTTTTTTGTAAAATTATGTAATTATTGTATAATTTTTTATTCATTCTTATATATATATCCTATCTTTCTTACCTTTAGAACGGAAGTAATTGATGTTAATTATTAATCACATGTTCGTATCACATGGTTTACAAATAAATGACGATGAGTTATATGAGTAGGTAAAATTTGAGTTAAATTGTGGTACAATACAATACACTTTATTGACACCACAAAGAAAGTTGACAATAAGTAACATATAAAATAACAAAAACATAATGGGCACAAAAGGCCATCTTATCACTAAAAGCGATCTCTTCCAGACAACCTTTGATTTCTTAGGAAACCAGATTGTGATGTGTTTAGATAAACAATATTTTCTTAACAATATTTTAAGTTAAGTACCTAAAATTAAAGAAAATCTATTAGAAGTCTACGACGCATGTGAAATCAGATATTCTAATCACTAAGTCTCCATACTTGTTGGTATTCAACCCTATCCTATTGCGATACATTTATATTTAACAATTTACCCAATTACCAGAATTAAAAATATTATTTGAAAACTGAAGAGCTCTCAGAGAAAGCGACGCCGAGTCGAAAAATAATTTATTAAAAAAAAAATACTTTCATAAGAATTAAAATAGAGATCACCTAATCACCTTGTTGATTGTTGTATTTTAAAACGCTTTTTTATAAGTAATTCCTTTAAAACATAATCTCTTTGTTGGAAAAGTAATGAATTTTATGACAAGAATGTATTAACACTTACTTGCATGCTAAATTATTGGGCGAAATAGAGTGCCTTTAACGCCGACCTGAAGAACACTGTAAAATTGTTTCACCTATTCTCGGAAGGATTAAATGGATTGAATTGAAAAATCCGTAGAGCATTATTATGTCCTCTAAATAATAAAAAATTAAATTGTAGTGTTTTGTTCATATTTTTCTAAAACCTACTCGATTTCACCGATAGATACAATTTACATTGAACCACCTCTAAACTATAGTCTACCAAACAAAAAAATAACCATCGAAATCGATTTACAGTTGTTGGCGCTATCGCGTAGCATACAAACAAAAGAACCTACAACCGAATTGATAACCTCCTTTTTTGAAGTCAGGTAAAAATTTAACAAAAAACTAAAATTGGCTTTCATTTATCTAGAGAACTTGAAGACGTAGTTCGATTCCATCTCATACCTATTATATAATATTAAATTGAATTCAGTTTTTGGTTTTTCGGAGAAAAATAAATTATTTCATTGATATTCTGAGTCCTCAATTTTGTTAATTCATTAAAAAAGTATAAAATCAACACATTGGATGCTGGTCCATTCTTCATTACGTTCAACTCCATTCTACATTCGCGCCAAAACTCTGCAAGTGATCGGATGATCGGACCAATCAAACTCATTGCATCGGCCACCGTGACCATAAACTATAAACAGAGGTCCTAACAAAAACACCGTGGAATATTGTCGCATGCACTAATGACGGGATTTCCAAGCTTTAATTGCACTCAAACAAACTTACAAACATACTTTTACCAACACAAAAACTACCATTCATACTCCTGTTAAAGAAATAAGGTTCATATTCAGAGGATCGTTAGTAAAAGTGTGTGGCCAGTTAACTTTACCAGCATTCGTTGTGATGAAAAATGTATGAACTCTCATTTCAAAAAGCTTGTAAAAAGTACGTATTGAAGTCGATTTTGATCTGGGCTCTTCAAGGGTATCATAACCGATGAGGTAAGGGTATCATAGCCATAAAGGTGGTACAGATAGGCATTCTTCGATTATTAATTTTTTACTGATGATATTGATAAGGGATATTTGAACGAGGCTTTCATTAGGACCTTGGCAACGAGTTTTTACTATGTTATTACGAATCGGTAAACCTTATATCTTTTTTTTAATAAATTAAGTCGAGGTTTGATCACCAATGTATTTGTAGTGGTCATGGACGGACGTAAGTTTTTTATACGAGTACGTCCATGGTGGCTTATTCTTATTTGCCAATATTAAATTATTAAATTGCTTTTTTTTCAGATTTAACAAAGGTACACATGTACTTCAACTTCGTGTTGATTATTCTTATCCCTTATCTATTTTTTTTGTTCTTTTTTTCAACCCCTACGCAAATACAACGGGACGTAAATTATAGTTCAGACATGGTCCTCCTACCTTTTCTGAACTTGACCTATCAAACTACAAAATTGATCGATCAGTGAAAAATGTACTGGGGAGTAATTTGGGCTCTTTATGTTCAAATAACTGTGTAGCACTACATACGCTGTTAGTGGCCATCCATAAATTACTTCACACGAATTTCATGATTTTGTGCCCCTGTCCTTGACACAGTTGGTCACATGTTTTGAGACTTCCCCTCTACCTAGTGTGGCGTCACTTATCTTGCAATTCGTTTAAATTTAGTGTTGTAATATTTAGAGATGAAATAAGACATATTTTTAAATATGACGTCACAAAATTTGATTTTACTCCCCGTCCCTTATCACACAATGTCACACTTCATCAACACCCCTCCCTCCCCGAGTGACGTAACTTATAGATGGCCCCTTATAAGCAAGCACATTGCTTTTCAGCCGGAGCATATCTTCTAGTCATTCTATATGATTAAATAAAAAACTAAATTGAGACAAATTGTATATAAGCGATTCTCACTCCGCTGACCCGCTGCTCCGACGCCTCTTCGACGCTACACAATTAGCATATCGGTGAAGCGAATCAATATTTTTTTCAAAAATTACTCATCGGCTTTAGAAGTCTTCACTTCAGAGAGAAAATAACAAGATTCAACCAAAATGTAGTCTGTGAAGACTTTCATTGAACCCTCAAGGGGCATATTGAAAATGGTCACGACATTCTCGTTTGTCAATTCTGTGATTATTAAAATTTATTGGGTACTCATTACGTCTTTATATCATTAAGCATTAGTTCCGCGTGTCTGCTTTGGGCGTGGTAAGATAGTATGGAGGGTTTTAAACAGTTTGCAATGGAACTTTCTTAGAGAAACAATACGCCAAAAACATACGACGATAGCTTGTTTTCTCTTTTGTTTATGTTGAACTGGGCCAGTATTTGACTATAAATATGCCTGTGTGTGTGTGTGTGTGTGTGTGGTGAGGTAAGAGGTAAGATGGTATGGAAGGTTGAACAATTTACAGCGAAACTTTCATACAACAAAACTCTTTTATTTTTGTCACACTAGACCAGTGTTTTACACCGTGCATGTTTGCGTACGCGCACGTGTTTGTACTTGCGTGGTACGTACGCGCGTGCGCGTGTATGTGTGCATTGATTTTTGTGCATGTTGGATTTGAAACTTATACATTATTGTACTAGTACAGCCCTTTCATTTTGTGCAATTCGCCATGTTTTGGTGACGGCCATCTTGAATTTATATTAACCTAGCATCGTTAATAACCAAACGTTCAAATACAAAAAACCACATTGAATTCGATCCATCCGTTTGAGCTCTACGATGACACAGACAGATACACACACACACAGACAGACATCAGCTATAGATTTTTGGCGCAAAAATGTGTTTTTACAGAATCTTACGAATCGAACTTCTGCCGTCCTTCACAGCCTCCAATGCTGGCCTGAAGGGATGCTGGCTCACACTATTTACACACTATACTATCGTTTGCATCTCAGTCTTCGGATTCGGACGGAATCTTCGCATGTGGATGCTGGTAGCGCGACACCTCCTACTCTACCTCGCACAATGGCACGTATTCAGATTGCATACCTATACTAATTATTGTACAATAACAGAGTATTATTTATTGGCTTCGATGTAACAATTATTTTCCCGAGATAAAAAGTAGCCTATGTGATGTTCTAGAGTATGTGTATTCCAAATTACAGCCCGATCTGTTCAGATGTTTCGTGATTAAGCAGAAAACTATTCATTACGTTATTATATTAAGTAAATAAATGTATTTAAACTGGAAAGGGTTCTTCTCTCTCCACATTTCCGAGCCCGTCCCGCCCCCACCCACGACGAGCTCTCATATCACACAGCCACACAAAAATCACAGCTCAGGCCACATTAATTCACGAGCGCGAATTAATCAGGCAGCTCTTAAATCGCCGGCCATTCATTTCGAGATAATTGGGTGCTACCACCAGTATGGGACCTTATTGTCAAAACGCACGCTTACTAATTTCATGCGAAACAGTAGAGTCGATATTCGATCGACTAAAACTAGTTTTATATCTCGAAACGACGTGTGTTTTACTTGTGGTGACAAAAAGACTCGACTAAATTTCTAAGCTATCACTACGACCAGCCGTCGCCGTCGTCCAGATAAATATTTTTTTTTTGGTTTTGTTCTAAGACTGCCACACCGATTTGTATGAAATGTATATGGGACCACGTATGAACTAGGATCTGCTAACCAAATAATTTTAACAAAAAAGAACCGACTTTCAACGGAAAACTTATAAAGTAAAAAAGTTATCCTCGATTTCTCTAGGATATCATCATCAGATCCTGGTTTCCTTATCATGGTACTACCCTTGGAATATCTTCTTTACAACAAAAAAATAATCATCAAAATCGGTTCATAAACGATGAAGTTATCCACGAACACACAAAAAAAAAAACATACATACGGTCGAATTGAGAGACCTCCGTTTTTCGAAGTCGGTTAAAAAGCATCAACATCTAGCTATCGCGTAACATTCATAAAAAACATACAACCGAATTTAGAACATCCTCCTTTTTTGAAGCCGGTTAAATATAAGACAATCATGTGGTAATTGATAAGGCGCCCAATGATCGGATAGAAGCCAGAAATTAATAGAAGATGAATCAGATGACATATAATACGAGCATGATACAACTGATTAAGCTAAAAATTAAAAAAGAACAAGAAGACTTTATCAGCTGACTATTATTATCATTGCATAAATTCAGACCAATAGAAAATGTATTGCCAGACATATTGCATGCCTCTAAGAAGAGGCCAGTTTGTATTAATCAACCTTTAAAACGTTTCATATCAACTTATCTTACCTGCAAACAGCGATAAAGATTTTTGTATTTGTATTTTGATCAAAATCGGAAAGCTCTGTTTTTACGTTCAAGATACTTTTCCGAATTTCATCTGTATATATGAAGAGTGCTTTTTATAGAATAGAGTGACGAGAGGAGCAGGACATGTGCCTGATGGTAAGCAACATGCCTGCCCATAACGGGACAGTGACACGCAGCTATTGAAACATGAAGAGTCCAAATCACTACACTGCGCTCGTCACCCAGAGATATAAGATGTTTTATCTCTATGCCCTGTGATTTCACTGGAAACATTGTCCTTCAAATCGGAACACAGTGATGTTTTCACATTACTGCTTGATAGTAGTATAACTGGCAAAGAAGTTGTACTACCCCAGGTTGACTCCGCAAAGACCGAGACCGAGACCGAAAGTGGTAGGACCACTACAACACACTACTACACAATTAAAAGTGTTCGTTAATTTATTATTCGAGCGATTCAAAAATTGAACTGCGAGAGACAATGACGTGGTATTAATATGAGATTCTGATTAAGATATTGCGGTAAAATACTACGTTGTCCTGATGAACTGTATCGTGCCTTGGTTTTGCCAAAAAAGACGCATGAGATTGAAAACGAAATAATCAGTAAAATTCTCCAAAATGCACTTTTGCCTCGCTACACACCAGCAAGGTCTGCACCTCCATGTTAGGATATAATAGGAGAGGTACTTTATAAACCTAGTATAGAGTGACGAGACGAGCAGGACATGTGCCTGATAGTAAGCAACATAGCTGGCACATAGTACCATAGTGACACGCAGCTATTGGAACATGAAGAGTCCAAATTATTATCTAGCTGCGTTCGTTACCCAGAGATATAAAACGTTTTATCTCTATGCCTTGTAATTTCACTGAAAACATTGCCCTTCAAACCGGAACACATTACTGCTTGACGATAGAATAATTGACAAAGGTGTGTTACTTCACCAGACGGACTCTGCAAAGTATACCTCTGTGTATGTGTAGTGTCTTTCTGTGTAGGGATACAATTTTTCAGCTTACCTCAAATAGGTACCTATCTACCCAAAATCTGTTACCAACTCTCGGAAAATTAGCTCTTAACTAAATTATCTCAAAAAGGCTACATTGCATAGCTTATGAATATATAATAGTATATTCTTATGAATGTGTAGGCCTCTGTGGCCAATGCCAAAATTCCTCATAAAAAACCTTTTTTAATTTGAGACTTATTTGGAAGTGCAATGATGAGTAATAATTATGTTATTGCATTGGCCAGGGGCTGTCATTTGGCTTATCCGCCGGTCTCATTACAGCCGTAATGCCGGTACTACTGGGATCAAATGGGTTTTTGGCAATAAGCCGGTACAAATCAAGTCTTTAATCATAAATAATGTATTACAAAGATGTGCCTCCAATATAATATTAAGACTTGTAGAACAATTCTCAGAAAGGTTTATTAAAAGTGTAAATACCTAAATACTTTGTTATTTTAACCGACTTCAGACTGAAGTAGGAGGTTATATATGTTTTTCAGTTAGTTCCTCCTTTTTTAATGGCAGTTAAAGTAATCAGAGGTGCAGTTAAATACTCGTATTTGTAACAACCACGTTATCATACAAAAATTTACTGTGTATATTCCTATTACGAGTAAGTATAGGCAATAACAATCCCCCACATATAAAGTATGGTATATTAAATATTAAAGTAGTATATTACAAATTGGTGGCTTTGCCAATGAATAGTGAGCAAGGTATATTGATCATGAAAAGCGTTCGGTGATGACGATGTAAGTTCCATAATTTTAATCGAGGAAAAAAAAGGAAGAGGTTTTTAATTATGTTGTATATTTTTGAAGTGAAAACTGCTTTTGACACGCTATCGACAGATTTTTCGTGGGCTGTGAATTGTATTCTAGAGTCACGCTCGAGAATGATAAGAAATCTTAGACTAAAATCGAGACCATAGCCATTGACCATCAAGAAATGTGTCAGCATTTCTAGATGGCCATGCTCGTGGCCACGCACTCCGTATTCACACGCGTAGTTTCCAAATAGTAGGAGATCCCGCTATACAACGACTTTCACCGAGCTGTTTATTGGATGAAAAGTGTTTTATATGTAATTTAATATGTCAACAAACAAATTGAAAATGGGTTGCCTAAAAAATTTCAGAGTCCAGAATATGATTAATTAATAATTAAAACATTTTTTTTTTAATGTTTCACTTAAATTGTTTGAATTTCAGAAAAAAACTATATATCTTAGACTAAAAGGAAGCTATTACATTCACTAATAAATTCAAATATAGTTTTCACTTCTATCGCTCTAGTTCCTATGACTGCTAATTTTTTGTATGTATGTTACGCGTAAAGGTACCAGTTCGCGCTGAGACCGCGACACGAGACCGCGACAGGAGACCGCGATAGGCACTTGACACTATAGAATTGTATGGGCGCCACTTCGCGCCGAGACTCGGTCGCCTGTCGCGGTCTCGGCGCGAACTGGCGCCCATACAATTCTATAGAGTCAAGTGCCTGTCTCGGTCTCCGGTCGCGGTCTCGTGTTGCGGTCTCCGGGCGAACCGCTACCTTTAGCTCAGCCAATTGTTAATCAATTTTAATAGTTCTTTTCTTGTTTAGCAGATCATAGTTCAGAGGTAGTTCCATATAAATTTTTGTGGAAATCGATGATCCAGTTTTTGAAATATGAACCAAAAACTAATACTTACTTTGATTTGCTTAGACGACTTAGTGATGGCTTCTTATGAAATTTGGTCAAATGAAGTCGGTTTTTTTAGAAAAAATAAATACCTAAGTGTTTTTTTTTAACTTTTATAGTTTACACTTGACCGCCATCTCGCCTGATGTTAAACGATGATGCGGTCTACGATGGAGCATGTTTACCTAGAAGAAACCGATTCACTCTCGATTTGAAGACACAAAGATTGTAACTATAGGGAAAAACCCTCTCAGGCAACGCATTCCACAGCCTTGACGTTCTTATCACAAAAGTAGAGTCAAATCTCTTCGTTTGTCTTTGGAACATCAACCATGAAACGATGTCGCTTTTTCGAGCTACGAGCGTTCCGATAGAAAAAAGGGCAAGGTAGTATTAGATCGTACAAATCAGTCGCACACTCTCCGAAGTGTATCCGATAAAAACCGATAAGCTAGCAATTTTTCGGCGATGTTCGAGACTTTGCAGTCCTTTTCGCACGAGGATGTCATTGCCTATAAGCCTTTTGGCACGTCTCTCGATCGATTCCAGAGCCTCCAACTGATACTTAGCCGATCCATCCCAAAGGTGCGAGCAGTACTCCATACACGAGCATACTGTGCTTGGTATAACGTGAGCAACTGTTCAGACTTAAAGTACCTTCGCACCTTTGAGAGGACATCTAGTTTTTTGGCAGCTAATTTAGCCTTAGATTCGATATACGAGCCAAAGTTGAGCGTAGATGACAAAGTAACGCCCAACAGCTCGAGATGGTCGGATACCGGCACGGATACACCGCGAAAAGTAGGAGTCTGTTGGAAAGGACTCCTTTTTGCGGAGAATAGACACGCCTGCGTCTTTACCTCGTTAAACCTGACCAGATTGGCATCCTCCCATTTAGAGACTGAATTGTATACTCAAAAGTAGGTTGTTCAATATGTCTAAGTTTACACATCAAAAAAGTCCTACGGGAAAAGATGTCTGAGCCGGAATTAACAGTTAACAGCCGCATTTATAGAATCAAACTCTATCCAATCTTATCTTCTAATTAAAATCCTCTTTATAATCCAAAAAAGTGAACGCTATCATAACAGTAAATGCAATAAACGCGATACCCGCAGTCAACCTGTCACTGGGGCAGGGCCGACCCCCGCCGGGGTCTGCCAGACCACCCTCGGGAATTATCTAAGCCGAATTAAACTATTAAAAACGTCCACTAGTTAGCGAATGCGCGGATAGATAACGGTTAGTAGGGCTGCTACTGTGATTGTTCACAAAATATTATCCTACTAGCTTTATTTTTAAAGAAACTACTTTAGGATTGTTGAGCAATTTATAGGTGAAAAAAATTACCGATCTCGCGTCATCTTCACCAAACGCATTTCTAGATAGCCATGCTTATAAAACTTATCTAGACAGCCATGCTTATAATACTAATCTAGATGGTCATGCTTAGAAGACTAATCTTGATGGTCATGCTTGGGAGACTAACCTAGATGGTCATGCTTAGAAAACTTACCTATTTAAATGAGCGTGCTTTGTAGATTTATGCCAGACTAGAAGCACTCTGCGGTTTCACCCGTGTAGTTTCCAAAGTGAGCTATCAAATTCTAAGTTTTTATCGTAAGTTTAGACCAACGACTTTACATATACTACGTACAGAGTCAGTGCAGACGCTTTACACCAAAGCATCGGGTAGCATCTTTCTTGCCTTGTCGCTCTTGTTGAAGTGTCATACTTTTGTCGGGGCACATTACTCTGTTGCCATAGAAAGGACGCACGTCATCCGCTTACGATTGACACAAAGGAACCGTGAGGAAAATCTAACTCTATACGTAGTATATGTAAACTCTTTGGTATAGAGTAACAAGACGAGCAGGACTGATAGTAAGCAACATACCTGCCCTTAACAACACAGTTTCAAGCAACTATTGGAACATTAACGAATTAACGAATATTAATAAAAGTCCAAATCATTACCTAACATTGCACTGAGCTCGTCACCCAGACATATAAGATGTTTTATCTATGCGTAATTTCACTGGAAACATTACCCGTTCATATTAGAATACAGTGATGTTTTCATATTACTTCTTAGCGGTACATTAACTGGAAAAGGTGTGGTACTTCCCCAGACAAACTCTGCAAGAGTCTTATTACTCGAGTTCACATTTGGAACGGGAAATGCCGGGCAAAACCACGGGGCACTGCTATTTAATTCATATTTTGTGAAATCAATGTATTTGAAAACCTGTTTTATCTCAATAAATAAATAAAATTAAAAACACAGTCCAATAAAATTGCAGTTCAATCAGTTTCGTAAAATTGAAACTATAGTTTATAGCGTTTAAATGGCGAATAAAACCTTTTATTCGCGATAAAAAGTACCTACCTAGCTTTCTCGGGGTCTAAATTTCATCAAAATGGGTTCACTGGCTTAGACGGTAAAAACAGACAGACAGAGTTACTTTCGCATTTGTAATATTGTTATGGATTATAAAACTTGTCGTTGTTTTTGTAGACTTTTCAAAATACACCTTATTCTTTATACGAGTACCTAACCTAAAACCCTCGTCTCGCAACCCTGAGATATCACAGATCAGGATTACACGAAGTTAATTCGGTCGCGTGCCGTCTCCAATGATTTCCCAGCGCTCGCCCCGTCACCCTGCTCACTCATCCGGGAGGAGATCTCGACCCAGAGTGGGAGGGTAGTGGACCTGAGATTGGAAGATTTCCCACTGGATTTACAAATCGTGTGAATACTTTTTCTGCGATGGTAAAAATGTGTTTAAACCTCTACGCGAGTAGTTTTTGAAGTGCTTTCGTGTTGAGTTTGGTGTTCGCGTCGCTGCCTTGCGTAATAACAGTTTATATTTAGCTAAACATGTACGTATTGTGCTTTTTGTATACAGGACGGAATAACTGGCAAAGGTGCGAGTGCTTCCCAGGCGGACGCTGCAGAGAGTACCAACACTACAATTATGAGTGATTAATGGTAAAATAGTCTTGAATACATAACACATAAATATTACTTTTTATCTCGACAAAGTTACGGGTCAACAATCTACGCGGGACGCCACTTCTTAATTATAATTTTATTTGTGTAGTATTTTCAGTGACCAGAACAGATGTCCATGAACATTGAGAGATCATCAATGTAAACCACAAAATGAATCCTCGGATCCATTACACGCACCGCGCAACTCATAAACACATTAACTACATTATACAACAATAGTAACCTGTCACCACATCTGTTTATAACAACACCACCATAACAAGACCTCTGATATCCCATTTAACAAGCAAAAAATCGCCAAAAGCAGATCAACTTATACAAAAGCAAGGGGTCAACATCACTGGTTCTCAGACTCCTGACTCCAATACAGCAAACCAATCGAATTAGAGCTGCGTATTCCCTTACTAAACTTTGTATTCCTTGCTGAAATTGTTGTAAAGAATATAAACAGGGGTCTAATTTTTTGGTAGTGAGAGTCAAGTGTTAAAATGACGTCACACATAAATAATCACGTAATTGGGATGCTCGAATCACAACTACTTAAATGTTGTTGCGTTGGAAGAATATGGATACGTCTGCTGTTATAAATATGAAAAGTTACAATGATGTTCCCTATGAATTGATAGAGATTGGATGGAAATAAGATTTACTTATACATTTATATAAATCCAGATTGAATAGGAATCAAACACTCGAGCAACACAATTTCAGAAATAGGGATAATGACAGTGCTAATGACCTACTAATAAAATATATCTGTTGAAATAAACCAAATAAGTTTTTTCTCCAATAGTCATGCGACTAAAAGTGACTTTTTTAGTGCTTTTTCCCTCTATATTACTCTAAATGACTCTAAAACTCAGTCTACGTTCTTTTTTAAGTTTAATTTATGAAATAGCTCAAATACTTGAATATCACAAATAAAATATTCGAAAACGAATCAGTGTAGCCGTTTGGCTGGCATATTATGTTCCTGGTTGTATGTTGTATCTAATACACTCGAGCAACACGATTTCAGAAATAGGGATAATGACAGTGCTAATGACCTACTAATAATATATATCTGTTGAAATAAACCAAATAAGTTTTTTCTCCAATAGTCATGCGATTAAAAGTGACTTTTTAGTGCATTTTCCCTCTATATTACTCTAAATGACTCTAAAACTCAGTCTACGTTCTTTTTAAGTTTAATTTATGAAATAGCTCAAATATTTGAATATCACAACTAAAATATTCGAAAACGAATCAGAGTAGCCGTTTGGCTGGCATATTATGTTCCTGGTTGTATGTTGTATCTAATACAACTTTAAATTTGGTAGGATAGGGAGTATCTTATCTTAGTATTTAGTTTCCGTTCTGTAGATTTTTTTTTTAGATCAACGAACTTTAAAATTTATTACAACTATTATAAAAGATAATCTGAACTTTCGTCTTCTTAATCACTGTTTTTGTAATTAATATCTTAAAATCCTCTTTTTGTGTATGTCCTTAAAAAATAACTCTAGCATATCCACAACATGCTAGCAATCATTATTAGATTACAATAAACATCAAATAACAAGTAGGGTTAGGTTAGGGTAGGCGAACTGACGAGTGTTAGGGTGACCACATAATAGGAACCATACTGCGATAGCCATTACCGGCATTATCCGAAGCGACGTGGGGTCACCCTCGTGTTACACTTGCAGATTACAATGTAAACATGTGTCGTTCCAAACATTTGGTTTACACGAGCCAACGATCTGTCAAAATATTGAGTAACATCAAATCAGTACTTAAAATGTCGACTGATGAATTCAAAAGAGCCAAAATTGTGCTTCGTAAATAGATGATAAAAAACAGGAAATAATCCAACTAAAATTACAATTGTGAAATTTTGGATGTATGTTGCTCAACCACGTTGGAACTATTGAACGGATATGGATGAAATTTGAAAGACAGATAGTATAGTCTGGAATAGCACAGAGGCTTTTTGTCGCGGGCACCAGTAGAATAACAATTAATCGAGCAAAAAAAAATTCTTTACTAGTAGCGCCCCACGACTTTTCGCGCGGAGTTACTGTTCCTGTTGTTTTCCCGCGTTAAAAAGTAGTGTATGTATTATTAGTTATCTTTAATTTTCTTACATTTTTAGTTTAACATATACGATTTTGGAGGGGTCATGTCCCCTGTGACCCCCCTCCCCCTCGGACCGCGCATGGATGAATTAAGACTAATCTTCCTTGACTTTAATCCTGGGTAGAGAAAACCTTGCTTATGCAATGAGAAAACATAACTGCTTATACAATATTATGGGATATAAAGCGATACTTTAGTATCGCTTTGGCTTAGCCACTCATCTTGCATCTAAGCATTATAATTGCAAAAACTCTTTTACAAAACTCAATCTAGACCGTAGTCTATTCCCTTAAAAACTTTTTGCAACACTAACCTTTATCTGCTTTAATATCTCATCGTCGTAAATAACCCAAATAAACAGACGAAAGCCAAAGAAACCTGTTTAATTAAAAAGTCCTAAAGAAGGCGCTGTTATCGGAAAACCGTAGCTGACTGATCTGTCAAGTCTAGTTCCGATGTTTCGCTGTGGGACATATTTTATGTTGACTATATTGAGTTATAAGGAGCGACAGTAGCGCCCCCCGTGGCGTAGCTGATTTCAACAAAAAAGCTGAACCACTGACTCCCCGCGTCGAGAAGATAAGCCTTAAATTGTCTAAAACATGTCATTTAGCTTATTTTTATTAGATGGACTGTCCTCCTGGTGATCTGGTCACGTGAACTAATTAAAAAATAAATTAACTAGTTACAATAATACTACCTACATGATGCCAAAAAAACTATTTATTCAGGCAGTTAGATTACTACAAATATACAGTACTTAGGTAGGTACACATATTTTTTCATTTGATTCATAAACAAACAAAAACCTCCTTACTTACTTACTGTGTTCCAGTTTGAAGGGTCAGACGTGCTTCGCTCTCTGGCGAGTGGCCGCGTCAGCTCCCAAACGTGCCGGACTGTCCTGTTATTTCGCCACAGTTCACTCCCTGCTTACGTATGGAACTGAACTGTGGGGTGAGGCGGCCGAGTCGGACCGAGTCTTAATCCTGCAAAAGAGGGCTATTCGGGCTATCGTTGGAGTGAAGTGGGATGTGTCTGCAAAACCATATTTCATGAAACTCAAAATATTGACGGTAGCTTCCATCCTAATATATCAAGCTTGTATATTTACGCGGATCTTTACTAATAATTTGGTTCATCACGTGATCAGAGCACATTGAGATACAGGGGCAGACTGAAAGCACCTGGTCACGCGCTCGCGAAATCTGCGAAATCGATTTACGTACGCGGTGTAACCTTATACAATCACCTTCCGGAGCGTATAAAGGATAAAAGGATGCAGCATCATACAATATTTTTAAACTAAATTAAAACTTGTTCTAGAAGAAAAAGCTTACTATACAGTCAATGAATTCTTGAATGACAAATGTTTAAACAATACATAATATATTATGTACTTGCAATGTACCAATTTTAATATTTTTATTTGACGTGAATTTTGTGAATTTCTTAATAAAAATCTGTATCTGTATCTGTGCTATGTCATGATTTGTACTTTTCATGTTCCAATAGCTACGTGTCACTGTACTGTTATGTGGCAGGCGTGTTGCTTACCATCAGGCACCTGCTCAGCTCGTCTCGTTTTAAAAATACGAAGGCATTCGTATTTTTAAGATCCAAATTTCGAAACATAGTTTAATAAACCATTTAAATTTTTAACAGCAACGCCACAAAAGTTGCTTTGATTACTTTCCATCAGGCGAAACAGAATGTGTTTCTTGCATTTGTTTCACTTAAAATGTCGAGTGAGCGATGATAGAGACACACATTCGAATGCAAATGAAGGCCTTACGCATATCAGGGCAGTCCCGTGCTGAATTGATCACGAAGAGATAACTGCCTAGCACTGCACAGCTGCACACTCCACAGGGTTCGTCTGGACCTGGAGAAATGGAAGTACATATTGTATCTAAATCTAAAACACTATTTTTATCTGCCTGTTTGTTCTGGAAAATCTCCGAAACGGCTGGACTGTTTATCACCAGGCTTTCACTAGTAGACAGTTGACGTTTAATGCATAAAATGCATCCTCAAGTAGAATGTCCTTATTATTCTTACTTGAAGAAAACAAACAGGATTCCGCGAAATCCTTCCTGTATGTGTGTTTGGATGTTTGTTGCTCAATCACGTCACGTTGTATAAATAAATCGAGTTGAAACTTGGAACCCTCTCTACCTACTGTCTACCCGTCTACGTGGTAGACGGGTTCTAGAGTGGAGACCGCGAACCGGTAAACGTAGAGTGTAGGATGCCCTGAAACTAGATGGAGTTACGATATACGAAAGAGGCCCTGAAACGTAAGACCGAGGATCGGGGATCTGAGTGGCGTTTTGTGGGATAGGCTTATGCCCAGCAGTGGACGAAAACGGGCTGATGATGAAATTTAGACCACATTTCGATTATGATCTGAAAGAACACATAGGCTATTTATTTCCCCGTGACAATAACCGGTACGGGAACGGGTACTGCGCGGGTAAAACCGCGTGGCGCTGCTAGTAAGCTGTAACCCCAAAAAACGCGAGTGAAACCGCGGGCACAGCTAAGGTGGATAAGTAAGAATTACGCGGTATAAGTAGTCAACGCACATTATCAACATTTTCTCAAGCCAATATTTTCATCAGATGATGGTGATGAATATTTTCATCATCATTAGCCTGAATTCGTCAACTGCTGGACATAGGTCTTTCGTATAATACGGCACTAAGCCCGATCCTCGACCTTACATCTCCAACCGCCACCAGCTGCCTTTCGTATTTTATTTATATTAGATATTAGATATACAAAACGGAATACAGTTAAAACTTAAGTATAACATGGTACAATTGTGATCCAAACTATATTCCTTTCTGTGTTTACATAACATGAGTGACAGAGTGCTTACGTCTCAAAAGAAGTTAAAACTAAAAATTTGTTTGTACGTCGTCACTCTTCAAAAGTCTCAGGGCGTCCCAAATATTTTAAATACGATAAATTTGTTTCTCTCATCAGGCCGACCTCGTCGCAAAGGTTACTTACGTCAAAAAGACTAAAATAAGTAGATACACCTCCACCACATTTCTCATCACCATTCCGGTAATTAATTATCGAGAAATAATCATCTTTCCGCCCGATTAAATGTTCATGGTCCAAATATTTAAGTAGATAAAACGTCAAACCTTAGAAAATTGATTAAATGATGGTAAAATTTCTCTGTTTAGAAAGATATGTGAGGAATGCTTTGGTTCACTTTTTGGAGCTACCGTTTTTGAACCGACGATAGATGTTTGAGTTATTTGTAGAATGTAACGATTTGATAGTAATAAATACAGTTTGTTTTCAAAAGCCTCGTCACTTTTTACTTTCTATATACCCGTTAGACTCAATAGACTCGTTAGACGCAATATTAGGTCGTGTAACTCCGCTGCACACTCTCCAAAATGTATCCTGTAAAACACTGTCAGACTAGCCACTTTTAACTATTACCCTAATGCGCCAAATGCAATATAACTTCAAAATTATATTACTGAAATAGAAATGAAGTATCTAAAAATATCCCTATTAGACTAGACCGTTGACTTTATCCAACACGTATCAATATTTTTTGCGGAGAGCTAGCGTGTAAAGTTTTTATGGCGGGGTTCCAGTCGGCGCCTTTAATTTAACAGCCACGATCCTATTACTGATAAGACGATGGAGACAAAAGTTTTTTGCTAGAAAAAACGTCTATATATCTATTAAGTTGGAGTTGCCATTATATTTGAGAACATTATTACATACTATTTCTCATGTTGGATCTGGATTTACGTCTCAGACTAAGTAGAGATTATTTACGTATATGTCATGTTGATGTGCATAAATGGACTCAATACTAATTTAGATAATATTATCCCTTCGGCCGTGTACGTAATTGTAGTTTCGTAATTGATTTCGAAGTAAGAATAATTATTCTTTGTACGAAACTGATTTCGAACAGAGAAGTATTATTCCGTATTTGTAATCGCGGTTTTTAGTTTTTTAGTTTCGTAATTGATTTCAAAGTAATAATTATTATTCTTTGGACGAAATTGAATATTTCAAATTTTCCTGAACTGATGACGTTAAGAGAAACAAAAAAATCTGTTGTTTTGTCAATTATAATTGAATATAACAGACAAAATAAAATTACAAAATAAAACAAACAATCCTATTCTGAACTTAAAATACAAACTTAAAATTAAATTTAAATTTAAATGAAAATGGGGAAATTATTTCTAGGCAATGCCCTAATGTGATTTTTTTGTCTTTTAAATCTTTAATGGCACCATCAATTTCAGAGTCAATCTCTAAATAATTTTGACTTCTTTTAGTTTGCTTTTTGAAAATATCAATCACTTTAGTTTCTTTGACCAAAGTATCGAGTAGCTGGGCTAAAGTGGGATTTCTACGTCCAACAAATCGGTTGATCCTACTGTGCCAGCCTTCAAGATTATTAGTCGTGCGGATTTTTTCTTTTTCGCAACAACATACTTTTGTAAAATCAGTTTTTTCCATCCACTGTTCAGTGAAATACTTATTAATTTTTTTTATATTATTGCCATTAGGACTTCTGTTCATAATATACTTGTACCCTCTTTGAACATATTCTTCAGGTAATCGAGCCAATCCTGCACACCTTGCCACGTGCCTTCGTTTTACTGTTGTGTTCATCTTTAATAACTTTGCTTTTCGTATTAGACATCTGTTGTAATGAAAAAACAACCTTTTACGGTAATGTTCGGAAAAACTCTTTTGATACCTTTCATTGCAGCCAACTCAAAATCTATAGTCACTTTTACTGGTCGCCAGTTCGGGAAAAGTGATTCAATCAGTCTAAAAAGTGTTTCATAAGTTTTTGCACTTTTATTGGGTAGAAAACAATAAATTAAGGGATAAACTGCCGATGTTGTATCGTCAAATCCGTGAATTGTACACAATTGTTTAAATGAACACGGGCAAGACGAAAATGTCCCATCGCATAAAATATGCTTGAATCCTGCTACTAATTTTTAGCCTTTTGTTGCAAATAGAATTATTCTTGTATCATTCTCTTCATCATTAAAATCAGCTAAAAGGAAATCTTGAAACTTTCAGGATAACAACTGAAGATGATGATGTATCATAGCTTTGGAGCACCTAATACTTTATTACGTGCATTATATAGGCCAGTTTTATATTGTTAAATTGGGGAATTTGTTGAACAAAGTTAAACCAACACTTTCAAGATTAAAACCATTGCTTCATATTGCTTCTGGATAGATTCGAAGTTGGTACTGGTCTTGGTTTTAAAGAGTCAAGTTCCCTTAGTATATTGTTTTGTGCAAAATCTTGTTTGCAAGTTGAATCGTGTGATTTGCTTTTCACTATTACATTTCTTTCGTTTCATGTAATACTTCCTTTACAACCACATCTGGTATTATTGTAGCACAGCCAAAATGTATTTTTATTTTTATAAATATTTTTTCGATGATGAGAGACCATCGCACAACAGAATATTAAATCAATTTAAAATTCGAAGAGCATATAATACTACGGTTTTAAAATTAAATCTGATAAAATCAAAGAGAATACAAAACTTGTACAATTCCTGGTAAGTCACTCATTTCGGAAAATAATCAAATATTTCAATTTAAAATTCAAAGAGCATATAATAACTACGGTTTTAAAATTAAATCTGATAAATTTGACTGACCTAGTGCCAGAATCAAAGAGACAAAAGTTTACTTGGTAAGAATGAGAAAAAAGTCTTTGACAATTTATACAAGTTGGAGTTGCTATTAGTTTTGAGAAGGTTTCATATAGCATTCTCTTTTTCAATACTTCGCTATGATTTAAATTTATAGAAATTCCGCTTTCATTATGTACTTCAGCAAATGTAGAGACGAAACCGCGATTACAAATACGGAAAAATATTTCTGTTGAAATGTACAAAGAAATTGTACTCAATACTAATTTAGATAATATTATACACGCCGAAGGGTACGTAGTAATAATTTCTCAAAGTCAATACTCTTACTGAATGGTACAAAACAATTGGGATGATAACAAGGTCAAAAATATGGCATTCTAATTACTCCGTCAGATAGACTATATAAAAATTAAGGATACGTAGTCTTTGTTTTATGAAATTACTAGATATCCACCGCGGCTTCGCCCGTGGTACATTATATAGCACTCATCAGGATCCTGTGCATAGGCAACGGTGAAAGAATGACTGAAATCGGTTCAGTAATTCCTGAGAATATTGCTTTCAAACAAAACACCTCTTCAGCTACCTGCTACGTCACCTGTCGGAAATTGGGTTTTGGTCGTACCAACTCAGATTTAGAAACAAATGTGATTAGCAAAGGTTTATATTCAATGACGCAATCTTGACACATGCTGTCATGTGTCATGTCAAAGCACGAAACGTACGAAAACTCTCAAAAAGGAATATTTTCCCCCGATTTTGTTACATTCTTGAATCATGCTCCGCTTCTATTAATAGTATTGTTATGTTCTATAGCCTATAGCCTTCCTCGATAAATGGACTATCCAAAAGAAAAACAATCTTTCAATTCGGACCAGTACTTCCCGAGATCGTAGCGTTCAAACAAACAAATAAACTCTTCAGCTTTATAATATTAGAATAGATTAGGATAGATTAAAAAATCACCAAAGATATAGGGCATCAAACTTTTGGAGTGGATGTTGTGACTTGTGACGTCAAGTCTAAATGGGAACTCCACCGCCACTCCAACGCCTCATCGCCGCCGCCCGATCTCCCCATGTTGCTGATGCGAACCTCTGAGATTTTTCCTTGTCCTTGAAAATTAGTGAAAAGTAATATATTAGCAACGAAACGTGCTTCACTATCGTAAATTATTTTTCTGTGTTATAGGACTTGCGTCTTCTACTCCAAACTTATTCTACTACTCTCTTCTACTCTACTTATCAACGAATTGTTTTTTGTTAACGTTAGGCCTCAAGTGACCTCTAAGTACCTACTAACCTAAAAATGCTAACTAACTATCCTTCCGAACATAGGCATTATGAAATGCAAATCTGAAAGTTACATATGTATTGTTTTGCGTCGTGAATGTGTGTCACTGTGATGTTATGTGCCAGGCATGTTGCTTACCATCAGGCACATGTCCTGATAGTCTCGTCACTCTTTATTTAAAAAAAAAATAATATAGAGCAGCAGGTCTACTGCTCAACTCTCCTGCTTTGTGCTATGCTTTGATTTGTGCCGCAGCTGAAGGCAGACAACTGCATCTGCTTTAAGTTCCGCTGCACACGGAAAGCAGATGTAGTTCTCTGCTTTCATCGGCGTTATCAAATTGGCAGATGATGTCACAAATCAAAACATAGCAGCAAGCAAGACCTGCCAGTCTTGTTCTAAATATGTGATGTCATTAGCCTGCATAAGCATGAAATTACCTAGTTTTTAACTACAGGTATATGTATTGAATTGAAAATGTATCATTAAAGCACAGATTACTGAAACAAAAGGTTCAGTAATCTGTGCATTTAAGTTAAAAGTCAAGTTACAGGCAAAGTTTTGGCGGCAAAGTTTTCATCAGGCGCCTTTCTGTCTCCACAGCATATTTTAATGTACTCCAATGCCGTTTCTAATTATAACGAAATAAAACATCTTTCAAAATGTGTAGTATTTTTTTTTTAATTTCACTTGTAAAGAAGCTAATTAAAATAACTCCAGCTTACAGTTAGACTCCAGCCGTTTACCTATGTATAGGTATGATAAGGAAAATAAAAATTTAATAACTAGTGATATTAACCACTTTACTGGTAACTAAGAACTGCAAATACTTAAATGTAAAAACTAGAAAGATACTCATTTTAACTGACTTTTTATTTATTTAGAGTGGAATGATCTTTTGTAGAGTCCTCCTAGAGAAGTACCACACTATTACCTACCAGAGAATGTTTGTTTATTTTAAGAAGAAAATACATCAGGTTTATTTTATGAGTTCACAAAACACTTCAAGCTGCAAAGTGTTTTATGTTCATTTTTGTGTTCCGATCGAAGGACTATGTTTTCCAGTCAAATTATAGGAAATTCAGATTTTAGATGTATGTGTGACTAGCGTAAGATAAGATAAGATAAGATAAGAAAACTTTTTTTAAAAGCCACAACAGAAAAGGAAAAAAATACAAAAGAGACTTAGAACTATTATACAAGCATGACATTTTAATTGGCGACCTTATTGCTCAGAGCAATAAGCACGGTTGCCTGGAAGACCAGGCAACCTTAGTAATAGGATTTTAAACAACAAACCGGCCCTTAACATGTTTGTAAATGAATATAAAAAAGACAACAAATTATTACAGCAAGTAACTAATAACTACACTTAAAAATAAAATACTTATTTATACTTATTTTATAAAATAAAATACAAACATTACTGTGTTCCGGTTTGAAGGGCAATGTTTCCAGAGAAATTACAGGGCTTAGAGATATAAGATCTTAGATCTCTGGGTGACGAGCGCAGTGCAGTGCTAGGTAATGATTTGGACTCTTCGTGTTCCAATAGCTGCGTGTCCCTGTGCTGTTATGTGTCAGGCATGTTGCTTACCATCAGGCACATGCCCTGATCGTCTCGTAACTCCTTATTTTAAAAAAAAACTTACATTAAGAATGCCTACAAAATACATAATATACATACATATCAATTATTAATAGAATAAAAATAAATACACCATTGATATACTACATATACTAGATATACTTACTTATAATTAAGATAATGAATAAATACCAGAACTGGAATACATACACTTCACAACTAAAAGGATACTCGTGGTAGCAACTAAGAATTTAGATAGAACTCTTTAACACGAAGCTTGAAAATATCCAACGACTGGGCACGCTTTATTTCTAACGGAAGCTCATTCCACAACGTGATAGCTCTCACAGTAAAAGAGGATGAGTAGAAAGATGTACTGTGTTGAGGGATATCAAGCGTAGTGCAGTGCCAAGCTGTAATTTGGATAAATAACGTTTAAATACAATTCCGAATCCAAATCCTACTGACACTCAAACAAATGAATCCTAAAATTCTCTTCACACGAATGAGAAAAATATGCTGACAGAATCAATGCCAATTAATTAATTTACAATCTCAGAAGGTAAGTAACCAATAACATTTCAAAATTAACATAACAAAGATTCTGATGGCCGACTTGTCGTCACTGACTACCCCCTTGAGAGCAAAAAATGCCACAGCTACCCTCTGCGACAGGGGAGGTCGCCATATTTCCCTTTTTTTAATGCCAAACCACCCCGTACAAAATGCTATAATGTCGTTGTTTCATTGAGGAATTTATGTTATTTCTGATCTTGTTTAATTTAATAGGTATCCGTAATAAATATGTTAATAGGTGTTTAGGTAAAATTAGTGTGTTGGACATGGACAAACAGAAGAATATCACTTATTTGGGCATTCCTGTTGTTTTTATTTTATTTTAATCCACAATAATAACAATGAAATTTGTCAAAATACAACTCGCCAAACTGCACAGCAGTTTATAGGCAGCAATGCCCTTAGATCATTTGTTTAAATTAATCTATCTTTGCATACTAATATTTTAATTTCAGGATTATATTATACACATATTGTGGGCCTGCGGTATGTTAAAGCTACTGTGAACCAGAAATAAGCAATCGTTGCGCTGTGTTATCGGTGTTGTGCGTGAATTGTCCGCCAATATTTATTTATTTGATTAATTAATTATAGAGGTAAAGAAACCTACATGTCAAGAAATACATTTCCGGGAGACGTACGTCATCAGCTAACTAACTTGGTCACTGTTATGGATGGATGACTTGTTCCTTGTGAGTTAACTTAATTTGTCAATACATAAATATGTCATTCAGCTCAATTTACAGAAGCAGAACCTTTCGGATAAAAATGTTCAAACCATATGTCAGATAGGTGCTATAACGTACGTATTCAATTTTTTTTAGTTTAAACTTTGTCTCATCCGATGATAGCTAATTGCTACTTTATTTTCAGATTTTTCTGTATTTTTAAATAATAATTTATGTGCAACAAAGACTATCGAATCATAACCTTGATTTATTCTTTAAACTGGAGCAAAGTAATATTTGTATACGTGTAGCGGTAAGACTCTTGCAGAGACCGCCTGGGGATGTATCACACTTTTTCCAGTTATTATAGTCCTACCACTACAGGTCAGCGAATAGGCTTAGGTACTAACGACTGACCCGTTGGTACACTCATTAGAATTATTAGAATCTATACCAACATGTAGGTAAATGCCTGGCCTCGTGGCTTAGTGGCTAGTAACTCTGCCTGCAAAGCCGAGGGTAGTGGGTTCGATTCCCACCCAGTGCAAATATTTGTGTGATGAACTCAAATATTTGTACTGTGTCTGGGTGTTTCCTATGTATAATAATATGTATTTAGAACTATATAAGTACCATATCAGTTATCTGGCTGCCAACTTACAAACTATGCTTAGTTTGGGGTCAGATGGTGTTGTGTGTGAAGTGTCCACCAATGTTTATTTAAGTGCAAGCGCGGACCCAGGGGGTCATGGGGGTCATGACCACTGTCATCACTGTCACTGGGTCATGATGGTGGGCCACTGATTAAAAAGCAGACAGGTACTTATCGCAGTATTTTGTGACTTGACTACGACTAGGTGGCAAACCTGGAGCCATGTGCCCCCCGCCCTAGAGTTAGCTGGATCCCCCCTTGTAAAAGTGTCAGCATCCAGCATAAAAAAGCTATAATATTTGTCTGTGATAAGAATCGTAACTAATTTAACAAATACGAAATTTGGATATTTGCTGCTCAATTACGTCGGAATATGAAATTTGGTACGCAATTAGAATGTAGTCTGAAATAGGACACATGCTCCTATTCATCGCGGAAAAAGACTTGAACGGGAACTACATGGACAAATCGGCTTATCGCTGCTAGTACAGATATAATTTTAATTGAAAATTCCTAAACAACTAATGATTTATTTACAACTGTTGACAACATAATTCTTCATAATGGTTTTATTAGCAATGCAGTTAACTAGAGTGAACCTAATAGAACAACCCCGGACTGTTTCCGAGTCTACATAAAAAGACAAAATATTTTTAAAAATACCACAAAATAGTTTATTTCGTTCACTGGTAGATCGTGATCAAGATAGTGAGCCGATTCCCTTGAAATATAGACCTCGGACTTTTAGTTCGGACTCTATCTACATAGAGTTTCAAATAGAATAGAAGTTCTACAGTAAAAAAATATACGTCTATACTAGAGTTTCCCAAACTTTTTTTTCTCGTGGACCACTTTCAAAATTAACTATTTTCGGTGGATCCCCTGCTGATACATTTCTACTATATTCGCAAAACTTCTAAAAATATCAAACTAATTTGAAGGTGTTAAGAAGAAAAGAAAAGTACCTAGTACATTTACTTGTGTCCTATTTTTTTAAATTATTTTTGTGGTTAGCTGATGTTATACAGAACTAGAAACATTTATTATTACAATCAACAATTGACAATAAAATCAACAATTAACTCTGAAATGTAAATCAACAATAAAAATATTCATAATTTAGTAACATGGATTTTGATTGAATTTTCTTTCACTGACTGACAGATTTTTTTTGTGGACTCTTACTTACAACTTGTGAACCCCTGTTTTCTTTACAAGTCAATGTGGACCCCTATGTGGTCTCCTATGGACCCCTGGGGGTCCACCTGGACCACTTTGGGAACCTATGGTCTATACAAATACATTTAATTTGAGTGTTTGTTTGTAACTTCAAGTTAGCTGCTATTAACCGACTTACCAATTCGGCTGGATGTTTTTTTTTGTGTATGATATATGATACGCAATAGCGCCGCCAATTGCGTATCGATTTTATTTTTGTAGATTATAGTTCAGATTAGGTCCTAAATACATTTTATTGAAATCGGTGTGGAAATGTTTGAAATATGAACAAAAACATTAATTTGCTTTCATGTGTTTAGAAGACTAGTCTGAATTTAATTTTAAATTTAAATAGATTTTTATTTTCGGAGTAAATAAATCTATATTGGCTAAATTCTGACTGTGATTTTGCATGAACAATGCTCAAATAGAATCGTCATTCATTGCCGTGAAGTAATTTGTATGAAGTGTCACTTTGACAATAACTCGGTTTATTTTATATCAAAAAAACTCACACCAAAGAAAAGTGGTCAACATTTTTTTATCTTTGAGGACTAAGAATAGTTGGTCTGAAATGTGAATAGAAAGTTAATTTTATGAATATAGGGAGATAAAATAAAATAAAGAAATATTTAATGCGTTAATATAATTTATTTTGGTCAGTGATTAATTCCAACAAATCTGCGTTCTTTGGTTCTTTATGGAATTTCTGTTTCTCAAGTTTATCAATATAAATGTTAATGTCACTTCTAAACATTCGTATCTCACCAGTGGGAAAGCACAGGTGGCTATTTATCAGCAATCAAACTACAATGGAAATTGAAGCACCGACAAAATGAAGCACAAAACGGTCAAACATTAAGTATTTTCCTAATAATTACATTCGTGTTTTTGTTAGGACAGTTTGAAAATTAAGTAGTACCTACCAGAACTATGGGCCCAAGTACAAATACATAGCGGGAACGTAGCTAAACCTGACACTTACAAATATTACTAACATTCTGAACTAGCAGCGCCCTGCGGTTTGTTCCCAAAATTGGCCTCAAGCATCACGCTCGGAAATTAAAGATAAATCTTCGGGTAAACTTGAAACCATGGCCATGATCAAGGCCACGCCTTCCGGTTTCACCCGGGTAGTTTCCAAAGTGAGCTATCAAGTTCTGAGTTTTAAATTTCACTTCTATCGGCAGTTCCTATGACTGCCATTTTTAGCCCCCGACCAAAAAAGGGGTGTTATAAGTTTGACGTCGATGTCTGTCTGTCTGTCTCTGTGTGTGTCTGTCTGTGGCACCGTAGAGCTCAAACGGATGGGCCGATTTAAATGCGGTTTTTTTTTATTAGAAGGTTAATATCCATACGGATGTTCTTAGCTATGTTTGGCAAAACCTTCACAAAATGGCGGACAAAACATTTCTTCACAACCTACCTCAATATGGGTATCAAACGAAAGGGCTTGACTCGTAGAATAGGTACTATACGCTATAACAAATTACAAATCCAAGATGGCTGCCACCACAAAATGGCGAATTTTTTTTTCAATACTACCTCAATATGGGTATCAAACGAAAGGGCACTTCACAAAATAGCGGACAAAATATTTCTTCACAACCTACCTCAATATGGGTATCAAATGAAAGGGCTTGACTAGTAGAATATTGTACAGATAACAAATCCGAGGTAGTCGGGGGTTAATCAACATTTTAATTTTGTTCTTGTTTGTATAGTACAGAGCAGCCTTTCCCAAAGAGGGCGATAACGTCCCCTTGTAAAATAATTGGGGCGTTGTGTAGAGGCTTGGAGTCCGTTGTGTACTACTTAGGTACCTACCTACTGGGCTCAGGTCTCAAGTTAGCTCTTGCAGGTTACCTATATATATAGTCAAAGTATCATATAGAATGAATGTTTAATCTCCGCTAATATATCTCACAAGAATTAATTAATTTGATGAATTTGTAAAATCACTGTCCAAAAATATCTACTATTATAATATAATGACTTTGTCTTACTCCTTAGTTTTAAATCTTATAGTGGTGAGGCATACAAACTTGCGCCTATGATTGAATATTAGCAGTTATGCAGAAGACTGAACTCAACGCTTTTGTGTAGGAGTTCATAAAGGAAAATTAGATTTTTTTATAGTATAGAGTAACGATACGAGCAGGTCATGTACCTGATGATAAGCAACATGCCTGCCGATTACAGCGCAATGACACGCAGCTATTGGAGCACAAAGAGTTCAAATCTAGCACTGGCATTGTGCTCGTCACCCAGAGATATAATGTTTTATCTATACGTCTTGTAATTTCACTGAAAAAATGTCCTTCAAACCGGAACAAAGTAATGTGGCTTGGGGGTAGAATAACTGGCAAAGGTGTGGTACTTCCCCAGACGGACTTTGCAAAGAGTTCTACCAATACTATTACTGCTACTAGACCGATTTTCAAACAAAGAATCAAGATTTTTGTTCGTTCTAATACAGCCGCCGATGTCGTACCGACGTTGCCGTAACAATCCGTGCTAAGTCAATTTAACACCAAACAGCTGGACCCTCCTAAACTCCACGATACACAAAGTTTATATCTATAACAAATCAAACCACTTTCGGTTCTTGAATAAAAACGTCCTTCCCCATCATGTCTCCATCCGTCACCACTGTCATACGTCCAGTTTAACGTGAGAATGACATAATTATCTGAACCATTTCGTTCGGAAACTCAATACGAATCTAATTTGTTTCCGGAATACAGGTGTCCATCCCTTATCGGGGCTTAAAGAGGCAATAAAGGCAAAACCTTTTATTTGTTCAGTTCTCTTTCAAATTTCCGCCCTTAACCGCTGATATAACGTACGGTAAAAAGCAGTAGGTCAAGTCACAGTAAATGTCAGTATTGTTAAACATACCCAAGCACATGTCGTTATATTATGTCAAACGTCGAAATTTCGCCACTATTTTTATTTTACTCAAATATTTGATAGCTGTTTTATTTTAGAAACGTTATGGTCGAAATACTACAATATAAGTGACTCTATTACAAATCTGATGTTTAAAAATGTATCATGATGTTTTTTTTGTGGTTTATTTGTGGTTGCAACTTTCTGAAACACCATTTTTTTGTGGATATACATATATTTGCTAGGTATGCCAATACATCGTAAAATATTTTTCACCCTCATGCCATTTTTGACCCCCAGGGGTCCACGTTGACTTGTAAAGAAAACAGGGGTTCACAAGTTGTAAGTAAGAGTCCACAAAAAAATCTGTCAGTCAGTGAAAGAAAATTCAATCAAAATCCATGTTACTAAATTATGAATATTTTTATTGTTGATTTACATTTCAGAGTTAATTGTTGATTTTATTGTCAATTGTTGATTATAATAATAAATGTTTATAGTTCTGTATAACATCAGCTAACCACAAAAATAATTTAAAAAAATAGGACACAAGTAAATGTACTAGGTACTTTTCTTTTCTTCTTAACACCTTCAAAATAGTTTGATATTTTTAGAAGTTTTGCGAATATAGTAGAAATGTATCAGCAGGGGACCCACCGAAAATAGTTAATTTTGAAAGTGGTCCACGAGAAAAAAAGTTTGGGAAACTCTAATGTACATGATTGACTTTGTATTTTAAGTGAAAATATTTTGGGTGGATAATCTATAGTAATAATAAAAATTTCTTCTAGGGGTACGGTAGACTTGATCGATATATGAATAACAAAACATCAAACATATTGATTTTGAGACGACAACATATGTAAACAAAATTCGGATTATGAAGAATTTCACTAAATTCTGATGACACTGACAAACAAACAGCTGTCGCCATCTTTGGTATAAAGCACGTTTCGTTCCATCAATCAACACGTTGCGTGCGTCTGTCGCGCCAAAAAAGTATCCATCACAAAAACTGTGACTTATGTGACTACGTAAAACGAAACGTTTTGCCGCCGGACCGGAATTTTATTAGTAGGTACTTAAATTTAGTATCAGCGTTGCACCCGTGCGAAGCCGGGGCGGGTCGCTAGTATTAAAATAATTTAATCGTCTGTATAATTTAGTGAACTAATAGGAAAACATGGCAGTCACAAGGACTGTCGATTGAAGTGGATCTATGTACTTAATTTAGAACTTTAGTCTTAAACATCTTAAACAGCACTAACGTTGCACAATACGGCACTTTCATAGCAACAAATATACTGATATTACGAAAATCGGTGACGCGAACTAACAAGATTTCCCCCATCCACGCTGCACGGACGCTAAGCTATCGTGTCATTCATCCAAGCCCATAATTTTCTCCTACTAAGTACTAAATGTGGCTAAAAAAGTTGCCACTGCAAAAGATCAACATTCTGTACGATGTAAGTCACCTTACTGTAATCATGCCACACCCTCTACACGGCTAAACGATCTTCACCCCAAACCAACCCCGACCGAGCCGCCTGATTAAATACCGCTGATAGGTAATGTGGTGGATAAAAATGTAACTCTTCACAATTTATCTGAGGATAATTTTTCAATGACCCGCCATCTCCAAATTGGATCAGATACCAATTTGTATCTGTTTTTTATTGCATAATTGTATTAGGAAATGAGTTGTTAAGATTACATTTCTATTTTGCTGGTCTACGAGAGCAATAAATACAATGAAAGGATCAGTATCAGCTGCTCACTTGGACTACTATGCGTCTGTGTGTAGGTACTAGATTCAAGAAGTTCCTTGACTTTAAACAATAAAGAAATATACTAAAATGTAATGTGTGATGACATTTGCATTGACATTTTCTTTTCTGTATTAGTATGAGGCGTTTTCAAGATGCAAAAGGTCCTGTCAAAGACAGTTCCCAATTTCACCATAAGTGGCGCCAATGTTTTATTTTCTTAAAGTAGTTTCACAAAAACAAACAGTGGTGCCACATTTGGCAAAATTTAGAACTATATTTGACAAGTCAATCTGCATCTGGAAAATGCCTTATTATTTAATTACACCACCTTTGGGTACCTCTGCGCCGGGAACGGTTCGGGGTGGGTTATTTGGGGAATAGTTTTAATGTAGGAATTGGCATGTTATTTATATTTCTGATATTAAAAATTTACTTACTTACTATTAATTATTTACTATACCTATGTTATTATAACCTGATACTAATTATTAAATTTTGTACTTATATTTTTGACAAAGACTCATTGCAAAATCCAACTCGGAAAGTACCACACCATATCAGTTATTTCCATGCAGATACTCCTAATCATATCACAGCCCAAAAGGATACTCCATTTAATACCTGTGGATAACAAACGCAGTACACTGCTAAGTAATTATTTGAACCTTTATATTTTAGGTACTTTTTTATTTTATCGACGTAATATACGATTTACGCTATGTTACTGAGCAGGCTTGCGTAACCGTAACCGTGTTTCTTACTATCAAGCACATGACCTGCTCGTCGCTTGCAATACAAAAAGTAAAAGGTGTCAAAAGTAGTACAAATGCGTTGAAAATTCTCAGCAATTATCGGAAAGCTCGACTGTGGTTCTAGAGCAGCGATAATCAACCTTTTTTTTTATAGGGGCCACAAACACGTTTCATTCATAGTGTCACTAAGGGCCACTAGCAAAAATACTATTATTTAAGTGTAATTTCAAGTTAACGATAACGTTTTTTGATGTAATAATAAGTTTTATCAAAGATGTTTCTCCCATTTTACGATGAGCGCGAAATTTAAAACAGCTTACGATTTTTTTTATTTTAGATGGGCATATAACAAATCCGCATGTGGCCCGCAGGCCGCAGGTTGATTATAGACGTTCTAGAGCCTGCGACTGGGAACTGTAGGCCTGATTTGTCACAATGCCGCTACTAACACGTGTTTTTCTTAAAGGTGTAATCAGACAAATAGGCATTAATGACAAAAAACTAGTTAGTCTAGCAGTTACATTATTAAAATTGATTGTGCACGTATATTTTCTACTGTTTCACAAACAAAAAAATACGAAGATACAGTGCTTAGAAGATTCGAGTAACGACACTTCATGGTACGACTTCTAAGAAGAAGAAGTAATTAATAATGTCAAAAAGTTAACATTTCCATTGAGTACAGAAATACCCCAACTTACCCCGTTTTACGCGAATTCGGAGATACACTGTTTTTTAACTGACTCCGCTCTGTCAATGTTCGATTTATGACAAGTCTAGTGTATTTCTCGTGGAATTAACGTTAACGTGTGCAATGTGCAGTGCACATTATCGATGAAGCTTTAAAATTAAGTCAGCTACCTGCGCAAAATTATAACCGTATTTCATAATTGAAAAAAACGTACCCCGACTTACGCGAATTCGACTTACACTACTATCGCTATATAAGTCTAGTTTCAGTTAGTATTCTCAATTAAAGGGTTTAAATTTGAACCCGGGGCTGAAATCTAACAGACAAGTATATCTGAATAGGCCTTAATGCTAATGAGCGCTATTACACAACACATGTCTCGTAATACGTGGAAGTTGAGATTTTACTCGGCGCCTGCGCCGATGGTTATACAGTGTACACTCCGCTGTTTGTACGGCGCGACATTCATGACCGAGCAAGTTGGGTAACTTGTTCGACTAAAATGTTTGTTTCGTTGTCATAATGGGACATTCGATATTTGACATGACAACATTGACATCTAATAAATCGATGAACGCCGGTTGCACGGTGCATGCACGATAAAGAGTCCCGTTATCTCCCGTTACGCTCATTGTCCCGTTATTTTACTTGTTTTTAACTGGCCTCGTGGCTTTGTGGGTAGTAACTTTGCCTGCGAAGCCGAGGGTGGTGGGTTCGATTCCCACCCAGTTCAAATATTTGTGTGATGAATTCAAATGTTTGCACTGTGTCTGGGTGTTTCTATTTATAATAAGTATGTATTTAAAACTATAGTAGTCATAGTATTTTATTCATAACGAAAATGTTACATGTCACAAAATTAATCCATAGGTATACATCATGTGTACATTTTACACAAATATCAAAATAAAATTAAATAAAAAATTAAGATATAAACAATTATCAACAATGTCACATAAATATTAATGTCAAATCTGTTTAACTTAAGTAATCATAGTCATCGAATAATACATGAAAATTCATAACATTCATTAAAAGTAAGTAAAAATAATTAAAAAATGGATATAAATTCAAAGACAATCAAAACAAATTATGTCAATTTTATTTCGGTCAGATCAGAGTACCTATAAAATGCCTGTTCGATAAGCCAATTCTTTAGTTTCTGCTTGTATAAACTTCTTGTGGCAGCATCTCTAATTACATGTATTATGTCAGCTATCTGGTCGCCATAGTACAAGCTATGCTTAGTTTGGAGTCAGTTGGTGTTGTGTGTGAATTGTCCACCAATATTATTTATTTATGGTAAGCTTATAACATATAAGGATAGTAATGATAGATGGTAGCACAGATGTTAGGACTAGGATCAAATTTTTCTCGTATTAACGACAAAATACGCTGCGATAACACTTATAATAACTAAAAATAAATACAAATTTAGGTTTATAACTCAAAGGTAATTGGAACTAAGCTTGAAGAAGATACAATACAATACAAAACACTTTATTGGCACCACAAACAAAGTTGACATTAAGTAACATATAAAAAAACAAAAACATAATGGGCACAAAAGGCGATCTTATTAGGCGAAGATAGAGATTTTTCTATGAGACCGAACTGAAAATTAATGTGAGACTAAACCCGTAACAAAAGGGCAGTCATAGGAACTGCCGATAGAAGTGAAAACTTGTAACTCCGAACTTAATAGCTTCCTATGGAAACAACGCGGGTGAAAACGGAGGGGTGGCCATGAGCAAGGCCACCTAGAAATGCTGACGTATTTCTAGATGACAATGGGAAATGTTGCCGCATTTCTAGATGGCCAATTGCCATAGTCCCGAGTTAACCCGAAGATTTCTTATCATTCCCGAGCGTGACGCTAGAATTCAATTCACAGCCCACGAAAAATCTGTCTAGGCGCGCCAAAAGAAGTTTTCACTTCAAAAAGTATGTAACGGAAGTGACGCGAAAAAACTGCACGTTACCAATATTTCCAACTTTTTTCCTAAGATTGTTGCACCATAAATAATGAAATTAAAAAAATTCTTGCAATTTGTTTTGTTAGTGTATCTCTCTACTTAGTCTGTGGTTTTGTTTCTATATTCACCGAAGGGACGTGCTGGAGTGGGCAGAGCCTTTATTAACAAAACTAAAATACAATAAGAACTACACTACGCTACATACCTATCTAACTAACTACTTACACTAAGCACACCTGAATTATCAGACCACTGTAGGTATACAGATATGCTGGGTTCGCTTCCGATTGGTAGTAGGCTTGAATATCTTGATTATCTGTAGACGTGCTTCTTACCTTATGTTCCATGACACCACATATTTTTATAACTGTTTGTTTAACGTTCTGGTGCAAATATATCCATGCTTAGCATTTTATAATAGTAAGAAAACGAAAAATGGTTCGATGTTTAAATGTAAGAATATTTGTTGCTTAATCAGGTCGGGCTGTCCGAATAGATAGAGTTTAAATTTGAAACACATTTACAATAAAGTCTGAAATAGCATTAAAGACTACTTTTATCAACGACTCTGGAAACCCCGTGGGGTCCTAAAATATATTGAATATTCTTTAATATTTCTTTTTGCTTAAAATTAACAATGCCAAAAAGTTTACTTTTGAATAGGAGGCTTTATTAGAACGTAACTCAGCGTTGCTTCGAGTGATCCGTTAGCACACTTCCTACGAATATTCTACAATAATAATATCACTGACACATAAAATTAGCTCATTTTAATGCAAATTTATGTTCAACGCAATTTTGTTGTTAAACTGCCTTGAGATAAGTGGATAAATATTTACTGGATTTTCGCCATCGAGCAATCACATTAATATTGATAATTTTAATTTAAAACCCCGACTGCGAAAAATCAACAAAACAAAAACCCTATGTAATACAATATAAGGATACTTAGGACACTTGGGTGATTGAGAAGAATCTAACGGGATTTTAATTTTTAAACCCCAACCAGCCGTTTAGAACATACCTGGGAATAAAGAAATTTACTAACACACAAGATACGCGCGAAAACATAACCCTTCTTTCAGCCTGGTAAAAAGGGACTAAGTTTATGGATTTTTAGGTATGGTTTTTTTGTTCATTCATCTTTGTGAACGGTTTCGAAGGAAATTAAAAATATATAGTAAGTGATAGTAAGGTAGGTAAGTATTTAGTAGTGGTAGGACTCTTGGCAGAGTCCGCCTGGGGAAGTACCACACCTTTGCCAGTTATTCTACCGCCAAGCAGTAATGTGCAAACATTACTGTGTTCCGGTTTGAAGGGCAATGTTTCCAGAGAAATTACAGCGCTTAGAGATATGAGATCTTAGATCTCTGGGTGACGAGCAGTGCAGTGCTAGGTAATGATTTGGACTCTTCTTGTTCCAATAGCTGTGTGTCACTGTGCTGTTATGTGTCAGGCATGTTGCTTACCATCAGGCACATGTCCTGATCGTCTCGTCACTCATTATTTAAAAAAAAAAAAGTACATTACTATTTTAAGTAGAAGAAATACGTATACGCATTTATGCCTAAAAGAGGATGTCTACAATGGAGCGTGGTTACCTAGAAGGAACCGATTCACTTTTGATTTGAAGACACCAAGATTGTAACCATCAGGAAACTCACTCAGGCAATGCATTCCACAACCTAGTGTTCTTGTCACAAAAGTAATTTTGTCACAAAAGTTCGAGTCTTTGGAACATCAACCATGAAACGATGTGCCGATTTCGACCTACAAGCAGTCCCATAGAAAAAAAGGCAATATGGTGAAATCATGCAGATCAGTCGCAATCTCTCCGAAATGTATCCGAAAAAATCCGATAAGCTAGTAATATTGCGGCGGTGTTCGATGCTTTGAATTCCTTTTGGCACAAGGGTCTCGTTGCCTTTGAGTCTCTTGACACGTCTTTCCATGGATACCAACGTCAGCTGATACTTAGCCGATCCATCCCAAAGATGCGAAGAGTATGCTGAAGTTAAGTAGCTGAAGGAAGTTAGTTATTAAAATCTGTGACCAATTAACAACAACTTTATTCACCTGTGACGTTCACCTGTGACGTTGACGTTGGTAGTTAAGGCTTGTTCGCATTAGGATAGCAAATTAGTCTAGTAGAGAGTAATTTAGTAGCTAAAATACTCGCTACTATTCACAAAATCGTTCGCACCGTGTTTTAGTACAGTTCACAAGTGAGTAGCGTTTCGCAACATAAAGATCCTACAACGCATTTGTTTGAAGTTACTCTTTTCTTTTTCGATTCTCCAAACTAATTCGACAACCAAAGTTCGAACCTGTTTAATCGGCGAGCCAATGATGCGATGCACCTATGTATGCTCGCAACGAACGCGTAGTAAGTGGGGTGCTACTCGCCCGTTGAAAATAGAACAAAATGGATTGACTCGACTAAATCACTTACCTAAATTACATCGACTAAATTTTCACTGTTCATACACGTTTAGTTGCTGGCGGCCAGAATTACTCGCCACTAGGCTAAATTACTAGCCTAGTGCGAACAATGCTCTGTCTCTCGCTAAAAAAATTAGGCACTAGTAACCATCCATACTCAATACACACACCGTACGCTATGTCTCCAATAGATCTATTACTTATTAGGCAACTGTGAACTTTTAACGGCTCACAATAACCACTCACTAGTTTCCTAATACCCGAGCTCGGCAATTGAACAATTAATAATAAGTTGAGTAAAACGGTTTTGTCATTTACAGCGAACAATTCAGAGATGAGACATAAAATATATTAAAATCAATCTGACACCAAGAACGATCTGTGCCTTTTTATTCCGAGAGCCGGCAGCGAATTAAAAAGATATTTGAGGAACGCTGAAAACTTGTGACATGGCTCTCCAATTATGCCCCTACACGGAGGTCCAGACCTGGCATACAATTCTGTTAAAGCGGCAGATTGACAGATGAACGAACTTTCAAATGTTTTTCATCTAATTCACAAAATTGTCCACATCGAGACTATGTTGACTACGTTTAATCGAAGTTGGCTATAACCCTCTACACACGAGCCCTAAAATCAGAGGAAATTACGTAAAACTAGTGGGGAAGATCCTACGTCGCACCATAAATCAACAATCATATGGTGGATGTAGGCTCCTCCCCACTACTTTTACGTCATTTCCTCTGATTTTAGGACTCGTGTGTGGAGCATTAAAAACTAATTGATAGAGAGACAGTTTGACAGATTGAACGAGCTGTCAGATGTTATTCATCAAACGATTAATCTCTGGTTCATATTATCATAATTCTCTAATTCCTTTCGTGTAAGTAGTACCAGAGCAGTGTAGCCTACTTACGTCATTCTAAATCATGTAATTTCAATAGAAAAGCCGAATCGATAAAACGTTACCTTTCTAAATTAGACATCTGGGAAGTAGTTAATACATATTTGTTTCGTAACCGGTTCCTTGTCTACTCCTAAACACAGTACTCACTTAATTAAAACAAGAATACACAGAGCTGTAGGACTCTACAAAACACATTACCAAGAGTAGTGTCTTGCTTAGCATAAGAAACGGCGTTTTCATTACCAGGTATACCCGCATGTCCAGGTATCCAAGCCAGAACAATATATAGGCCTAAATTATGAGACTTAAGAAGTTCTTCTTTAATTTTCAATATTCTAGCCTTAAATTGGTTGGCCAAAATAGCTTGAAGACAGCTTCGCGAGTCGGTAAGGATTAGTGGTTTTGGTATCGAGTGGGATGAGACGTAACGTATTGCTTCAGGGATTGCTTCAAATACAGCTATTGCTTCTCCTGTGAAAACTGAAGCCAGTGGGGGATGTTTGTAACTTAAAACAATGCTGTAACTAGGTATCCAGACAGAAGCACCCGCATCTCCTTCCTGACACAATTTTGAGGCGTCAGTAAATACATGAAGCCAGTTTTATATTTAGTGTTCATTATTTCTTGTGTATTCCTACCCTTATACAATTCAGTACAACGTATTATAATACAATACAATTTTTATTTATTATATACAATATATGTATTATGTTACGCTTGTTTGTTGTAATATTGATTACATACTATTGGAACTTCCTAATACATTATACGGCGGATTATTAATCAATGTTGTAATATTTCATCACAAGCACATCGATATCCGTGATGTAAGAACGTTAATTGAAGGGATTAGGTAAATACCTAATCCCTTCTGTCTATCAAATTGGCGTAATGAAAAAGTGCGAATGTTCAAATGTGAAATGTAAGAGAGAGTGATCGCCCCCTCGGCGCGGCGGCGGTTATTGTTCTGCGGGGGAGTCACCCGAGAGTGGTAAGTGCCTCAAAAAAAAAGGACCACCTATCCCTAATATTGTTAATGTGAATGTAGTTTTGTTTGTTACGCTGTCACGCATAAACTATTTAAGGCCGTACCCCGAGCAAATTACCTTGAGTATACCTTACCTCATCGCACACAGCAAGAAAGACCAAGAGAGAAACACTAGGATTTGTCGCTGGTTCACGCTCAAATTTTAGAAAAACTCTTTATAAAATCAGACTTATGGTGTTTTGAAAAAAATATTTCTACCAAAATATTCGTAATGGAATTGCCTATCCGTTGGTGTAAGTACAAAATTCAAATAGTGGCTGTTTTTCGAGTAGATGCATCACAATTGCAATTATTTCTATTTTTTATGGTTTCGTTGTGAGGAGATTATTTAAACAATAGATTCATTAACAACAAAAAAAGAAACCACCATTTCAAAGCCAAGAAATTTTAGAAATTTTATATATCTTTACCAGTTGATATTATTTGTGTTTATTTAGCTCTGAAAACTGGACAAAAACTCGTTTTGCTGGGGGACGCACCTTAAGCGATCATCATGAAACTTTGAACACGTATTTTTGGAGACATTAGAAGTAATATAGGTTACTTTTTGTCACGTGAAAATATTGGATTGCAGGTTGGTGTATTTTTCATAATCATACATGTTTCATTTCTGTTTTACCAAGGTAAAAACTCATCATCATTACGGTTTCACATATCCGGAGATCTCGCGTTCAAAACCACGCGCACCTCTGTCTTTTCGAAGTCATGTGCGTCATGCCGCTAACTTAAAACAGTGAAGGAAAACATCGTGAGGAATTCGACGTGTACCTTAAATCTTTCCAAGTCATGTGTCATCAACCCGCACTGGGCTAGCGTGGTATCCACCACGTGGCATTTGCTCTTCAATTGCGAGAAAAGGCAAATTTTTATGTATGTATGTATTTGGAAATTGGTTGTTGCTAGTGGTACTACAGCTTGTCAACTTTAGTTTACCTTTAAAATAACAGATAGGATATTTCCATAAGTACCTATTGGTTTTTTTTTTAGAAATACACCTGAATGCAATTTCGCCTGATGTTAAGCGAAGTCGCAGTCCACGATGGAACGCTTAACGCTTACATAGAACCTTGGAGAAACGGATTCTTACTCAATACTAATACAATACCATCAGGAAAACTCTCTAAAGGCAACACATTCCACAGCCTAGACGTTATTATCTCGAAAGTAGAGTCAAACCTATTCGTTCGAATCAAAGAGTTTACATATACTATACAGTTGGCACAAACGCTTTATACCGAAAGCACAGGTAGCACAAAAACGTCGCAAAAAAAATCGATATCTATGGGGTAGCATCTTTCTTGCCTTGTCGCTCGTGTGGAAGTGTCATACTTTTGTCGCGGCACATCACACTATCGCCATAGAAAGTATGCACGTCATCTTCCTTTATGTCAATCGGAAGCGTGCGGAAAATCTAACTCGATACGTAGTATATGAAAACTCTTTGGTTCGAATATTTGATACGTAAACCATGAAACGATGTTGCTTTTTCGAGATACCAGCAGTCCGATAGAAAAATGGGCAAAATGGTATTAGATCATACAGTCCAGTTGCATACTATCCGAAGTGTATTCCACAAAACCGATAAACTATTTCCGGCGAAATCAATTCTGCTATAAAATCCTGTCATTAGAACAATGTAGGTACTTAAAGGTGTCCGAGTATTTTTTGAGAGGTTGCTATCCAAGGTCTCATGGGCCGGTAAACCTGGCCACCAGAGCATAACACCATATCTGATCTTGTAACGCCCCAATTATTCTTTTTAACTACTAGCCCTTGTGCAATTCTGCACATAAAATTAATATTGAAAGCTAAAAGGTACTTAACTGTGATTGTGTAATCGTTAGCTGATATTGTTAAGTTATCAAGGTTTTTCTGTGCAGTAAATTTCTTGCATGTTTTAATCTGGTTTTTGTGATGGATGCAGGGTAAAACTACTTTCACACATAACGGGAGCAAGGATTGTTCCAGTCGTTCTGGATTATATAACTGTTTCATAAGTTTTTACTGTGTCTTGTGTTTGTAATGTTCGAAAGTGTTTTATAAATATCGCAGGAATCGATTGTTTCAGACCCTAATTAACTAAACAAAACCATAATGTAAATATCATAATAAACTAAATTAAATAATATATTATTGATTACAATTATTTGGATTGCCCTCAGTACTTAATCTTTATGAGACTTTATAATCGATATCGTATGGACGAAAATCTCGTTTTTACATCTTGATAAATGTTGAATTGAGAAAACTTGGTTATTGTCCTACCGGCGCGGCGGCAGTCCAAGCCAAAATAGTACAATATGAGGTGTATAATATGCCCTTTACGTTAGAGGTAGTACGGTAAGGGAGTATGTTGATAATTTGTGCGTAAGTATATTTGGTAACTCTAGATTATTGGGGCTCTGCTTCATATGCGCACAGGCAGTAAAGGTCATCTGAGGTACCTTTACTGTAGTGGTAGGACTCTTGGCAGAGTCCGCCTGGGGTAGTACCACACCTTTGCCAGCTATTCTACCATCAAACAGCAATGTGCAAACATTACTGTGTACCGGTTTGAAGGGCAGCGATATGTTTCCAGCGATATTACAGTGCGTAGAGATTTAACATCTTAGATCTCTGGGTGACGAGAGCAGTGCAGTGCTAGGTAATAGCTAAGGTAGTAAGCGCAATTCAAATAAAAAAATGGATTCTTCATGTTCCAATAGCTGCGTGTCACTGTGCTGTTATATGGCAGGCATGTTGCTTACCAGCAGGCACATGTCCTGCTTGTCTCGTCAATTAAAATTATAAGTAAGTTGTTATTTAAAAAAAAAATATTTCTGCGATAGGTTCCATTAAAAAAAGCTGGGCTTTAGACAGTAGTGAATACACAAATTTGCAGTTCTGTTAAATTAGGACTGCCATAACATAGATTTGACAAACCGGACAAAGGTGTTTCGTATCGTAATCCGTAATAAATTGCTAAAATATAAAATTTCCCACATACGTTGAAAGGATTACCGGACACTAAAATTATTACCATTAAAAAAACTATTACGAGTACATAACTGTTTTGGATTATATTTATACCTTCATCAGTCTCTAATATTATTATAAATATGTATTTAATTTTCTCAATACCATATAATGTAATGTCCAGACGGCAAGCTTAACGCTTGGACGTATTTTCTATCAGGTAATCGCTGTGTCGGTCAGAAATGGTACCTAAATAAATGAATTTAGACAAAGTGATATAATTTAGACAAACACTACTACTATCTACTAATGTTAGGTATAAATGCGAAAGTTTGGGATGTTTTGGTGTTTGGATGTTTGAAGCTCAATCAAGTCGGATCGTCTGAATGGATTCAAAAAATTTGGCTCTGATATTGCTGTCTGTTTGCTCTTCAAACCGGAACACGTGATGTGTGCGTGTTACTGCTTACCGTTAGAATAACTGACCAAGGTGGCAACTGGCTGGTCCCCCAGGAGGACTCTACAAAGAGTTCTACCACTACTCCACTAGTCCTAGGTTGTATTAAGTTAGCTGCACACTCTTCGAAATGTATCAGATAAAACGGATTAGGTAGCAACTTTGCGGGGATGTTCAACCCTTAAGTATATTTGACCTAAGAATCTTTTGGCATGTCTCTTGATCAATTCCAGAGACTCACTATGCAGACAAATCTCATAGGTGCGAACAGTGTTCCATACAAGTGCTAGTCTTAAAACTTTATCTACCTTTTTAGTCCAAGATGCCAAAGCCACCAGACGTCACGTGTTTTCTGATGGATGAAATTTGGACGATTGAGTAGAGTTAGTACGTACTAAGAACACATGCTTACCCGCTAACTTGTTTAAAGCGCTTAACAAACGATTTAAAACTCCCAAAATAATAGAGTCTGTTAAACAAAACGGCCGACGGAAAGTGTCTAGGAGTATCGGGGCCTTATTTTTAAAGATGCTGCCTATAACATACGTAAAAATCAGTTATCAGAAAATACGTGAAGTGAGTAATGTATCTTCTGGACCCCATATCACAAAATTGGCCGTCTGAGCAAGTTAGCGGGTAAGCATGTGTTCTTAGTTCGTACTAACTCTACTCAATCGTCCACATTTCATCCATCAGAAAATACGGGACGTCTGGCGGCCCTGGGATCTTACTCTATTTTGTATGTCTCTCGATCGAATTTTTTTTTTTTTTTTTACTTTTATAGGTTTACACTTGACCGCCATCTCGCCTGATGTTAAACGATGATGCGGCCTACGATGAAGCGTGTTTACCTAGAAGAAACCGATTCACTCTCGATTTGAAGACACAAAGATTGTAACTATCGGGAAAAACTCTCTCAGGCAACGTATTCCACAGCCTAGACGTTCTTATCACAAAAGTAGAGTCAAATCTCTTCGTTCGTGTCTTTGGAACATCAACCATGAAACGATGTCGCTTTTTCGAGCTACGAGCATTCCGATAGAAAAAAGGGCAAGGTGGTATTAGATCGTACAAATCAGTCGCACACTCTCCGAAGTGTATCCGATAAAAAACCGATAAGCTAGCAATTTTCCGGCGATGTTCTAGACTTTGCAGTCGTTTTCGCACGAGAATGTCATTGCCTATGAGCTTTTTGGCACGTCTCTCGATCGATTCCAGAGCTTCCAGCTGATACTTAGCCGATCCATCCCAAAGGTGCGAGCAGTACTCCATACTGGAGCGAATCTGTGCTTGGTATAACGTAAGCAACTGTTCAGACTTGAAGTACCTTCGCACCTTTGAGAGGACACCTAGTTTTTTTGGCAGCTAATTTAGCCTTAGATTCGATATACGAGCCAAAGTTGAGAGTCGATGACAAAGTAACGCCCAACAGCTCGAGATGGTCGGATACCGGCACGGATACACCACGAAAAGTAGGAGTCTGTTGGAAAGGACTCCTTTTTGCGGAGAACAGACACGCCTGCGTCTTTCCCTCGTTAAACCTGACCAGATTGAATTCAGAGCTTCTAGCTGATACTTAGCCGACCCATTTCAAAGGTTCGAACAACTATACAAGAGCTAATCTATACTAATATTATAAAGCTGAAAAGTTTGTTTGTTTGTTTGGTTGTTTGAACGCTAGGATCTCGGGAAGTACTGATCCGAATTGAAAGATTATTTTTCTATTGGATAGTCCATTTATCAAGAAAGGCTATAAAACGCTACTATCAATAGAATCGGAGCATGAATCAAGAATGTAACAAAAACGGGGAAAAATATTCCTTTTTGAGAGTTTTCATATATATTCACATGACAGCATGTGTCTAAAATTGCGTCATTGAATATAAAGCTTTGCTAATCAAATTTGTTTCTAAATCTGAGTTGGTACAACCCATTTCCGACAGGTGGCGTAGCAGGTAGCTGAAGAGGCTTTTGTTTGAAAGCGATATTCTCAGGAATGACTGAACCGATTTCAGTTATTCTTGCACCGTTAGAAATGTACGGGATCCCGATGAGTGCTATATACCACGGGCGAAGCTGGGGCGGACATCTAGTGTGATAACATAATCTATATACTTATCTTTTAAACAGTACTCCAAAGAGGATTTAATCTGTATAACTTTATCTATTTTTACTTCGTCTAATTTTTGTGATCACATTAACTTTTATAAAATAGCGTATTTCGAATATTTCAGTCACGAATCCATTTTATTGTCTACACTTAACGAGCGTGTCTGTTTCTCTGATTCTCGAATGACATCATTTTTTGGCCTTGGTTTTCTTAATAGCTTATGTGTACTTTCATTTCTTCCGAAAGTGTGGCTGGTCTCATGGCCGCAGTGTAATGGTTAGCTTAATGGTTTTTCTCACACATGTTTTGATTACATTTAGTTTAATAGAGACTGTTAAAAGTTGTGATGGAACAGTGACTAAAACGTCGAATTTTCGTGATTTCACGACCTTGAAGTTGTAGGTTCGAAACTTACTTTGCTTAGAAAATATAACTCTTAGTCAACGTTGTGGAAACTGAAAAAAATGAGCCCGAAATTTCATCCTTATTAGGTTATCGTTCCATTTAGCACATAAGTTACTAATTATCACTATAAAATCGCTCTCAAATACCAGATAATATACAATTGACAGTTCCATAAACATAATGATAGCAATTTAAAGGTACCTATACAATCACAGGTAGGTCCAGAATACCGTCCTTATCATTATCAATTTCTTAACAGCTGTCACATTGTTTACAATGTTTAGATTATTTCACATTTCAAATTACATTGATGACTAGCAGTCCGCCCCAGTTTCGTCCGTGATACATATAATATAGCACTTAGGGGTCACGCATATTATATCCAACACTGAAAGGATTTTTTAAATCGATAGTATTAGTTTGAGACGCGCTAGCGTTCAAACAAAAATATCCTCAGCTTTATAATATTAGTATAGATTTTTAATTATGAAAATATTTGATTAAGTAAATCAAATAATTGTATATATGAAACAATCATAGGTACGTGAAGTATGTAAACAACAGTTTGCGACTAATATAGCATTTAGTATTTATATAATTTCAAATTACACTATTAATGAATACTTCATTACTATAAAATTACTGTTCAATAAGCTAACGCTGTGTATGAGTCTTGGTTTGAAAATCTATATTGTTGAGGTAAATCCAAACAAAAAAACACACTTCAGAACTATGTTAGTATAGTTAAGTGTAATATCCATTGATGGCATAACACTAAAATAAAAGTAAGACAATGATATGTGTGCCAACTTGCCAGATCAATTTACTTTCTTATCTGCCGTAACGATTTTAAAGTCGTGAAAGTATTGTGGCGTAATTCATATCAATTGCTTGTGATTTTATTTATGGTATCACAGGTTTGGATCCCATTTACACCGTGAGAATTTTACATGTACGAGTCTGTCAACAATTTGTAGTGTTTTTTTATTTATTTTTTATTTATTATGTTGGCCACGAGACGCCTTACTAACGAACTGACTATTCGGGTTAGCGCCAAAGGCGCAGGACCCAAAAGGAACCTCACATATATAAAACCTATTGATATGCTAGTGCAAAAGCATGGGATGATACCTGGAACGTGTTACGGCTGCTAGCACGAAGGCGCTTCAGACGGCTCCACCTCGGCTCAAGCTAGTGCCGAGGGACAGAGTGTTTGGCACCTCCTGATGCCCTAGCGGAGTCGGGGTGAGACACTCTCCGACTCGAGTCGGTATCAGACTCGATTTCGTAGTGGTAGTAAGATCAGATATATGAGTCTGTCAACATTTTGTAGTGGTAGGACTCTTTGCAGAGTCCGCCTGGGGTAGTACCACACCTTTACTAGTTATTCTGCCATTAAGCAATGTGAAGAGACCACAAATTAAAAGTCAAAGTTCTTTATTCATAAATGTACTCGTACAATTTACACGTCAATTTACACTGTGTAGTGTAAAAAAAGTTTCCAGTGACATTACAGGGTGTAGATATAAAATATCTCTTGTCTCTGGGTGATGAGCGGAGTTCAGTGCTAGGTAACGACTTTGGCTCTTCATGTTACAATAGCTGCGTTCCACTGTGCTGTTTTGTAGTCACATACATAATTTCATAAAATCGATCGAACGTTTTTAGATGTTTGTTATGGGCATTTTCACAAACATGTATAATATTTTTGTTCTCACACCCGCACCGTGAGGAAACGGGCATGTTAAAAGACAGATATTGTAATACACTTGTCATCCGCTAATCCACATTTGGCCAGCTATGGATTACGGCTACGGCTCTCTTATTGTGAGAGGAAGCCCCGAGATCCAGCAATGGGAACATTTAGCGGGCTGCTTAAGAAACATACGTACGCAACTTGAAACTACTTACTTATATCGATACGATACGCACATCTCTAATCATGCTCACTCAACTATTCTCCGTTTATGTTCACAGAATAAGTAGAGAGATACACTGTTATTCACCTCGATCTGTCCTAAATGGAGAATAGTTTATTTAGTTCTGCTGCTATGCAGTAATGTTTTAGTCCATAATTTGGCGGCTAACTAGTTATTCAGCCGAACGACTAAACATAACAAAATTTTATATAAGTTGAGCCTAGGTTTATGAAGCCAGCACGTAATCAGAGGCTAATGTATCTTAGACTTTTAAAATGTTAACAAATAATACTATAAATATATTGATATGCCTTCTAGCCCCAAACTAAGCAAAGCTTGTACTGTGGAAGCCAGTTAGCTTTTATAATACTACTCAATATTGGTAGACCTCCAGTTGTTGTAGACTCTGCGCCGAGAGGAGGCGGCTTAAGCAAAAGACGATGTCGAGTCGATTACCGGTAGTGATCGACTCAACAGACGACTCACTAGTACTAGAATTAAATGTTCACAACAATTTTCCTTTGAAAAAAGGGACCATTAGGTCACGGAGTTTAATAATAATAAAAAAAGACCTCCAGTTGTTTGAAATCTCAATGAGTTCTGGGTCCACTAAGAGCTTACATATACTAAGTATAGAGTTGGCACAAACGCTTTACACCGAAAGCATCTTTCTAGCATCTTTCTTGTCTTGTCGCTCTTGTGGAAGTGACTTACTTTTGTCGCGGCACATCACTCTGTTGCCATAGAAAGTAGGTCCGTCATGTTGCTTACGATTGACACAAAGGAACCGTGGGGAAAATCTAACTCTATCATCATCATCGTCATCCACAGCCTTCTCTATCCCACTGCTGGGTATAGGCCTCTCTTTTCCCATGCCATCTTCCTCGGTTCTGTGCCAATCGAGTCCAGGTTCGACCCGCGATAGAAACGATATCGTCGACCCATCTTGCAGCTGGACTACAAGATGGGTAGAACTAACTAACTTTAAAAATACTAACTCTATACGTAGTACAAACTCTTTGTGGGACCAAGATATAACAACTGACTAAATACGTAGTATAAGCTGCCCTTTGGCACTCAAACCAAACGCCAGTGACGGCAGCCAGATTTGAAAAAAAGGCCGCCGGATAACATTTCGTATATACGAGTGTTTACAATTAAATATGTGTAACAACCACGTTAATTTTAATACTAAAATTTCTATTCCAACGAATATTATAAATGTCTAATTTTGTATGTTTGAATGTTTAAATTTATTGCTAAATTACGTCGAAACGCCTGAACAGATTAAGCTGATTTTTGGAACACTGTTAAATTATAGATAGGAATAACAAATAGGCTACTTTTCATCCCGGAAAAACAACGGGAACGAGATCTATGGGGTAAAACCATGGAGCATTGCAAGTTAATAACATTAATAGGATTATTAAGGACAGCAAAATAATTATCTGTAGTGGTAGGACTCTGAGCAGAGTCCGCCTGGGGAATTACCACACATTTGCCAGTTATTCTACCACCAAGCAGTAATTGCATACATTACTGAGTACCAGTTTGAATGGCAATGTTTCTAGAGAAATTACAGGCTTTAGAGATAGTATTTTAGATTTCTGGGTGACGAGCGCAGTGCAGTGCTAGGTAATGATTTGGACTCTTCATATTCCAATAGCTGAGTGTCACTGTCCTGTTATGTGGCAGGCATGTTGCTTACACTCAGGCACATGTCCTGGTTCTCAAGACACTCTTTATTTAAAAAAAAATTATGACAAATTTGTAGAGTTCAGGCGTGTTACCTTTCGCCTTAACATAAGGCGCTTGTTTCCCTAGCCTCGCCATTGTACGATATCATAAAAAATCTGGTCTGGACAATAAACAACTGGTCTAGGTATTTTATCTATCATACGTTTGCGCTTGACCGCCATTTTTTATGTGATATACATAGAGTGACAATAAGCAAGATGTGCGCCTGATGGTAAGCAATAATGTTGACATTCATAGCCCATTACCACGCAACTATTTGAACATGAAGAGTCTAAATCGCAAATTGTCGTTCGTCAGTCATAGTAGCAAAGTTATTTATCTCGTTGCTCTGTAATATATCAGTAAGAACTTCCCTCTCCCTCCAGTAAGTTCAAATCGGAACACAGTAATGAGTGGGCATTCCTGTTTTCTGATAGAATAACTGACAAAGTTGTACTTCTTATGCTTTATAGCGTAGTTTTCATTCAATTTAAAAAAAAATTAAATACAGCACAAACATTTCACACGTTTAATCAGCCTCATTGCAAAGTACACGTACTTTGGCAAGTTATATACATTACAATAACAAAGCAAGTAAAAGCTAAACAAGTAATAACAATATTCTCTAACAGGACAATCGCGCCATCGCGTGTCAGCGGCTGCCTCCTCCAATCACAACCAATCCAGACGTGAGCGAAATTTAGCTGATTTACACACACTAATACAATAAAATACTACTGATCACATTTTGGAACTTAGCCTACAAGGTACTGATGTGACTATTTACTATTAAACAGCTCAGTGCCATCCGTGGTGCTCTTGGTCCGTGGTGCTCTTGGTGGCCGTGGTGCTCAATGTGGCCATGGTGCTCCTCTTCCTTCTTGATCACGAAGGGAACGTGGACCTTCACGGGGTATGGAACTTCCTTCACCAACGGGAATGGCACTTCTTTGTACACAGGGTAAGGCTTGTCGATGGGAACCTTCACTTCGTAAGGCACTTTCTTCTCGACGGTGTAAGGCACCTTCTTGTATACATCGTAGGGCTTGGGGACTGGGACCTTCACTGGTACGGGGTAAGGCTTCTCAACCTCTACCTTGTAGGGCTTGTCGACTGGGACTTTCACTTCGTAAGGCACTGGCTTGTGCACGGTCACTGGGTAAGGCTTCTCGACTGGCACGGGGTAAGGTTTGGGCACGTACACGTGGTAAGGCTTGTCGACTGGGACCTTGACTTCATAAGGCACTTTCTTGATGACTTCGTAAGGCTGGGGTACTTTGACTTCGTATTTGACTGGGTACGGGACTTTCTTTTCGACGGTGTAGGGTTGGGGGACGGGAACCTTGACTTCATAAGGCACCTTCTTCTCGACGGTGTAAGGAGTGGGCACTTTGACCTTGACTTCGTAAGGCTTGTCAACATGAACCTTGACTTCATAAGGTACTTTCTTCTCCACTGTGTAGGGCTCTGGGACGTACACGGGGTATTTGACGTACTCCTTGACAGTCACGGGGACTTTCTTCTCTACGGTGTAAGGCTGGGGGTAGGGGACCTTGACTTCGTAGGGGACTTTCTTTTCGACGGTGTACGGGACGTGTTTTTCGACGGTGTAGGGTACGGGGACTTTCTTGATGACCTCGATGGTCTTGACATGTTCATGGTGTTCGTGGTGATGATGTCCATGGCCGTAATCTCCGCCGCTCTGTATGGGTTTCCATTCGCCACCGCCGCTAGAGCCACCGTAGCTCACTTGTCCACCGAAGTCGTGTCCATGGCCGCCTTCATACCCTCCTTGGCCTCCGAAACTGTGGCCCTCATCACCGCCGCCGAAGCCTCCGTAGTTGCCGAAATCATGGATGCCGCGTTTGTCCTGTTTCTTTTCTTCGACCGCAGCCTTTGGTGTGCCTTTCTCCTCCTTGGCAAAGGCCACCACGGCCAAAGCTGCCACTAAAACAACCTGAGAACAAAAGAAATTAATGTCAGTGACGATATAAAAAAAATATATCAAATACGAGTAAATATGTGACATAAAAAATATTGAAGTAATATGTCATATAAAAAATATTGTTTAATGATTAACAAAGCGTTGGATCATATTAACAAGATCAATTAACAGTTCACGTAATGAATCCGATTAATTAAAAATATTATATTTTGAAATGTCTACTATTTAATATTTTTTTGTTTAGTTTAATTTTATGTTTTACACAATTTAAATTAAATTTTTATGTTATTAAAAGTAGTAGGTTTTCAGGAACTGTAATTCTGAAAGGTATTAGGCGTCTAACATAAGAAGAAAGCAGTGAGAGCAGGATATTGCCTGATCCTGATAAACACTACGTCCACCAAATGCACATAGAATATTAAATTGAGAAAAGTAAAAGTATCGCGATCTAGTTTTGTAATCGTAGATCCAATTCTACGTACATTTGGAATACAAATATGTTTCACTTTCTAAATCTCTCGCGCATGTGCTAATCTGCAGAAAAGCGTAACTATGGAAAGCTATTAAACTTTGTATTGTTATTCGTCAGCGGTTAGTTTCTGTCATAATAATTTATTACACAGTCGACTAAGTTATTAAATATAATTCTTAGTAAATTCTTAGTTTTCATTGTCTCAATGACTACGAACGAAGGTCCCCTAACTAAAACGATTCTGACTTTTTACAGCTATCTCTTAATCGAAATAGAATACTTGTAATTGAAATTGGCTTATACATAACTAAGTAAAAACATATTATTTCAACAGAACATATATTTTTTAAGGTTACATTATTATACTATAAGAAAAATAAGTACCAAATAGATTCGCAAAAAAATGCGTAAACGTCCCTGCATTACCGCTATGCTACAAAAAAGCCAGTGGAACTTTTCGTCGGTAGGATTGTGGTGGTACATGGATAATTCCGATGCATTTCGGAGAGTGTGCAACTGATGTACATCATCTAATATCATCATGCCCTTTTTTCTATCGATCTGATCGTAACTCGAAAGAGTATTCATGGTTGACACTATAAAAATTGACATTACAAAGACTCGAATGAGGTTTGACTATACTTTTGCTAAAAGAACGTCCATGGAATGCATCGCCTGAGTGAGTTTTTCCCAAATCTTGGTGTTTTCACGTCGAGAGTGAATTGGTAAGCAAGCTTAGTCGTATAACACATCGTCGCTTAATATCAGGCGAGGTGGCGGCCAACTACAAACCCATCATAATTAAAAACAATACTTACTTATAACGACTAGATAAATTGGTATTGTAATGTAGAAATAGTAACGAATAACAAAATAATTATCAGGTATTATTATAATATGAACCAAATTAATAATAATGAGATGATTATTTTAAACTCTAATATCTACAGCTTGCTTTACAGACCGTATTTTATTAGTTTTCGTAACTGTCTTAACTCGCGGTGTAATTTTGGTTGCGCAAGAGCAACTAATGGTTCCGATATAATCCAAGCAACGTTGTCTAATGGTAACCGATATAATACCAAGCCGTGAAATCAATCTAATAGTCGCGATCGTTATCTTAATGCTTATGAAGTGGGTAGGTGCGAACTGTTTCCCACCCATGATTGTTGATGAATACAATGTTTCACTGTGTTCCGTGAAATCAATCTAATAATCGCAATCGTTATCTCGGAAATCATTTAAGAATAATGATTTATAGAGGCTTATATTCGTAGTGGTACGCTTTATAGAATTCGCCTGGAGAAGCAACATAACATTTGCAATTGTTTTACTACCAAGCAGTAATCTGTAAATACTACTGTGTTTCAATTTGAAGTACAATGTTTTAAAAGTTTTTTTAACAAGTTGTTTTATATTTTTGGGTGATAAGCGCAGGGCACTGCTAGGGAGCAATTGATGAAGTTGTCAAAAATACTATCAATAGCGACTTGTACGACAAAGTAATATAGTAAATAGGTAGATAAACTCTATATTGCGCTTCACAAAACAACTTACAAAACAAACAATCTTAATAATAGAGTAGCAAATGCTGACCTTATCGCTAAAAGCGACATCTTCCAGGCAACCGTGGTATGAAAAAGGAGTTAAACCATAGAAAGATATAGGTCTAAAAATTTGAGAAGTTTATTAAAAAATATATGAAATCAACTGAAATGAGTTTGAGTCAGATGTGTACCTGAAGTAAGTCCGTTTCAGATGGATATTACACCTGATAAGTAAGTGGAATGACTGAGTGGGTTTTCCCGATAGTTATAATCTTGGTGTCTTTCGAGAGGAACACGTCCATCGTAGACCGCATCGTCGTTTAACATCAGGCGAGATGGTTCAAGTGAGTGTAAACCCATAAAAGTTGTGCGTGTTGTGGGAACAGTATCGAGAAAGTTCGATTCGCAATCGTGAAGACCTAAGTTCAAATCCCGTCTGGACTCTCTGAATATGTTTCCAAGTATCCAGTATCTATTTAGATTCAGTTTCCAAATATAAATGGACAAGTTTCAATTCAATTCAATTCATTTATTCAGACCTTAGGATACAGTTATCACTTGGTAGTTTGTCACCTCTGTCTTTGACGATCAAGAAAACATGATGTATTCGGAGAAAACATCTTACCATTACCCATAATTGAACATCGTGGTGAGTTATAACTGTTGCTCTCCTTGTAAGAGAAGGTTTGAAGTCCCAACCGTGGGAACATGAAAATGACTACTTATAATGCTTATCCTACTTAATATTATAAATACGAATATTTCGATGTTTGTTACTCAATCACGTCGGAATTTCTTAACAGATCGGATTGATATTTGAAACATAGTTACATTATAGTCTGGCATAGCACATAGACTACATTTTATCATGGAAAAATAACTGTAACCAAAACTACGTTGGATAAACCACGGGGCCCTTCTAGTATAAAATACATATACGAGTACATTAACGAATTTAGTTCACGTATTCTCATTTACCTAGTTAAATAATCGACAGTCGTAAAATATAAAGTCATAAATCGTTAAGTTACGTTGCCATCAACTTATTATCGCCGCCATAATACGAGTAACTTAATGACCACCTTTCCTCTCATCTTTGACATGTTACATAACACATTTAGAAACAAAATTATATGCTTATGTGCTTTGTTAGCATAAATAAAACTGACTCGTAATGTTAGAGTTAACCTTTTTTATAAAACAGAATTATGGGACGAGCAAAACATGTAGCTGATGGTAAGCAACATGCTTGTTCATGAGCTTAATATTTTCTCTTAGCTATTTGAAAGAGACGAGTACAAATCACTGTCTAAAACTGCACAGCATTTGGCACCTGCAGATATAATGAAATATATCACTTAGCCCTGTTATTTTTTCTGGGAACATTGCCCTTCAAACTGGATCGCACGTTTACAATACTGTTTGACGGATAAATAACTGGCAAAGGTATGTAGTACTTCCCCAGGTGGAGTTTGCAAAGAGTCTCTCTGCTACAATAAAATAAACAAAAAAGGTTGATCTAACTACTGTCCTCTCTGTAATTTCAATCGATAAATAAGAGACGGCAATACCTATCATAGCCAAGAGACAGTGATAGACCCTAGGACGAGAAAAAGTGGACAAAATTGGAATTGAGATATTCACCCGGATAGTCAAAGTTGCATAAGAAATAATTACGTATGTTTATTTGCATGGGCCTCGGAAATGATTTCAAAATATTGTTTGTAGGTTGATGTGAATGTAACTAGAGTACAAACCAGCACTTTGCTATTTCCACGCGTCACCATCATCGTATTACTGTCGGTTAGTAAGCAGCTTGTATGTAAATAGTTAGTTCAAAATATTCGCCTTAAAATTTGTAAAGATGTCCAATCTCATGTGCAGTAAGCAAGGACTTCACATGTACTGTAAATCATTATTGACCAATTCAACAAACTCTTGAAAATATATTTTAAATAGGATCTCTGGGCGACGAGCGCAGTAAACTGCTAGGTAATAATTTGGACTCTTCATGTTCTAATAGCTGCGCGTCACTGTACTGTTATGTGGCAGCATGTTGCTTACCATCAGGCACATGTCCTGCTCGTCTCGTCACTCTTCATTTAAAAAAAAACATTAATATTAAGTTATTGCTATCTGTACCCTGCCTGCGTGGCTACGCCAACAAAAATTGGTCGTACCAACTCTTTGAATATTTTATGATAAATGTCAATATTTTAATATGAGTTTGTGCCACTTATGGTGCTAGTTCATTAGTGTTTCAGTTTATTTGTAAAAACAAATTTTCTATCTTTCTATCTATTGCATCATTAATTGTTTGTTTTGGTACCAAAAATTGCAATAACCTTTTTATAGTCTGCATACAAACACTGCCCATTCAGTGCAATTAACAACATGTAATTAACCTACTTGGTATCGTAATGTATAAGAGAATAACGGAGTTAGTTTTTAACATAGCACAATTTTTTTTTGTAAAAAGTTTCGTAATATTTGTATAAAAATTTGCATATTATTATTATTCATTGTCTACTCTCTATTACCTATTACCTAATTTTGAGGTTTGGCAACACTGTTTTAATAGCAAAAAACATAAATAATTGAAAAACGGTTTTAATAGAAATGCCAAAATTTCAATGTGGCATTAGTTTTTTGATTACGGATTATGTAGAAGTGATTTTCCGATATTTCGGTATACTTTTCGGTACCAAGTTGAGCGCAATTAAGTTCTGGTACTAATTTTATCGGTTACGGATTATTTATTACGGTTACGGTTTAATGGACCATGTTCAGTTGTAAACATATTATGACAATAAATATCCCACAATTGATAATAGGTATGTGTTTTATGAATTGTTAGTCTTAAAACATCTTTCATTCTTAGTATTTTAAGTATCCTAATACATAAGTATGTTGTGTTTTGTCTGCACTGATGGGTGTTTTTTGGGTGAATTTAAAACTATATAAGTAAATCACTATCTGGCTGCCATACTTTAGTTTTGGTTCAGTCCACCACTTATTTATTTATATTTATTTAAAGGGTGACGATCCTAGTCTTCTATATTTTGGGTGAGCCAAACAAAAATTGTTGGTTTCGCTGATCAAAAAAGCAAGAAAAATAAAGTGATTTTACCAATAAATATTATTCCCATACTGACTCATTTAGAATAAAACTTCTACCTTACCCCTTTGGTAGTAGTTATAACGATAGACGTAACAAATTCCTTTCGACAAGTACGAGTATATCCGTCCTGCCCAGCCGTTATAGGTATTCTAGGTGCAACCGGTTGAGAGCGTTGACACTAGAAACATTTACTACGAGGAAGTATACCGATTTCTATAGGAAGCAAAAATAACCTGATTCTAATACACGTCTTGGCAACACATTGAACTTTTTTACCTATTCATTTCACACAGAGAAATTCATTTGCGGGCGTATTATAAAACTAGATTTGAGCTCAATCTTATTTGTTTGAGTTCATTTAACATCAACGTTGAAATTTCTATTTAGAGTTTTTTTAGAACAAAAGTCAGTTCAAAAATTTTACAGGTTTCTGACTTTTGAGGCAGATTTTTGGCTCACGAAAGTTTTGAGTACATTTTTTAAAAACAAATAAATAAAAAAATAAAATGAAAAACATAAATATTTTCGAATGAAAACTTACGAGATTTAAACAATATTTAAATATTATATTATGTATATACTATACAATAAGACTGTCAAATGCGATTGAAACTTAGATCTTAATAAGTTGATATTATCAAACGTGAGACGTGAGTAACCTGTTTAAAAATTTAACCATTTTTAGAAGACAAAATAATTTTTAGGCTCAGTAGTTGCCGTAGCTTGGATTTGAAGGGAATGTTAAAATCAAAATTTAAGTCAAAAGTTAAGTTCAATTTCTGCAACGTAACTAGTCTAGAATCATTAAAAACAAACCAACACTTTTAAAGAACAACAAAATAAAACACTTATTCTTTTCTTCGATTAGTTTCTAAATCCATTGTTACGAGTATGTTAATGTCAGAGGTATTTGACCTAACCTTACTCGCTTCGCGTAAGCAAACTTTCTGCTTCACATAAAAAAAACGAAAATCATTCAAATGTTTTTGCTTTTTTATTCCTACGGTACAAAACACACACACTGCGAGGCCATCGTCTATAATTTTTACACCTCAATTTTTGTTATCAAGCTCAACAGAGATTATATTGAAGCTTAGATCGAAACTGGCGTGATTTATGTATTTTAAAGATGCCAAGAATATTTTTGTTGGTATTTTTTATACATTGTTCAAATAATTGGATCAAAAAGTAGAATTCTGAATGTTTACCGATTACAAATAGGAGGTTCCCAATTTGACTTTTTTGATTTGACATACAATCAATCACAAATACATACATACACTTTTTATACAGTATAATAGAGATCTATTTTACATAAACATCTATATTCCGCAAATTGAAGTTGCTCGACTGGATATTTCAGAGCAAATTAATTATTACCTCTGCAACCATCACAAGTAACAATTGGTTTGTAACTTATGACCGATTGTGGCAGAGAGACAGATGGATTTGTGACTATTGCTGTTCTATTGACATACTCATACGGTACAACTGTGGCGATTACGCAACCGATTGCAGTCGGACGGTTGATCTATCACGGCATCCGTCAAGCTCAATTGGTGATAGCGTAAGACTGCACCTAAACCGGTTTCTAACTAGTTCTGTTTCGGTAAAATGGTAATCTATGTCGTATGTTCATGCATGCTTAGATTCGCATCAATCTACAACATAATAACATGATAATACTGCAGTAACTACTCTTTTGTAGAGTCAGCTTGGGGCTGTGCCTTACCTTTGCTAGTTTAACAGTAGTTTGTAAACATTGTGTTCCGGTTTGAAGGGAAGCGTTCAGATAAATTAGAGACAAAACAGATGTATCATTTTATATCTATAGGTAACGAGGGCAGGGCGGTGCTAAGTAGTGATTATAACTTATCATATTAAAATTACTAAGTATGTGACACTGCACTGTTATAGACCAGTGTATAGCTTACCATCATGCAAACTTCTAGCTCGTTTGGTAGCTAACTTGTAACAATAACAAAGGTGAAGAGGGAGGCTAGTTCACAAAAAATTGCATCTAAGTATTCCAAGTCAAAAAACAAAACATTGCAAATAAACTACTTGGCCAAAATTCAAATGTTATATAAGTATAGATTACAATCGTAATTACCTGATATAATCTACTGGGTTATAACTTATACAGGTAATTAAGGTTGATTTTGTTGTAGATACCAAAACAATGCACAGATTAGAGTGGAACAAATTGAAAACGAAAGGAGAACGAATGCGGAACCTTGAGAGATTTGGAACGAGAGACCTCAACGCGCGCGCTATTTCAAAAACACGCGATAATTAATTTATTTTTAATATCTAATGTAAATTATGCGCCTGATGGTGCTGATGGACAGTGCAATGCAGGTTTTTGGACATAAAATATCCAAATTATCTACTTCAACTTCGGTCGTCACCCAAAGGTATTAGATATCATTTGGTAAGATTTCAGTTATTTAATTAAGCTTGCCTTATTATTGCCAATTAACGAAACCTGATTTATACTCAATTTTGTCTTTTGAGTTTTTGAGTTTCACAAACATTTTTATTTTTCATTTACTGTTTTGTATAGTGTCGGGACGAGCAGGATATGGACCTGATAGTAAGCGACAGGCTTACTTGATGATTTATCTCTATGCCTTGTAATTTCTCTGAACACATTTCCCTTCAATTGTATTTTTAGCCAATTTTACTTTACTCAAGAACTTACTTGTACTTTACCTATTTAAATAAGATAGTAGAACTGTGGAATATGACGATTAGTGACAAGCGTAAATATATATTACATCGATTGCTACGTAAAAATTTTTTACATAAAACCTCTGATCTTTAGGGAACTGGCGAAAGTTGATGATGATGAGTTTTCCGGAGAAAATAGCATAAAACCTCTGATCTTTAGAAACCCGGCGAAAATTTATGATGATGAGAAAGATTCCGGAGAAAATAGGATCTTTCAATTAGAACTACGTTTAAAAAAACAGGATTTAATCAGGAACTAACTAGAGTCTCTATTGTTGAACACGACGCCGACATTGGCGACACTGCGCGATCTTATTTTTACTCTTGTGTATGTTTAACGGCCAATAGCATGAAATTAAACTAAACACATACAATTTTCCGTGCTTTCTCGTCTCAAAGAAAGTGAAAATAACATTGAGTTCCAGATCGCGAGGAAATACTGTGGGAACAGCTATTTATCCGATTGCGTAAACTTTAAGTGTATGTAATTATTGCGCTCAGACATAGTTATGGTAAGTGAGGCTTTAAATTGTGAATTAATCGATGTTTTGTTGCTCTACTGCATAAGGAGTAGTTTAGTGTTGATTTTTGGTGTTTGTTTTCGCTTACAAATTTTGATTTATGGATGAGAGAGAGGTGATTTGTAATGTATTAGCTCAGTTTTGTTAAAATACGATTTTAGACGAATTTTGACTCTGACATATTAAGACATGAAAAATCGATATTTAAAGTTTTTTAAAACAATTTGGCTTTTTTGTTTCGGTTGATCTTAGTTTTTTTTTTTTTTTTTTTTTGTTTTGGCTCGGCTTGAATTAATGTTTTACTTAATACAGTTATTAATATTTATGTTAGATACTTGTTGAAGACAAATGGAATGTCTCAATTGTTGTTAACGCATGGTAGGTATAAGAGTAATATAAATAGTAGCATCGTCATTATAGTGAAAACGCTTATAAATATCAATTTCATCAGCGTCGCAGGTAAAACCGAAGCTCGATACCATTTCTATATACATAGATATTAGAAGACGCCTAAAAGAGTATGTTTATACGTATATTGTTTTGAGCTTTTAACCGATTTAAAAAAGGAAGTTCTGAATTCTTCGGAATCTTTTTGTTTTTATAAGTATGTGTGTTTAGTTTAACTAAGAGAAAATTAGCTCAACAACAGTTCGTTTACAGAAAATTATTATTTATTGTCACCTAGCATTTATTATATGACAAATGTTTTTACTGTAGAATAAATCGCTTTTTCTTTTCCTACTGTCTATAACTCTAATAGATTGGCTACTTAGAGTTAAATGTCGAATGTAAACTGGATATTAAATCAATGTATCTAGTAGCTCTTAAAACTAGTTTTGCGTAACAGAAAATGTATATGCAATTAATTTAAATAATTGGCGCCAGAACAGCGCTTAATTAGATGCAACAAGATTTTATTTTTTGTTGGGAACGTAAGATTTAATTAAGAAAATAACAATCGAAATTTTGAACCCAAAATTTCCTTCCAAAACGTATTTTTTTTTTTACTGTTTTTTATTATTTTACATGTTGTGGCAATTTAATTGCTTCAAGTATGCAGGTGTAAGGGTGTTTAGTTTCCTGCTTGGAAAACAGCATTCTGCTTTTGGCATTGCAGAAAACCATAGGAAGTGGTGAATTTATCGTCTGGTAGGTACCAGATTCAATTCACCGCTTCCTATAAATAAACCTTTGTTTGCTTTCTTAAACATAGAAAAGCAATTTTTTTATCTAGTTATAATTTGTCAAATTTACAATAAACAGTTGTTAAATTTTTTCAAAAATTATCGATTAAACTTTTTTGAAACTTTGTGAGTAGAGCATCTCTATAGTTTAACAATTTAACACAATTTGAACAATCTTTTAAATATTGTAACTTAAGGCAACAAAGATTTGCAAAAAAATCCAAATCCTAAAATTCACTACAAAAACACCATCATAATTATGAATAGGTGTTAACCACGCACTTTTTCACAAAAAACTTTATAGAGATGCTCCACTTTTCACAAAAACCGACAAATTTCCGACCGATTTAAAATTCGCACGATTTCGAATATCGAATACACTGTTTCCGCACATCACTTCACTTCACGAGTTCAACTCACCAAGAACTTCATGTTGCTTTGCGTCTTCGTCCGATGCCGAAGACAGGTTGTGTGGCCTGCTAGTGCCTTCGTCGGCATATATACCGTCCCTCCCACTTTCAATGAGATACAACATACGCTGAAGAAGGGTACGTAGGCTCAATAATGACTCCAATTGTAAAATTGTAACGCGCATTTTTTCATTTCGAATTTAGAACATTCATTAACGCCTGTTTTGTTTTTTTTAATTTTTATTTTAACACTCTGACGCACTCATGTGACATACGCTGGAAAAGGGACTAAGAGAGGTTTTATATCGATTCTAATTTTAAAATTGTAACGCGCATTGTTTCATTTCAAATTTAGATCATTCAACAGCTAATTTTTTATTTTTTCAATGAACTTACTCTGCACATACGCTAAAAAGGGGACCACCAAAGATCGTATGCTGATTCTAATTTTAAAATTATAACGCTAACTTTTTTTTAATTTTGAGCGGACATAATAGAATATTTACCTTTTTCAATCTACTCTCACTTTCAATAAGATGCAAAACGTACTAGGGCATTTTAAATTAAATACTGATTTCACAAAAATTGTGAGTTTTAGTTAAGTGTTTGCGTTGACTACTGAATATTATAAATGAAGTCGTTTTTTCGAAGATAATTAAATTATTTGAAGCTATTCAAAAATAGCCTTGCACTTGGTCTACTCTCCTGATATTAAACGACGAAACGGTCTACCATGGAGTGAACTCACCTATAAGAAACTAATTCACTCTTGACTAGAAGGCCCTATAAGGATCCCATCAAGGAACACTCAGACAATGTAGGTATTCCACAGCTTACATGTTTTCAAAACCTACCATTGATATGTGTCTCAGAAAATTACACGTATCTTATGAAATAGCCAATCAAACCATGTGGTACACTTATTTTCATAATTAACATCAATACTTACTATATAAGGACATCAGACCTGTCAAGTCAATCTGATCTATGAAGCAAACGCTAAGCTTAGAAAAAAACACTGTGACGAAGTTACAATTCATAAACGAGGATTTATCGAAAAATAGAATTGTGGCGAATTCACACACACTTGTTTTTGTGGCGAATTAACTTTGTGACGAATCGAAAATAACTCCTGTCGAGCAGTGAAAACACTTGATTTCATGAGCGTGATACGTAGGGTCGAGTCCGACCTGCGCCATTTTAACCGACTTCAAATAAAGAGGAGGTTCTTAACGCGGTTGTATGTTTTGAGGGTTCCGTAGCCAAACGACAAAATACGGGACCCTTATAGATTCGTCATGTCTGTTTGTCTGTCTGTCTGTCCGTCCGTATATCAGAGCCACTTTTCTCCTAAACTATAAGAACTTATAGAAACTATTGAAACTTGGTAAGTAGATGTACTCTGTGAACCGCATTAAGATTTTCATACACAGGAACAAATTTAAAAATTTTAACTAACCCCCGAATACCTCAGATTTGTTATCTGTACAACATTCTACTAGTTAAGCCCTTTCATTTGATACCCATATTGAGGGAGTTGTGAAAATAGACATGTATTTCGCTATTTTGTAGAAGCGGCCATCTTGAATTTGAAATTTGTCATAGTGCAATGTATTCTACTAATCAAGCCCTTTTGTTTGATACCCATATTGAGGTAGTAGTGAAAAAAATAATATAATACACCATTTAGTGGTGGCGGCCATCTTGGATTTGATTTTTTTCATAATGTATAGTATTTTACTAGTCAAGCCCTTTCATTTGATACCCATATTGAGGCAGGTTGTAAAGAAATATTTTGTCCGCCATTTTGTGGCGGCGGCCATCTTGAATCGATCTCGTAGCTAAGAACATCCGCACGGATATTAACTTTCAAATAAAAAAACTGCATCGAAATCGGCTCATCCGTTTGAGCTCTACGGTGCCACAGACAGACACACACACAGACAGACAGACAGACAGGCAGACAGACAGACAGACAGACAGACAGACAGATAGACAGACAGACAGATAGACAGACAGACAGACATCGACGTCAAACTTATAACACCCCTTTTTTTGGTCGGGGGTTAAAAAAATAGAAAAAAACAATAAATTTTAGGGGTGTCCCATACCTAGAACAGAAACTCAAAAAAAAAATCCATCGAAATTATCCATTACCCCACAGGTATAGTTTCGATGGAATTTTTTCGATGGAATCTATGGATATGTTTTCAAAAATGATATTGAGATTACCAACATTTTTTTTTTCGAAACTGAATAGTTTGCGCGAGAGACTCTTCCAAAGTGGTAAAATGTGTGTCCCCCCCCTGTAACTTCCAAAATAAGAGAATGACAAAAATAAAAAAGTGAATGATGTACATTACCATGTAAACTATCAACGAAAATTGATTTGAATGAAGTCTAGTAAGTATTTTTATTTTAATACGTCATAAATTCACTAATGTTAAAACACTGATTTAAGTAACAACGAACTACAAGAACTTTTATATTATGTTACCGTCGGACTCGCTCATAAAGGCTTCCGTATCAGTAAGTTTGCTGATACGGAAGCCTTCATGAGCGAGTCCGACTCGCACTTGACCACTTTTTTATTTTATATGCGTGTAACGCGATAGCGCCGCCAATAATTAATTGTGAATCGATTTTAATGTTTAGTTTTTTGTTTGATAGATCATAAGTCAGAAGCTAAATAATATAAATTTTATCGAAATCAGTGTGCCAGTGTTTGAAATAATTATGAAAAAAAACAATTTAGCCCGAGTTTAGTATAGTAATAGTATAATTAAGTATTAGTAATATTATTAAGGAAAATGTCACCTCGCCTCGCCTAACCTTGTTCTAGGCGATTTTCCTTTAAGTTGGTTGCCTGGAAGGGATTGCTCTCAGCAATAAGGCCGCCATTTGTGGCGATAGTTCATAATTGTGTGTCACTGTATTTGTTTTCTGTTTTGTGTCACAATAAAGAGTTATCTATCTATCTATCTTTAATTGATCTATGGATTTCATATTAGTCTAAAGCTTATTCTTTTATTTTTAGGAGAAACTTATTCACTCTCTAGTTGAAGTCACCAAGATTGTATCCATCGGAAAAAAAACAACTCAGACAACGCATTCCACAGAGTAAATGTTCTTTTAACAAAAATTTTGTTAAACCCCTTCGATTGAGTCACTGGAACGTCAACCATGAAACGGTGTAGCTAGCAAAGACCAGTCCGATAGAAAAAAGGCAAGGTGGAGTTAGATCAGATAGATTATTTGCTCACTCTCCGAAATGTATCCTATAAAAACCCTATCATCTATTTTTGTGACTCAGAAAATTATAAGCTCTTGTGAAATAAAAATTGAAACCGTGGGGTGCAGTTCAAACATTAATGTCAGCACTAGATTAAAAACTGATTTGACCTGTCAATTTAATCTGATCTATGGAGCAAGGCGTGAGAAGAATAAAATTCACATTCCCAAGGGTATTAAAAAGTAGTAATTTAACATTACCGGAGCTATGAAGCATACTGTAACGTGGTGGAACTTGTTTGTTGCATCCTCGCAAAAAAGGTTGTATTGCCAAAGTGACAGGATCGACTTTAGAAACGAACATTAGTATAACTCTAGATCCTACTAATAATATTAATGTGAACGTTTGGATGTTTGTTGCTCAATCATGTCGAAATGCCTGAACGGAGGGTCTACCGTCTAACCAAAACTGTCTTAGGTTTGATATTGCTCTCTCCCGCTCTTTTCTTTTCGCTTGAAATGATAGAGACAGCAATATCAAAGCCATACCTGATTTAGTTAGGCGGTAGAAAAGCGGGTCGTGTTGAAATTTAGAACACAGATTTTAGTCTGTAATAGCACTTTTTTTATTAATAGTCTTTTTTTATTGGGGAAAACTTAAAAGGACAAGAACTGAGCGAATAATATCGTAGAGTACTGCTAGTTAAAACTAATTTTATAACTGCACTAGCCCTACCCTGCCACGCTTCGCTGTGGCACATTGTGATGCAAAAATTAGATTTAAAAAATCCTTGATGCGGATTATATACATCATTGTAAAATTTAAGCTCGATCGGTGCAGAGCTTTTTGAGTTTTTGAAGCGTACACAAACCAACATAACGTTTTTATGTATAGAGATAGAGACTAGCTGTACCCTGCCACGCTTCGCTGTGGCATATTGTGATGCAAAAATTAGATAAAAACAATCCTTCATGCGGATTATATATCATTGTAAAATTTCAGCTCGATCGGTGCAGAACTTTTTGAGTTTTTGAAGCGTACACAAACTAACATAACATTTTTATAGAGATTTCGCGACGCCAAAAACTCTTAAATTTTTAGCAATCTCATATTGGTAGGCATAGATGCTTTTGGCGTTTATAACATTAAGCAACTCAAAAAGACAACATTAAGCTTACGTTTGTATTAAGAGTATCTTCAAATGCAGTATAAATCGGTTCAGTAAGCGCGCTCCATGCAGTCTATGATGACAATGCCGTCATTATCACTCTGCATTTGTCAGGCAAGATGGTGATCAACAGTAAAACTGATAGGTATTATAAAAAAAAGTTTGTCTTTGTTAGACCAGCCGTAACCATATCGACGCTTGAATGGCAAAAATTACCAAGCGGCACTTTGACAACTTTACAATACAGCAGTTTTATGAAAGTAGTAGAAAAAAATCATAAAGAATAACTCATTAGTCATAACTACTTGATTCTTTTGATTTTTAATGCCAAAGCAAATTGAGACCTGCTAAATAAAATCATTCACTAATCGGTTATAATTGTAGTTCGCCGAAACTTGCGAAAATATTTATTTTGTCAGGTTACAATGTGACATCGATACTCGTTCTAGCGAGATTAGAGTAAGACCAATCGACGCGGATTTTTTTAGTGATTTCAGTGGTGTTTAAAGCTCAATATCGCCCAACATGTCGCTTAGTCATTGATGCCTTTCAAGCGTCGATATGTTTCATAGTTACGGCTAGTCTAGCCGGGAGAACGGCATCTGCCAATCCGCAGGTCTTGTTAGAATCCCACGCCCACCACTTTCTTTTCGAAGTAATTTGCGTAACGCAGTTAACTTATAAACGATCAAGGAAAACATCGTGAGGAAAACGAACTTCTAAGAATCTTTCAAGAGAGTCTCTCCACCAACGCGCAATGGGCCAGCGTGTTAATGTATGGCCAATCAGTGGGAACACATTTTGGGCTGCTTAATGCTTATGCATATGTTTCATAGTTTCTTAGCGAATTAAATAATGTTGATACTATTAACTTCAACTTTTTTATGTCCTCCATTCGGTAATGTTACCGTAATTTCCCCGATGTGCAGCATTTGATCATTGTTACTAATATTGATACATCTCTTTAAAAGTAGACGTGCTAAAACAAATAGCACACATTAGTACATACATTTTGATAGTTACTTTAAATTTTAAAATAAATCATTATTTTGATTCTAAATATCTCTCACGTTGTACAGAACCGTAAATATTAAATACTTATGACTTACGAAATCTTAAACAACCACAGGTATAATTATATCTATAGTTATGTTGATTCGCAGCAGTACTAGTGGTCAATTTATAGTGGCAAGTTATTGGCCGAGAGTTGTGACAGCCGGCCATCTCAACGTGGTGCACTCTGGACATCACACAACAATTTACTTCGATGGTATCTTCATGTTTCACGGCTAATCCTGGCTGTGGAGACTTCAACTTAGAAACTTTTACCTCTACCTCTACCTCTTTCTTTAAGGGGCACGCGTAGTAGTTTATTAGGGGACTGGAAGAATTGGTGAACGTTGCTAATAGGTTTCTAAAATTTTCTGCCCGATCCGTTCAGACGTTACGATGTAATTGAGCAACAAACATCAACATTTATAATATTAGTAGGGTTAGGATAGGATATTTTTTTCATTTTATTAAATTGATCTAGATTTTTCAATTTTAATCAAATTGGAGTTTTTTTATCATATACATATGTCGCAACCGGATCGTATAATCCGCCGTATTACAATGCGGCTAGCTGTTTTGAATGACGTATGGCGTCGAATACATTCTGGCTGTTTTTGAATCATCCGCATTAAATCTGGCTAATTGTTAAACTGTCGCTTTACAAAACGGCCCTGTTTTTCAAAACGGCTACCCGCAATGTAATACGGCAGATTATACGATCCGGCTGCGACATATAGACAATTTCATTTATTCCTATCCTGTGTTAGAGTCGATTAATTTAATTAATTGCCTTTGTAAATGAATTTTGCTCTTTGAACTTTGAAAATTGAGAAATAACTGACCGTCATAAGACTACTTGTATGAATTCATTCAGCAGGTCTCATCAATGATAATTATTTTGCATAATAATATGATAAAAATATTAAATATATTCACAGCGTCGGATTAGCAGATGGTTTCGTTTAAGTTGATGAGGACGAATTCACGCTAGCTAAAGAGGATGTTAGACACAAGTTACGTCTGGTCTGGTCGGAGGAACGGCTACAGCCAATCCGGACCCCTGGGTTCAAATTCCCACGCGCACCACTATGTTTTTCGCAGTGCATAATGCCGCTAACTTAAAACGGTAAAGGAAAACGTCGTGAGGAAACCCAATAGTGTGTAGCTTAAAGATGAATTTAAAAAGGTGTTCTAACCAAGTTAGTTTTTAGTGTAAGATAAGATAAGAAAACTCTTTATTAAAAGCCACATAAATACAAAAATAAAACAAAATCACAAAAGAAACTTAAGAATAACTTATGCTAGACATTTTAATTGGCGGCCTTATCGCTTAGAGCGATCTCTTCCAGGCAACCGTGTACGGATAGGATATAAAACAGTAATTTATAATTTAATAATAAATTCAATACATTAAACAACAAATTCAAATAGCTAAATTATTGTACAACCTAAGCATAACATTAAAATAATATACTACTTACAATAAGTAATACATTTAAAATACACATACTAATTTACATAATACATATACACATATGAATATACATAATATTTATAATATTAGAAGAAAAAAATAAACCTACATAAACTTATGATAATAAACAAGTACCAAAACCTACACAAACCAGATGATAACTTAAGGATAGATAGATGGCAACTAAGTCTCTAAATATAATTCTTTAATCCGAACCTTGAAATTATCTAGCGACTGGGCGCGCTTTATTTCAACGGCAGCTCATTCCACAATTTGACAGCCCTCACAGTAAAGGAAGAGGGTAAAAGTTGTACTGTGTCGAGGGATATCAAGTGTGAGGTTGTCCGCACTTCTCAATGACCTAGGGAGAAGACATTGACGAAAATTAAAACGCTCCTGAAGATACCGGGGTGACGACGGAAGAAAAAGGACATTGTATAGGAGGGAGAGTATGTGAGCATCCCGGCGACGATGAATGGGCAGCCACTTGAGCTTGGCGCGGTAGCTAGAAATATGATCATACTTGCGCAAGCCAAATATGAATCTGACGCAATAGTTCTGAAGGCGCTCAAGTTTAGATAGCTGCTCTTCTGTGAGATCTAGGTAGCAGACATCAGCATAATCGAGAATAGGGAGCAAGAGTGACTGTGCAAGCGCAATTTTAGTAGTGGTCGGAAGAAAATTACGCAATCTACGTAAAGATCCTCCAGATGCAAATAATCTACGGCTAGTTTCCGCTATCTGTGGGCCCCAAGACCAATGCTGATCAAATATAACGCCTAAGTTACGCGCAGTTTTACTAATAGGGATTATAACTCCATCAAATACAACACGAGGAAGCGTGTTCCAGTCAATTAGGTTAACAATACGAGAACTACCTACAACAATGACCTGCGTTTTTGTAGGATTCACTTTCAATCCAAAAGAAATACTCCATTGTAAAATACGTCGCAAATCATCGTTTAAAGCCTCGACAGCTTCCGATAGCCAGCCCAATGGAGCTTGGCAGTATAATTGTAGGTCGTCTGCGTACAGGTGGTAGGATGAAGAAAGGTTACGAGATATGGCGTTAATAAATAAAGCGAAAAGCAAAGGAGATAAGACACCACCCTGCGGTACGCCAGCCGAAGTAGTACACCAAGAAGAGAAATTGTCTTCAAGACGGACTCTCTTATTACTTACTGTATACTGTACAACTTATTTTAGCAGTGGTAATTAGAATAATATTATGAAAAAGAAAGCAAATCTAGTTGGTCATTATTTTGTTTTTCAACTTATATCATCAACTAAGGTTTATATTATCTTTAGTTTCTTAGTATCCTATTACGTTCGCTCGACAAGCTGTCGCTTCAGGCTAGATCATACTTTGTGTGCAATAATACTCGTAATGTTGGTTATACCTCTATAATTGAAATTGTTCATTGTAACGAACACAGAAAACTCTATTTAGGTTAAAATAAACTCGGTAAACACGTTGTTTGTACTGAATTAAGAAATTTTTTTTGAGCACGCTAATTTAGGAAATAGCAATAGGATATGAAAATGTTTTTAATTAATTAACGTAAATAAATAGCTCTTCTTATTTTATTCACGTGTGAAATGGTCGATTCACCGCAACTTAAGTTTCAATCGCATTTAGCGGCCTTTTTTAAGACCGGCGAAATTTCTGATTTTCACAGCAAACTTTATTTTTCATCGCAACCGTTCTATATACTTGCACCCAAGTATTATGTTAAGCAACGATTATGTTAGTATATAATAACGATAACGTTAGTATTTTTTCAAGTCCTTATTTACAAGATAACCATCACTGAATTTAACGACGAATGAAAATCGTGATTAAATCAGCATGGGCCAAGAAATATTTTATAATAATGTAAATACACTAGTTTGCCCACGGCTTCATTCGCGTTTTGTAAGTCGTTGGCGTACGGCCTAAGCGTTTTTTGTGAAATTTTCATTCCCTAATTCACCCCCTTGGGGACTGAATTTTGATAGGAAGGATTTATCATATCTTCCTACGATGTGGGGATCTAGTTGTAGATCCCCACATCGTAGGAAGGATACATGTGCGGAATTTTAAGTTTCTGGATTTGGCCTGTGTATTCATATAAAATATTACCCCTATTTTACCCTCCTAGGGGTTGAATTTCACAAAACCCTGTCTTAGCAAGCGCCTACGTACTAAAACACGGAGACCTCCTTTGAGTCTCCTATACCAGTGGTACCCCAAATCCCAGCAGTGGGCAGAAAGTGGGAACAAGAACAGTACAGAATAATTGGAATTCCAAACTAGTAGCTACCTTTTACCAATCAAGTAAATTATGTAAAGAAACTTTAATATCACTGTTTTAAGCCCCGCGCGATCACGACCTCACATTATCGGAGCCACTGTCGTATTCCACAGTGTTAAACGGAAGTCATTATATAAAAGTAATTTAGTTAAGTAGTTTCGCCAGGCGGCTTCTGCGGTGGCGTAGATTTTACGGATATTGGAGAATTTATAGCCTTGTCATAAACTGTGTTAACATGATAAAATAGTTATATAAGTAAATCACATTCATCAATAATAATTAAATAAGAAGGTTTGTGTGTAAGTATACTGTTTTATACACATAATAATTACCTATTAACTTTCTTAGTGCTTGATTAAAGCGATATATGATTAAAATTTACACTAGTGATCATGGTGTATAAAATTGTAACAAAATATCGGGGTACGCTCCACCACGTAACCACGGTAAATTAGTTAAAAAAGCGACATCGTTTCATGTTCCAAAGCCTCGAACGAAGAGGTTTGACTCTACTGTTGTGATGAGACCGTCTAGGATGTGAAATGCGTTGCCTGAGTACGGTTTTCCCGATGGTGACAATCTTGGTGTCTTCAAATCGAGAATACAAAGGTTTTTTAGGTAAACACGCTCCATCGTAGACCGCTTCGTCGCTTATTATCAGGCTAGATGGCGAAGAAGTGTAAAGCTATAAAATTAAAAAATAAACTTCATTTTTTTTTGTAACCCAAACCGCGTGATATGTCTATAAATTTTATAGCGTACAGCGTAATATCATTAGGTGTATGGCTTTAAATCAGTTTTATACTCACTACCGGTAGAATCTCCACTTATCTCACAGTGATTAGTTTTTACTCATTATATAGATTCATAAATCACGAGGCACACTGATTTTATTCAATCTCACAATGTTGTCTGTGTCGATCTTTCCTGATAGCTTCTTTACATAGAGTTGATATTAATACACCTAATGCCCGAGCGACACGCGGCTGCTTTTTCAAGCTGGGATAGCAAGCTAGCAAGCTCGTACTTCTAACTTGCTAACTTACTAACACTAGCTTGCTATCCTGGCCTGAAAAACTATCCTCGTGTCGCTGGGCCATTTATGGTCATTTATGGCATTTATGCAATCTGACTGCTGCTGACTGACATTCCAAAAGTTTATTCAAAGTGAGCCAAATCCTACTAATATTAGACATTTCTAAATTTGGATGTCTGTTGCTCATTCACGTTGGAACGTCGGAACGGATCGAGTAGAAATTTAAAAGACAGTGAGATTACAGTCTATAATAGTATATATGCTGAAATCAGGGGGAAAATAACAGGAACTACGCGGGTAAAACCGCGGGGCACTGCTAATAGCTAGGAGTTTTGTGACCAAACTCAATTGGGTATAAAAAAATATTATAACGTCAAACTCATACACACAACATTAAGCTTAAATCAGATTGTAATGTTCAAGTGTTCAAATTTAGAGTGATTTGGTTTCTCCTAGTCTCATTTACATTTGCGGTCTACCTTAGACATAGGCACGTTTTTACGTTCATTTAGTTTTGGGTTTTGGTGCATCCATTATCAGACTTCAGAACAACACAATAGTTCACTAGAAACTTTGAAAATGTATAGTTACTATTTGTATGTAAAAGAGAAATATGAATTTATGAGGAAAGAGCTTAGATTTTTTAACAACTACACAAAACGGGAAAGGCCGTATCCTATTCTTTACTATTACCAAGTCCCTTAATGTCGAGGAAAAAGACATCCATGACAACTCCTCCAAATATTTGGAAAAATATGCAGGACGCATTAGAAATTTGATTAGAAGAATAACCATCGTAAGATCGAATGTTTTTTTTTAATAAAATAAAGTGAAAGGACAAGCAGGACTTGTGTTTGATGGTAAGCAACATGCCTACCACATTGCAGCACAGTGACACGCAGCTATTGGAACATGAAGAGTCCAAATCCTAGCACTGCATTGCGCTTGTCACTCAGAGATGTTCTCGTTACTAGATCACCATGGTAAACCAGTATAACCTAGTAAGCCAGACAAAATGTTGAGTAAAAACTTTGAAAAAAAACGCGACATTTGTACCATCAAATCAATAGAAAGAGTCAAGTTTTGTAATATAAATTATTTTAGCTTTTAGCCAACAGAAATGTCCGCCAGTCATTTGTAATTTAAAACCACGTTGCATTTACTTCACAACACGTCAAAAATATTTCAAACATTATTGTCTCAAATTTGTAATTTTATCTGGGTTTTAGTAATTCCATCGAGCGTTCGAGACAAATATAAATGTTTGTCAATGTGGCTTTCGCAACGCTTATTCATTTATAAGGAACTGTACAAACGTAGACACTAACAGATTATTAGCTCTACATAGAAGACTTCTGTTTTAGTGAAGACCAATGGACATATTTCCCGCTGTCTTCTTTTGTGAATGTTATATGTATTGTTATCATAATTGTACGTTGGAATTTCGTTAAAGTGAATACTCAGACTCGCACATTATTTCTCTATATCTCTCTATCATCGTATTCATTAGCATACATACAAAATACACGCAAAAACATAACCCTTCTGGCAGTTGGGTTAAAATTGCCATTAAAAAGTAGGGGGCAAAATACTTCACGGCCAAAATAAATATCGACACATTAATTTGCGGAGAACAAATACGAACGTGTGGAGTGCCATAAATAAAAAGATATACGTAATTCACTTCCTTACAGAGGTAAACAGGTAAACAGGAGCGGCAACAAAAATGTCTGCGTCTGCGCGGTCCCTAAGAGTTGCAGTTGCTTTTAATTGCCCGAATCTGTGTCAGGACGTTTCCTGTAGGTACTTTGGCCGAAATCGCGAGCTTTGATCGGGTTTACTCACCTTTTACTTTCTTATGATTCAACAGGGCTTGCCTTGCCGAGTTGTTTTTGAAGTAAAAAGTTCTTTAAATCCGTTGAGGAAATTTAGACTTATGGGTTCGCAACACCGGTATGCTAATGTAGTGGTGTAGCGTTGGAGCGGTAGGGGAACAGCGTAGTAGGGCAAGCGCGTAAGATCATTTTTGGACGGATGAAATCTTGTGATTTCGCGTCAGCGACATGAGTTTTAGCGGTGTATCTGTAGCTATATGTGCTGGTGATGTATTGTGCAACATTTGTATTGTTTGTGCTATTTTTTTTATAATAGACGAGCAGCCTTAGCTGATTGGCCTATATAGGTATACCTAAATATTGAAATAACAAATTATAGGTAATTGTCTGTTAAAATAATAGTCTTTTACTATCCATTTGCCCAGTTTGATCTTGAAAGAGTTTAACGACTTTGCTAAAATAACATTCTCATGCAACCTGTTCCAGTTGTAAACCACTCTGTTGGTGAGGATGTGATATGCAGTGTTTGTCAGTGATGGCGCATGGGACAACTGGGACGTATGACGCCGACTGTCTCTCTTATGCTTCTTTAATCAGTACAGGTTCCTTATGTGAGGGATGTTATGAAATCCATTTAGGTCTACGTTTGCCAACCACCTCGCCCCGTTAGAATGTGACGTTACGGCTGAAGGTAGGGCACGTATACTCGTATACCTAGTTTACTTATGCACTCTCGATTAGAAGGCACCCAAGATGTCGTTGGTAGTGTCTTGCGCCTTTTGTGCTACTTCAAAGTTCAGTAGCCGCTTTTCTTTACTTTTATAGTTCTGCACTTGACCTCCGTATTTCCTTATGTTAAGCGACGATGCGGTCTACGATGGAGCGTGCTTACCTAGGGAAAACCCGGGAAAGCATTTGATACCAACTACTTTAGGGTACCTTTATAAAAAAATATAATAATTCGTACTATTCATACAGTTTTTAGAGCTATGTAATCAGACAAGCTTAACGCTTTTAAACAAATAAAGTCGTATTTTGCTCTATCCATTAGCATAGATGGTAAAAAAATAAATTATGCAGATACCAAATCAATGAATTATACTTTATCGTAATCATAATACGCATTAATTATCCAATGACCTAGACCACATGAAATATAACGTTGCATTGAACTAGACTGCATATTTGGTAAAGTGCAAATTGTTACGAAAGGTTTTCTGTTTTAAATTATTTTATTGATAGAACGCACCTCAACTAAACTGTGAATAATTGAATATATTATGCTATTTTTATGTTTATTTTATGTGTTATTGCTTAACATCAAGGAATTCGCAGTCAAAGGCATATCTTTATGGTATCACAGTAATAGTTCATAGTTTTATTGAAACCAAAAAGCAGATCACAGACAAGTCAATAGTTTATAAAATAAAATTGTAATGTAATTTAATAATGAAAAATAAATGCAAATGTCAAAATAGGTAAATAATACAAATCACCATCATCATCGTCATCGTCAGCCCATGTTCGTCTACTGCTGGACATAAGCCTTTCCTATAATAATATTCATGAACAAATAATTAAGAACTAAATTTCAGCATTTGATTTCACACTAATAATATTAAAAAATATATATGATCGAATTGAGAAACCTCCTTTTTTTGAAGTCGGTTAAAAAAACTTTAATGAGCCATTGATTTTTCAGTCCAGTAATTCCTGAGATTAGCGTGTTCGAAACTTTTCAGCTTTATAATTTTAGTACAGATTCTAACAACTATCTGTTTCTCTTGATTTTGCCAACCGATATACATATTATAAAAAACTTATATGTATAGATTACGGTATAAAACAATAGTATGATAAAAAATGTTAATCTTATTTTATGCTGTTTATTAATATGCTGTTAATTTTGTAACAATCTATCAATTGCAAAAATTAACGATTGTAGAGCCACTTCACAATTTATTCTCAAGACCACATTTAAATGCAAGAGGAAAATTTGAACATCGCTGACCAAAAATACGAATGATTTATTGAATGCCAAGTGGTAGGTAAAATCATCTTGCAACAATTCTGGGTTACGCGGGAAGGTAGGCAACTACATCGAAAAGAGAGTACCAATTACTTATTTGTATTAAATTTTGTTATATAAATAGATATATAAACTCTTTATTGCAATTATTAATTATTGAAAATATTAACAAAATTGATTCAGCAAAATTGAACGTTACCTGATATCTTAAATTTTCTTGACTGGACTGTATGCGCTTGAGTGGGATAAAATTAGCAGAATCTTCCTCCAGTATACTCGTAACTAACCTTTTTGTAAATGTTTGTTTTTTAATATAAAGCTCCAGCAAAGATGTTCATTCCACGAACCTTTTCCTCCCCAAACTTCAGGCGCACGAAATTATGTCAACGTTGAGAAGAGTGACCTCACTCTTCTAGCCTTCCGTTCTAGACGGTTACAGGAAGCGATGAACGCTGGACATTTTTACCTATCACTGTTTGTTGTCAACAACCAAAATAAGTAGAACCAAAGCATATCTCACCGCTAGCGATTCTAGGAGTAGATTGGTGGTGTGTAAACCACTTACAACTACACACATAGACGAAGTTTATCATCAATTTCAAGAAGCTCAGGGCACATCTAATGTTTATATCGATGCGTGGAAAAAAGGTGTGTATACTTTCGTGTAAGTAAGCAAATAGGTATACCTACTAATTTAATTTTTAAGAAATTTTACTAATGCACAACTAACGCTCCTCCTATACTAACCCAAAAGTGGCTAGATTGTAGAACCCACTTAAGGTCAACTGCTATCGTTTTAAAAATAAAACGTGTCTACTTCAGTGGGACGTATCAATTAGTGATCCAGAGTGTGTGCGCATTATTAAAAAATCATCATATAATTTCAAACAAAATAAAAACAAAAAATTGGCAATCATAGGGTCGGACAATAATAGAAGTGACTTATAACTCAGAATTTGATAGCACATTTTGGAAACCACGCGGGTGAAACCGGAGGGCGTTGGTAGTCTGAAATAAATCAAGCATTACTCTATTTCATCTTTTTCTCCATCCTTCGGTTGCCTGGAAGAGATCACTTTTAGCGATAAGGTCGCCACTTGTTTCACTAGCTTTAAGGATATATCGTTTTGTATATTGTTTTTTTTGTATTGTGGACAATAAAGAGTATCTATCTATCTATCATTACATTGTCGTCTAAATACTTCTAAGCAAGGCCATCTAGACTAGATAGTCATGGTTAGATGTGTAATGGTAACCATGGTAGCGCGCAAGTCTGTAGATGGTATTGGTCCTGAGTTCACCCGAAGATTTCTTTCATTCACGAGCGTGACACTAGCGCTCAATTCACAGCCCACGAAAAAAGAAGTTTTCATTTCAACAACTTCAGTAATCTAAAGCATTTTCTAAACGAGAGCGAACCATCATTATAAATTTCCTTCCAAAGCTTTACGCTGCCTCGTAAACGGACCTACTTATGCTAACCAAATAGCGGTTGAAATTAAAACGTCATTGGAACACAACAATTGCCTCACATAGTTATTATGATTTGATACACATACCAGCACAAATATTATACAACACATAAGCACTTGCATAATGATAATTAGGTGGGTTGGTGATAGGAGACCGCCGCGTACCAAAAGAAAAAGGTAAGAAAGAGTCTTACGTAAAATCGATCGTAAGGAGTTTTATTTCTTTTTTTGTCTAACTAGTGAGATTATCTGTGATCCAATGAGTGATTTTAAGTTCTGGTATTTCAGGTTTTAGCTTTATGAATAATTTTGTGCATGGACTAACATTTCTGTAACCATTGCAGTATTGGTAACTGGTACTATTTGATTACTTAGTAACCACTCTTTAAGTACCTATACAATGTGTTTGTCTACCCGTGTCAGACCCTGAAATGGTAAAATACATGATAAATTTTATCGACAAATCAGGCACAATTTTTTTTGTACCTTGTTTTTTTGGTACCATCTCTTGGACACTTGTATTAACTTAGTTAAAAGTTACCATGTAAGGGGGATATTGATTAAAAAATATATCATTTGATAGCTGAACGAATAGATAACAAAACGTGGTTAAACATTTGTAAAGTTATTTCAATAAAAGGGAAAAACAATCAAAACAAAAAAATACAACTTTTCTTCTCAAAGAAAAAAAAAGAAGTGTGGCACTAGGAGACTGCCGCGGTAAAGCTATTGCATGTTGCATGCATTTTTATCAACATAAGCAATAGGGATGTTAACAATTTTTCGGAATTGCTTTTATTTTGAAGAGTGACATTTGTTTACCATAAAAAATATCACGGGAAATCCGTTAAGTTGGCAACACTGCTAAGAGCATTTAGTCTGTAAAGTATATACAAATAAGATTCGAAGTCGAATGACCGAGTGGGGAGGACGGCGTTACGGTCCTCCATCCCTCTTTCTTGTGAACATAAGAAAGAGATGCACGATCACTAAAATTCGGTCCCCAGGCCCGCGATAAAAGCTATGCAATAGCTTAAAAATATTAATACCTGATTTGTCGATAAAATTAATCATTTATATTTTACCATTTCAATCCTCTCTACACGGTCGGCTCCTACACGGGTAGACAAACACATTGAATAGTAGGTACCTAAGTAAGTAGGTATTTAAATTGTTTTTAGGTATACACAACCAGCCGTATGTAAGTTAGTCAGTAGGTTTAAGTCCTCATTCAATCTATAAGCCCTCTATGCTGAACTTATGTCTGTTATAAGGTGTTTGTCTTCGTATTTTAGAGGATATCTCTTAGTTCAGTGTGCCTTTTGGGAAAGGCCTCCTCTAATATTGGTCAACACTAAATTCAGCGAAGTGTAATAAATAGCATTCAGTAAGCTAGCTTACTTAATGCAGCAAATATTGTTTGCTTGGATATGTATAAATTAAAATTAACCATAAAGGATTGGCTTGAGCAATACAATTATGATGCTTTGGAGAAATTATTTTTGAGAGTGGAATATGATAGGCAAAATATATTAGAAAAATGTGTAGAAGGTGTGGTTTTCGTTTTCTTTTTTGTAGTAATTTAACTTTAACTGCTCCATATTTGTTAAATTCTTATATATATATCTTATACGAGTACTACTATTAAATAATAATTTAGGTACTTAAATTAGTTGAACATTTTTGAGAAGACACTGTTTGCTGCAACACAGCTAACGCTAAAGCAGCAGACAGGGTTACTTATTTATACTGTGCACATTGTTTTTTTCTGGAAATAAATTATTTTATATTTTGTAACTAACTTCGAAAACGAGCTTGCCTTGAGGCTGAAGAAACGACCGCTCACGTGCTCATGGAGTGCACGGGAGTGGCGGCTCATCGGGCGAAGTTCCTGGGCACACCGGGGACGCTCCGTGAAGCATGCGGCAACGTGAAGAACCTACTGAGCTTCCTGGTGGAGTTGGGTTGGCGGGAGTGAAGCCGTCTTCTTCTCTCACACACGCAAAATAGGCGCACCGAGATGTCGAGTTGCGGAAAACAGCCCGCCTACGGAGCAGCGCCCTACGATTAAGATACGATATTGGCTTCTGAATTCAGTCGACTACATTTAGCGAAATGCTATAACCCTTTTAGGGTAGGGTCTTGCACTTTCTGTGTTAGGACAAAGCTCGATAGGCAGTAGATGCCACTCGAGACATGTTGAGGTCTCTGATTTTTTTCTGCCCCGAATCCCAGTTGTGGGGGGAGCATAAAAAGTTAAAACTTTTGCTTTTATTCCTCATCGTCATCAGCCTGTATTAGTCCACTCATGGACTCTATCTCTCCTATAATACGCAAAACCGATTCTCGGTCTTACGTTTCCAACCGCCACCAACCGTCTTTCGTATATCGTCATTCCATCTCGTCTCAGCTTTTATAACTAATTCTGCCCCTGATTAAATTAATGGTTCCTTGCAAGAATTGGTAAAAAAACAATGTTACATTATGGTCTTGAGGTTAATATGTACCCTATCTATCTTAGCTAATAATTTAGCATGCAATACACTCTTGTCATAAAAGTATAACTTTCCTGACATTGAGACTAGTTTAAAATTGCGCTTTTCAACCTGTGATGTAAAAACGACTGCGTTTTAAAAGTTTGTGTGAGTGTGTGTGTGGTATTGACTGGCCTTGTGGCTTAGTTGGTAGCAACTCTGCCTGCGCAACCGAGGGTCGTGTGTTCGATTCCCACCCAGTACAAATATATTTGTGAGATGAATACAAGTATTTCTTCTGTGTCTGGGTGTTTATATGTATAATAAGTATTATGTATTTCAAACTATTATACAATATGTATTATATCAGCTATATGTTTCCATAGTACAAGCTTTCCTTAGTTTGGGTGCAGATGGTGTTGTGTGTGAAATGTCTACCAATATTTATTTATTTAATCGTAGCCCACGAAGTAATGAACCGATTTTGATTGTTTTTTTTTTTGTTTGTTTTAAAGTCCAAAGAAGAAATTATAAGAGTATTCCGAGATTTGTTAAATTAAAATCGGATCAACCGGTACAAAGCTATCATCCCTTTGGTTAGCTTTTTTTTTTAATAATAAGTGACGAGACGAGCAGGACATGTGCCTGATGGTAATCAACATGCCTGCTACATAACAGCACAGTGACACGCAGCTATTGGAATATGAAGAGTCCAAATCATTACCTAGCACTGCACTGCGCTCATCACCCAGAGATCTAAGATGTTATATCTCTAAGCCCTGTAATTTCTCTGGAAACATTGCCCTTCAAACCGGAACACAGTAATGTTTCACATTACTGTTGCATATTATTAACTGGCAAAGGTGTGGTACTTCCCCACATGGTGGTACACACTACATAACAGCTCAGTGTCATGCTATTAAAACATGAAGAGTCCAAATAATTGCCCCACTGCGCTCGTCACGTCTATAATTTCTCTGGAAACATTGGCCTTCAAACCGGAACACATTGATGTTTGCACAATACTGCTTGGCAGTAGAATAACTTGCAAAGGTATGGTACTTTCCCAGATGGACTCCGCAAAGCGTACGTTGGTAAATAGTTGAAAACTTGTTAGGTACAGAACCTCAGTAATAATTACGTCTGAGTTGTGAATGCCACTTTTACTGTATGTATAATGATCGAATCAATACCGTTTGGTGAATGGTGTTTGCAATGTTGTACAGCAACTGGGCCGATACAGTTTACAAGAGCTGGCGTGTGTGGATAAGGAGGCAACACAGTCGTAAGAGGTAGCGAAAAATCATTTTTTTAACCGATTTCAAAAAAGGAAGACTATCAATTCGGTTGTTTTTTTTTGGTGTATGTTACGGTATAGGTCCCTCAGTTAAAAATCGATTTTATTGTTTTTTTGACGTGACAACGTCTTATAAATTGGTTTGCCGGGTGACACTTCAAGAAACTGCGTTACGCTCCGCTCACGTTATGCGCTCACAACGAGAGCGAGTGAGAGGCACGCGTCCCTTCCACTCGGGCATAGTTAGCCCGCCTAAGAGCGAGAGAGACAGACATAAAAAGTCAAAGGCACGCGTCCCTTCCGTAAAATTATTTTACCACTCAAAGTCGTTGTCACATAAAACTTTCGCCCGTATACCGACTTTACAGGCAACCAATTTTTTGTTTGTTTTGTAGATCGTAGCTCAAAGGTGGTCTCATATACATTTTATTAAAATCGGTGTGGCTATTTTTGAAATATGAACGAAATCCTAAAACTTACTTTCATTTATCTGGACGAGGTACTGATAACAAATTAAGAAATTTGGTGGAGTGTCTAAATTTTATTTTAAACTAGCGGCTCGCCCCGGCTTCGCCTGTGGTACGTTTTTATTTCCGGCAATTATTCGAATTTTGCCGTAAAAACCACCCTTGTCCTTCAACGAACATTGTAAAAGAAGAGTTGGCCAAATCGGTCCAGCCTTTGTTGAGTTATGCGCTTACCAACATTTTGCGATTCATTTTTATATTATAGATTGAAATTGGTTTTTGATTTTGTTTATTGAAGTGATAACTTCTTATTGGAGGGTAAACAGCTTGGTTACGAAACTCGTTACGGCGCCAGTCTTTTTTTTTTAACTTTAATAGGTTTACACTTGACCGCCATCTCGCCTGATGGTAAGCGACGATGCGGTCTACGATTGAGCGTGTTTACCTAGAAGAAGCCGATTCACTCTCGATTTGAAGACACCAAGATTATAACTATCAGGAAAAACCCACTCAGGCAACTCATTCCACAGCCTAGACGTTCTTATCACAAACGTAGAGTCAAACCTCTTTGTCCGTGTCTTTGGAATATCCACCATGAAACGGTGCCGCTTCTTCGAGTTACGAGAAGTACGATAGTAAAAAGGGCAAGGTGGTATAAGATCATGCAGATCAGTTGCACGCTCTCCGAAGTGTATCCGATAAAAAACCGATAAGCTAGCAATTTTGCGGCGATATTCAGTCTGTCTGGATTCCCTTTCTTTCACGCATACGACATCGATAGGCAAGCTCCTTCTCTCTCACTCTAACCCACAGATAACCGTTTTCGGACAGACACTTCCCACTTTCTCTCACTTTCTGCTTAGTGTGCGATAGAGACAAACTGCTTACAGTGAGCATAGAACCTAAAACTATCGCAGTTTTATTAATATTTATATATTTTTTATTAATATACCTCCTATATTTAAATTATAACCTTAGCTATTAATAATTGGGAGTAATTATTTATTATTATAAAACTAAAATGTAGCTACCGATTTTATTTGTCTGATAATGGTTTAGTAAAATTTATGACAGGAACAACATTTTTTAATTTATAAGTAACTAACTGTAGGTACCCTGCCAGTCTTCGCTGTGGCACATTGTGATACAAAAATTAGATAAAAACATTCCTTGATGCGGATTATATATCATTGTAAAATTTCAGCTCGATCGGTGCAGAACTTTTTGAGTTTTTGAAGCGTACACAAACCAACATAACGTTTTTATATATAGAGATAGAGAAATAGATTTTGCTTGTGACATTTTATTTTTATTTTTGCAGTTATACTTAACTGCAAACTAGATTGCTATCTGATAAAAGAATAACGTAATTGTATTTTTTACTGTACCGTTTTTCCACGTTGGATTCAATTTTGGTTTTATAAATTTTGCAAAACGCATGTGAATCTTTACTAATGTTATAAAACAAAAGAGGTTTTTGTTGAGACGCGTTAACCTCAGGAGTTACTGGATTTCAAATTTTTATTGTTGGATATATACGTTATCCCTGAGTGCTCTAAGCTATTTATTTATTTTATAGCTATATATTATGTAACACGAGTGGGGTCGGAGCAGACCGCTAGTGGTTAATAAAGAATAAATATTTCATTAATATACTCCACCCGCTGTCGCTTCCGCGTATAAACTGCCAAAATACAGTTACATAACCGTTAACGATGATACAACGCGTACAGGCTGATCAAGAATGCATCAACATCGTCGCCTTGACATAGTGCTCATAGAAAACACATAAAAGCTGTAATAATCACGATGAACTTTGATAAAACGTAGTCATCTTGTATTTCACTGTTTACGTCGTGTGTAGGTAGGTATACGTAGTATCGCTTGTTTATGGTATTGCAATAACAGCCACCGTTTAGAACTGTGTCGCGGCTGTTAAAGCATAGTATTTTGGAATTAGAAAATAACTTATATTAAAAAAACCTTATTTTATTACCTAGGTACAAACCTACTTGTAATACAATTAAAGAACTAAAAAAAATAATGGCTATCATCCAGCTCCATCATCAGACCCAAAGTACTCAACAAGATAATTCAATAACCCAAACCCCAAAGTCGATGAGGTTGTGTCATTTCAAATTCGTTTAGGCGTTCCGTGGTGATTGAGCAACAAACATCCAAAGGTTATTACAATTGTAGTAGGATTAAACTACCTAATTATCTCTTTTCAGTAACCTGATTCACAATCCAATCCGATTGATCTCGACACGGAATCATCCGTCAAGAATGATAATAACAAGGTTTGTCAATTCGAATTTGAAGCGTTCGAAATTTAGAAAAAAATACGTTAGTTGGGGCCTAGCTGAAATCTTATTACTAGGATACTAGGCCATATTCTGGTTTTGCAAGTTACGGCTGGTCTTGTCGGGAGAACGGCGCCGTGAGAATAATACGGAGACCCCGGGTTCAAACCCCACACGCACCACTGTCTTTTCGAAGTCATGTGCGTAATGCCGCTAACTTAAAAACGGTGAAGGAAAACAGCGTGAGGAAACCGACATGTACCTAACTAGAACCTTTCGAAGTCATGTGTCATCCACCAACCCGCACTGGGCCAGCGTGGTGGATTATGGCTTTAACTCTCTCCTTGCGAGAGAAGGCCCGAGTCCCAGCGGTGGGAACATTTAATGGGCTGTTGATGATGATGATTCTGGTTTTGACAATGTCAATTGGACTAATTGACATTGTGCCTTGCCTACAGCCCTTTTTATCAAGGCAGTTGATCTCTACGGCCTACCGTGGTATTTGTTTAGTAAAGAGTAACGAAACGAGCAACACACCTGCCCGTAACAGCACAGTGTCACACAGCTGGAACATGAATAATCGAAATCATTACCTAGCACTGCACTGCTGACCCAGATATATATAATGTTTTAAATATCGGTGGACAATTCACACACAACACCATCTGACCCCAAACTAAGTAACTCTATGTCCTGTGATTTCACAGGAAACATTGTCCTTTAAACCGTGAACACATCCGTTTTTTGAACACAGTGATGATTTCACATGCTTGGCGGTAGAATACCTGGCAAAGGTGTGGTACTTCCCCAGGCGGACTCTCCAAATAGTCCTACCACTACAAAAGCTCGGTTTGGTTACGGCTAGCAAAGAATATTCCCCTCTACTAACCGAATTGTAGGCCTGTCTTTTCCATACCAAGCAGTAATCATCATCATTCGCCTACCCTTATCCCACTTTAGGCGGGGTCGGTACAACATGTACGTTTCCTCCATTCATCTCTGTTATCTCCAGATCTACGGTCACTCCTTTCCTACTCATATAGTCTTTCACACAATCCATCAACGCTTTTGTTTGGTCGACCTCACCATGGCATCCATCTACATCCATACCAAGCATATACATCTTTAAAAATATGAGGAAGAGTCTACGAGGGAAATCTACGCATATAATGCACCTTCTTCATGTATTGTTATAGAGTCACAACCTCCTTTAGCATTAAGCTTTCATTCAAATTATATAAACATCGAGCAGGGCATTGTCAATGTCTGAGCGTTGTCGTGGTGACATCATGATTGGGTCGTATTGTGGACAGAGAGAATGGAGATGTATACGAGAGTTGTGTAAACAAGAGTTTGCTAGTACAGTTGATAGGATCCAATGATGTTTATCATGAATGCGCTGCTCTCATACTAACTATATTTACTACTTACTGAAATATGGAATTGTGACGCTAAATACAAAATTGTAAAGACTAATGATTTTCATTTATGCTAGCACTGACCATTAACGCCCACAATTAGAATCCTATATGCCATGATAAGGCCTTCCTGATGTCGATGGGAAACTCACAAAAGTAATATTTCCCCGACATATTTTTCTTTTTAAATATATATTTCTTTTGTGCGTGTGTTTGTCACTGAACTCCTCCTAAACGGCTGGACCGCTTTGAATGATTTTTTTGTATGCGTTTTGGTGATGCCCTGGGTGGTTTAGATTCATAAACCAGCCTGTCAAATGGCGTTGCAGTCGGTATATAGGTTATTATCCGAGCGAAGCGAATCTTATACCTTTAAACGACCAATTCTTGTAGGTATATATATATATCTACAAGAATTGTTTGGAGGATGTATATATATATATATATAATCTGAATCTCGGAAACGGTTCGAACGATTTTCATGAAATTACGTATACAGGGGGTTTCGGGGACGATAAATCGATCTAGCTACGTTTTATTTTTTTAAACATCATTTTATGCGCGTTTTTAGACAGCGTAAAACTCCTACAATGACATCAGAATACGATAATTTATTTCACCACTGTTCTTTAAGTCTAAATTGCTCAGAAGGAATATGCTCGCCCTCGGATTCAACAGGCCCCGGTTCGAATCCTGATGGTTACACTCGGGATTTTTCTTCTTGTTCTTTTTTTTCTCAGAAAATCTTATAGGTACTTAGGGCCTTTTATAAACTCATTTAATTCGTATCTAAGTAGGTCTAAGTAAGTCATCACTATGTAATTCGTACCTGCCTAAATATCATTAAAAAAAACGAGCAAAGCTCGGTCAACCAGGTACTTTTATATTAATTTGATTGTTCATACAGTTCGTGTGTACACATGTTGCACAGAAGCTATTACAAAGGTACTTTTGTAATTGTTGCACGCTTAGTTTTCGTTGTAAAGGTTCTCTGAGTAAGAGGAATTTCAAGGACCCGAGTAATTCAGTTTCATAACTCACGACCATTTACAAAACATTTACTTATATGGTATATTCTTATGATTATTAATTAATTTTACTAGCACATTGTTAAGTACTTAGACATATTGGATGAGTACGGTTAGCGTATTAATATTGTAAATAAAATAACCTTTTAATATTCCATTTAAAAATTGGTTGCCTGTAAAGTCGGTATACGGGCGAAAGTTTTACGTGACAACGACTTTGAGTGGTAAAATAATTTTACGGAAGGGACGCGTGCCTTTCACTTTTTATGTCTGTCTCTCTCGCTCTTAGGCGGGCTAACCATGCCCGAGTGGAAGGGACGCGTGCCTCTCACTCGCTTCGTTGTGAGCGCATAACGTGAGCGGAGCGTAACGCAGTTTCTTGAAGTGTCATCCGGCAAACCAATTTATAAGACGTTGTCACGTCAAAATGTTCTTTGTAAAATTAATTGCACTATTTGTTTTACACGTTGTACATAATAATATAAAGTACCCACTAGACATTCGTGGCAATTTATATATCATGAATAAATAGGTTTAATTTAGTGTTATTTTTTTAGTTCAAGTTTAGTTTAGTTTGGTAGATCATATTTCCGAGTTGGTACCATATATTTTTTATCAAAAGTAATGAAGCTGTTTTTCGTATCAACAAAAGTCTAAAATTTGCTTTCATCGATGATAAGTTTACTCCGGAAACAGCAGTAACAGCACTAATGTTGCACGATACATCACCTTTATAGCTACATACTACTATTACGTATGTTGGTGACGCGAACCTAAAAAAACCCTACTAAGAAGTTTCCAACTTGACTGAGGAAGCGTTCATTTCAAAAATATTTATATATACCTACATATAAAATATTTATTGTAATTTTGAAATGTAACTGTTGTAAGGCAGGGATATATCGAGATTTCTGCAGGTCTACCGCCTCCCTGCTTTCTGCTATGCTTTGACGTCATCGGCTAATTTGATAACGCCGATGAAAGCAGACATCTGCTTTCCATATGCAGCGGAACTGAAAGCAGCAGGTCTACTACGAAGTCCGAAACACGATATATCGGTCGAAGTTATGGACGTTTCATACCACGAAACATAATCGATCGGTTGATGTGATCGGGCGTTTCGTTCATCCCGACCGACACTGATTTGACAGTTTTTGTGTCATCAACCGACCGATTGTGTTTCGTGGTATAAAACGTCCATAACTTCGGCCGATATATCGTTTATCAAACTTCGTAGTAGACCTGCAGATGTAGTTGTGTGCTTTCATCGGCAAAAGACGAAAGCAGGAGAGGTATGCCCGAGCTACACGAGGCCAGTTTTTCAAGCTAGGATAGCAAGCTAACAAGTTAGTACGTTTAGCTTCGTGTAGACAACGCTACGCGACGCTAGTTTTGTCTACACGAAGCTAGAAGTTAGCTTGAAAAACTAGCTTCGTGTTGCTCGGGCATTAGTGATAGACAATCAAGTGTCTGCGAAGGAGTGTAGCTTCAAGGCCCAGATACGCCGGTTTCGATAGATGCGCGTAGGCTCGCCCATTTCATAATACCGTTATTATAATTGGTTACGTCAGACAACCCGTTAATGAACGCTCAATTATTGCTACGTAACCGCCATTACTGCGGAATGCACTGATCTGCATACGTTGTTACTTAATAACACCTTTGCTGGACAGTTAGACGAGTGCGTATTTGCCAAACATTTGGCAAATTAAGTGTTACAAGTCCAATGAAATTTTTATCTAGATTTTGGCACATATTTGTTAAGTTCCAATTGACTTCAAAAAAGGTTCTCAATTCGTTTAAATTGCTAATCGATTTTGACGATTGTTTTTATTTTATCGATTTTGATGGCATCTTGACTTACTATGACTTATGACTTAGTATAGTTTAGAGATGCCCCCTTAGAAATTTTATCGAAATTGTTGTGGTGATTTTTGAAATATGAACAAACTAGTGTTAGTAAGCCAGCAAACTAGTACGTACTTCTAGCCTCGTGTAGACAAAACTAGCGTTACGTAGTGTTGTCTACACGAAGCTAGAAATACTAGCTTGAAAAACTAGCCTCGTGTAGCTCGGGCCATAAATTATTCAATAACCATACTTAGTAATAGGCGTAACGAATCATTTTTGGAATCATTTTAGGAAACTGGTTTCATAACAAAAGTCACTTGAAATTGAATAGGTTATCAAATAGTAAATACATTTTCTAATAATTTCGTACTTTTAAAATGAACTTACCCATCCAGTTTCGAATGATCACAAAGTAAGTTTAACAAAAAATATCAAAATTTAAAATTGGTACATATTTTATTATATTTAAATACTGTCCTTATCCATACTAATATTATAAATGCGAAAGTAACTCTGTCTGTCTGTCTGTCTGTCTGTCTGTCTGTCTGTCTGTCTGTCTGTCTGTCTGTCTGTCCGTCTTTACCGCCTAAACCAACCAACAGATTTTGATGAAATTTGATACATAGATAGAATAGATCCCGAGAAAGGACATAGGCTACTTTTGTTCCGAAAAAAGGGTTGAAAGGGTTAAAATAAGGGATGAAAGTTTATATGGAAAACTTCGTCATTGTTGAAGAACTATGAAACTTTACGTCTAGATATTTAACACGAAACCATAAAATGTATGTTTTAGCAGTTTTGTAGTTTCGAACTGTAGTACCTACGGGGGTGGCATTGGGGGTGAAAGTCTGGAAGTTCAATATTATTGAAGATGGGTGCAGCCACTAAATGGCGTATCAGACAGAATTTTTGATAGTCGACGAGATTTCCATGGTGTCTTATCAAATGTTATGCATGATGGACGCTCGATTAAGGCAAATTAAGAACTGCGAAAATGAGTTTTTTGGAGGAGTAAACGTATTACTTTTCGGTAATCTTTTACAACTGCCTCCTATAAAATGATCAGGAACACCTGTTTCCAATTCTAATATTAAATTATATATATGAAAGTAACTCTCTCTGTCCGTTACCGTCTAACGCCTAAGCCACTTAAAGAGTTTGTTACAATTTGGTGCACAGATAGACTAGACTTAGGAAAGGACAACGGCGACCTTTTATCACAGAAAAAGAGTTGAAAAGAGTGGAAATGTGCATGCATGTTAAAAGTGTGCATGGAAGGATCTTTGCACTCTTTGTATGCTATTTTTAACCGACTTCTAAAAACGAGGAGGTTATCAATCCAGTTGTATTTCCAATTGTGAATCAATTTAGATGGTTATTTTTTTGGTTGGTAGATTATAGTTCAGAGGTGGTCATATAAATTTTATCGAAATCAGTGCGGCGGTTTTTGAAATATGAACAACAAACTAAAATTTGCGTTCATGTAATCAGACGATATATCTACTAATATCTACTAATAGACTCTAATAAAATTTGGTGGACCGTCCCAATTTGATTTAAAATTAAAGTCTGTTTTTGATTAATTTTTTGAGAACATAGTTTTTTTGTAATTTGTCGTGTAAATTCTACATTTATTAATAAATATAAAACTTTGACTTAGACCGATTTTGATTAGGAAACGTGAATTTGTATGGTAGTAGACATACGAGTAGGTACTGCCTCAATTACTTTAGTAAATATGTGGCGCGGACGAAGTCGCGGGTAAAAGCTAGTATCAAATAATTTAATACAATTGCAGGACCAGTCGTCACGCCTATTAAGTACTTATCATCAGATAGCGCGTCATTAGTTTGTCTACTGTTTTTGTTTAAACATACATAATATGAAAACAAAAGAAAACGAAAGTAAAATACGACTGTCTCCGCTTTTATTTTAAAGACAGATTTAAAGCGTAAATCCAAGTTGAATAACTTATAAGATCTAATTCCCCATTCACTGGGCAGACACGCCTTTTAGAATACTTTCATCTTTCTAAATCTGCAAAGTTTGGTTTTAACACTTTCTACAAAAAGAAAACCAGCTGTGGTCATTATGTGTAATGATTTGTAATAACACGGTATTGTCGTAGGTAAAATGTTTTTGTATAAATCTTACGTATGATCGTAGTAAGGCTGTTTGCGGTGACCGTCTAGGGCTCAAGGAAATACCATAGCTTTGCCAGTTATTCTACCGCCAAGCGATCATGTAATGTAAATATTGTTGTGTTCTGATTTGATCAGCAATATTTCCATAAAAATTACAAGATTTTGAGATGTTCACACACATTTTTTTTTTTTAACTTTAATAGGTTTACACTTGACCGCCATCTCGCCTGATGGTAAGCGACGACGCGGTCTACGATGGAGCGTGTTTACCTAGAAGAAACCGATTCACTCTCGATTTGAAGACACCAAGATTATAACTATCGGGAAAACCCACTCAGGCAACTCATTCCACAGCCTAGACGTTCTTATCACAAACGTAGAGTCAAACCTCTTTGCCCGTATCTTTGGAATATCCACCATGAAACGGTGCCGCTTCTTCGAGTTACGAGAAGTACGATAGTAAAAAGAGCAAGGTGGTATAAGATCATGCAGATCAGTTGCACACTCTCCTAAGTGTATCCGATAAAAACCTGATAAGCTAGCAATTTTGCGGCGATGTTCAAGACATGTTTTGTTTAGTCACAGAGGGTGCTCACTGATCAGTGCAGTGCAGCCATAAACAAATCATACTGAGTTTCTGAACTAAGAGAAGCGCTAAAAATATGTATTTAAAACTATAAATAAATAAAATACTGTTGGTTTCTACCCGACTGAAAGAAATTGTAAATTACTTTAGTCCCACATATCTTCCAAACGGCTGGAAGGATTTAGACCATTAAGATATCGTTAGATTCGTCTCACTCAGCTAAGTGTCCTGAAACAGTTATTTGTACCAGTTGTTGTGTTGTTTTTATCTGTTGATTTATTTGCAGTCGAGTTTTTAAAATTAATGTTATTCTAAAATACCTACTTTTTAAATATTCTTCATAGACTTGAATATACTTTATTTCCGTTATTTGCCAACTTTCTTGTAAAGAAAGTCACATGATACTAAGATTGTAACCATCGCAAAAACCCGACACTGGCAACACATTCCACATCTTAGACGTTCTTATCACAAAAGTGTATTCAAGCCTCTTCATTCGAGTCTTTGAAACATCAACCATGAAACGATGTCACTTTTTCGAGCTACAAGCGGTCTGACAGAAAAAAAGGCAAGGTGGTATTACTTCATGCAGGTCAGTCGCACACTCTCCGATATATTTGCGTCTCAAAAACGCATCATTGTCACCATTCAACTAATGAGTATGTAGAGTTACTTCACAGTGAGTGGTCAATCCGCGGATACAAGTCGCAGTCACGCGTGGTCGGTCTTCATACTCCGATGATGCGCAGATTACAGCCTGACGGACTAAAGCCTAGACTCCACTAAAGTGGAGAAGAGACGAGAGTAGATCGCTATATTGCTGTTTTTTCATTCAAAGGGCTGTCATGGGGTCATAAAGGCTGGGTCCAGAACCTAGATGGATCACTAACAAGTAACGAGTTGCGAAATAACGTCAAAAAGTTGCCACACCATAAATTTAAAATAGACCTGACTGAATACTTACCAGTGAGCTTACTAGAGAACTGTTTTTACAAAGTCACAGACTATCTTAAATATTGATATACTGACATAAAGAATATTTAAAATTTCGTATTCCAATAAGCTGCAAAATGTGTAAAAATAAATTTGTATTGGAACTTGACGTCACTGATATCAAATTGTTTTATCCCAAATTGACTTGCTTAGACATTTCTCAACAAAATTAATATTGCAAGCCCGAAATGGTCAAACTGTTGTGTCCATCATGATTGTATTAATTATGCCAACATGATTATATTTAATGACATCTTTTCTACACAGTTATAGCAATAAATAATTTCGATTTCTGACTAATAGAAAAACACGCACGCACTTATCGCACGGTCTTGTGACTTGACCAATACTATGTTTGTGACCCCCTGGCGCCTGGCGCTTTAGAGATTTTCGGCGCTAGCAGAAAGTGGAACTAAATTGAAATGAACAGGCTAGGCAAGTAATTAAATATCAACGATCCAAGTTATTGGCCTAGCTGCTATGAAATGGCTGATTTTCACTGAGGAAGCTATCTAAATGGCGCTGTTTAGTAAAGAGGCTATGCTGTTAATTTGCTGCGATAGATAAAAATATATATAGCTTTTGTTGAAAAATATATCTTCTCATCTCCGTTTAAAACATTTCCGCTTTGGTGGAGTCCGGACCTAATAAACCCAGCTGTTCACTGCTCGGTCCAGTCGTTCGCCACTCACGTTACGTCACTGGGTAACTGGAATATTCAGGCTTATTACGTTGAGTTATCCTACTAATATTACAAATTCGAAAGTGGAATGAAGATGTTTGTTGCTCAATCACGTCGCAACGGCTGAACAGATCGGGCTGAAATTTAGAGCACAGATAGTTTATACAGTGTACAGGCTACTTCTCATGGAAAGGAAAATGGCGGGAACTACTTAATGGTAAATATCACTTGCATATAGTTTAGAGATAGACCATAGCAAACAGTAAGATTAAAAAATAATAACGTAACCGTAGAGAAGAATAAGAATAAGAAGTCCGTGTAAAAGGCCATTGTAGACTTGCTGGGCATGCTTCCGACTGATTATCTTTGTTACTCATAGGCAATGACACTCTTGTGCGTAAAAGACTTCAAAGTCTTGATCATCGCCGCAAGATTGCTAGCTTATCGGTTTTTTATCGCATACACTTCGGAGAGTGTGCAACTGATCTGCATGATCTAATTCCACCTTGCCCTTTCTTCTATCGGACTTCTCGTTCCACAAAAAGGCGACATCGTTTCATGGTTGATGTTCCAAAAACGCGAACGAAGAGATTTGACTCCACGTTTGTGATAAGAACGTCTAGGTTGTGGAATGCGTTGCCTGAGTGGGTTTTCCTCGATGGTTACAATCTTGGTGTCTTCAAATCGAGAGTGAATCGGTTTCTTCTAGGTAAGCACGCTCCATCGTAGATCGCATCATCGCTTAACATCAGGCGAGATGGTGGTCAAGTGCGAACCTATTATAGTTTAAAAAAAGTTATTTCTGGATATTCATAGGTCTTTAGATGATTCAGACGTGCTTAGTGTATTTAGTAAGGTATAAAGTATTAATTCATTTATTGTAATTATAGTTTTATTATTTACGTACTCGTCTAGAAGAAATAAATTGAGATCCTCTGTGTAGTTGATCAAAAATAGACTTATTACCTTAATAAAGCACGCAGAACATCAGCTAACTTCCGCTCCAGATTTACGCGAAATTGGAACTGGCAGGATGGCGTTACAACCTTGGCAACAGAAGATCACTGAACAGACCTCTTATTGTCACACACGTAAGGTTCACAATATACAATGGCAACTTATTGTGCAATACATTCTTCGTCACACGGGCTAGTTGTAATGGGTTAGTAGCTCGCAAGGTTGACGATTACAAGGGTTAGTTGGAAAGGATAGAAATAATGAGGTATTCTCAGATGAAGCATAGATAAGGCCATTAAGTAAGCGTAAGTTTCGGCTGGTCGAATGGCGACTACCGATCCGGAGACCCCGGGTTGAAATCACACGTGCACCACTATGTTTTCGAAGTCATGTGCGTAATGCTGCTAACTTGAAAACAGCGTGAGAAAACGGACATGTTCTGACTAGCAAGGATCTAAGTTTGGATCATTGCATCTATAGTATTAATCTTAGGGAATATTTGCTACTGTCGCTTACATTTTACATAAATACACGGGTAACTCACGTTTAATATAGTCAGTCCAGCCCGACTCAAGTTTCGATCGCGTCCGGCGATCTTTTTCAAAGAGAGTGCGCGCGCGGGTTCGCAGCTCGTTTAGCACTGTAGTTTTCATACTAAAATCGCTTTCATTTATTTATTACAAATTACCATTCTACCGCCAAGCAGTAATGTGCAAACATTACTGTGTTCCGGTTTGAAGGGCAATGTTTCCAGAGAAATTACAGGGCTTAGAGATATAAGATCTTAGATCTCTGGGTGACGAGCGCAGTGCAGTGCTAGGTAATGATTTGGACTCTTCATGTTTCAATAGCTGCGTGTCACTGTGCTGTTATGTGTCAGGCATGTTTCTTACCATCAGACACATGTCCTGATCGTCTCGTCACTCTTTATTTAAAAATAAATAAATGAAAGAAAACTTTTACTCAGTCCTTTTACAGCTGAAATTATTAATTATGTTATTGTTGTTATTTTAAATTATTATTAACTATCAATGTAATTACCTACCTACAAATTTGTACCTACTTGACGAGTCTGCTGAGAAATACTCAGGATGTTTCGTTATAAATATTTTGTGAATGTAACTAGCATAGACAATAATTCTATTCTCATGTACCTAGAATATTTCGAGGTCATGTGTGAACCTCCAACCCGCACTTGGCCAGCATGGTGGATTATGCCCGTGACTACTTGCGAGATAAGACCCCGAGTCACAGCAGTGGAAACATTTAGTTGACTACTTATGCTAAGTAGGCTATTCAATGTTCCCACTGTTAGAACTTTTAAAAAAAAACAATTATGTAACAGAAAAAAAACATACGTGTCGAATTGATAACCTCCTCCTTTTTGAAAGTCGGTTAAAAAATAGCAATTAACTTTAGTTTTAACTAATGCAGTTAGCATAGGTCTCTCTCGATCGTTGTCTACGGCGAAATTTAAAATTGATGTGTTCAAATCTCTTCCTAGTAATGCGCTAGGCTCGTCACCCGTAGATGTATGACGATTTGTCCCCATGTCGTACTTTTTTCTGTGATCATTGCTCTTTAAATATGAAAACAGAAATGTTTGTTAAAACTCTATACATTTCGATACCTTAATTTGCAAAACGAATAACTCCATGGTAGCAAATTTGACAGGGGCCACTAAAAACTTAATATAAAAAAATTTTAGGCTCTAAAATCCCTATGGAAATTGTGTTTCTTATTAACTAATAACCACTTAAATATAGAAAATACCAGTTGTACGCACTAGATTTTAGTGGTGATTTAGTATGACCCCTGTGAAATTTGGTACTATGTAGTTATTCGTTTTACAAATTTTATATTTATGGTATCGATTTACAAAATATACTTGCGCTAATTTTTACCGTGAGAAAAAACTAACGAAGAATGGCACCTACGCTACTATAAACTTTTTTTTTATTCGACTATTATCGCCCCCCCCACCCTCCTTGCTGCCCCCTCCATAAAATTTCAGGCTGCGACCGCTCCAGACAGTATTAAAATTTAACATAGATATAGTTTGGTATATTTAAACTTTTCGCGACTTTTGCATCTTCGTCCTTACGTCATTCCGTCCAAAAGACTTCAATTCTACTGAATAAGAATAACTCTATAGTGAAAAGTACCTTTAGTAAAAAAGGTCATGTTCTAGGTAACTGCTGTTGATGTTGCTAGCTGTTAAATAGTAACCCTTCAATCTCCAAAAGCCGCTAGTTCGTAATCAAGATCAACTTTCACTGTAAAACCGTTTAGGTAAGTACCTTTCGAAGTTTCGCCCATAACACAATGGCCTTGTGGTGAGCTGTGTACTGTTGATGATATAATAAAAATACAGGGTACTGGAAATCAGCCTGCTCCCATTTAACGTGTTAGATAGATAGATAGATACTCTTTATTGTACACACCAAGAACAAAACAAAAAACACTTATAATTATAATTATTGTTCTGGATCTTTAAACAAACAACTCTTGTTTTACGACACTTTTTTTTAGATTTGTTGTCCTGTCTATCCCTGCTTAGCTCTATGCGCGGCTGCACTTCTTTAATTTATCGAGCGTTATTAACTTATTAACGATTTTGAGTGCATTCACTCATTCACAGAATACTGGAGACTCAGGCTAGGAACTCATGTAGCGATTTTCACCCGCGCCTGCCGCGGTTGAGGAGCTATATATATATTTTATTTACAGGCCGCGGGTTCGTTTCCCACCCAGTGCAAACATGTGTGTGATGAATTCAAATTTTGTACTGTGTCTGGGTGTTTCTAACTATAATAAGTATGTATTTCCAACTATATAAGTATTAAATCAGCTATATGGACATCATAGTATAAGCTTTGCTTAGTTAGGGATGGTTTTGTGGGTGAATTGTCCACCAATATTTAATTACTAGATGTCCGCTCCGGCGTCGCCCGTGGTACATTATATAGCACTGATCAGGATCCCGTACATATACAACGGTGAAAGAATGACTGAAATCGGTTCAGTCATTCCTGAGAATATCGCTTTCAAACAAAACAATGCTAAGCTTTCAATTTCTGGCGATTGACAATGACATTGACTATCTAGATTTAGATAGATAGATAGATAGATACTCTTTATTGTACACACCAAAAACAAAACAATACAGTAAAAGAAATACATTAAAACTAGTGTTACAATCGGCGGCCTTATCGCTAAAAGCGATCTCTTCCAGGCAACCTTGGGATGTAAATGTTTTTAGAAGTAATAAAAAGCGGGAAGTGCTAAAAAGAATAATAAGATGATCAAATGTGTTTACAACTGTAAAACGTAAATAAATAAATAAACATACATACTAATAGAGTTTACATACTATTACATGCAATATTTGTAAAATATACTAATAAATATATAATAAATAACTGTAGGTATATCAATATCCAGAAAATAAATCAAACCATTATTATCAGAAGAAAAATTAACGAGTTGAAAAAGATAAATGAATTAAATGCATATAAAACCATAGTTGATATATAGGCAAATCTAATAGTAAAGAAAATAAGATATGAGATTGTGACTACAGCTTGGACAAATAGTAATTTTTAACATGAGCTTTAAAAGAATTGAGTGATGGCGATTTAATTCTTTTTTTCGACCAAATTGACTAATTTATTTAATTCTAATCTTTTTAATGGGTTTTTTTAATAAGTAATCAATCTGATGACATTGTAATTTAAATAAATTTTTGCATACCTCTCACGAGGAAAACATAATGGACCTAATTGTAAAAATGACACCAAATTTATCTACATATGTTTACGCAAATAAACCTCATTTCATTTCAAACACCTCTTCAGCTACCTGCTACGCCTCCTGTCGGAAATTGGTCGTACCATCTCAGATTTAGAAACAAATTTGATTAGCAAAGGTTTTATATTCAAGAGGTATGTAATTTGCGATATTCAATAATGCAATCTTAGACACATGCTGTCATGTGTCATGTCAAAGCACGAAACGTACGAAAACTCTCAAAAAGGAATATTTTTTCCCGATTTTGTTACATTCTTGATTCATGCTCCGCTTCTATTAATAGTAGCGTTATTTTCTACAGCCTATAGCCTTCCTCGACAAATGGACTATCCAATAGAAAAAGAATCTTTCAATTCGGACCAGTACTTCCCGAGATCCTAGCGTTCAAACAAACAAACTCTTCAGCTTTATAATAGTAGTATAGATTTCAAAAATCACGAGCTCCGCTTATTTTCGCGGCTCCGCAGCCGCCGCGTTTGGGATTATCGCGAGCGTTGGCTGCATCACCGAAGACCAACCGAGAGCTCAACTTACAGATCGAGTCCTTCACAATCACTACCATTCAACAAAATCACAATCGGTTAACAATTAACGAAAACAACCGACGTCAGCGTTCCATTCCAAATACTTAACTTTCCGCGTTATAAATTTTCCAATTTCTTTATAATACACAAGCGGCCCGTTCCGGCTTCGCTCGGGTAATAACATAGATACTAACTGCAGCGCCATTTGCCGGGATGATTGGTGAATCTAAACCTTTCAGGGCCCTATCCAAACGTAAACAAAAAAGTTCATTCAAATCGGTCTAGCCGTTTAGAAGGAGTTCACTTACAACGAAAAGTGGCATTGATTTTTATATATAAAGATAAGCAGCTAGTCAGCTGTTTAACTGCACATGCAACTGGACATTTAACTCAAATCTCCCACCTCCAACCCCATCTCCCATCTTCATTTATCTAAGTTGGTTAGTATCGCTTTGTATGTAATTAACAAGGTTTCTGTTTGGAATTCACTCCCTTGGACCAGTATACGCGAACCAAGTAGCGGGTTAATAAATACAGTAAATAAACAACTTAATTAACATTCAAATGCATTATTCACAGTCATTACAGCATTATAATTAAAACACCCTTCCTTTTACGTAAGAAGATAAAACACAAATTACGAATCCTACTTCTACTAACGTTACTAATATTATAAATGTCAATGTTTGGGTGCTTGCAGGCCATATTTTGCCTAAACTTTTTTAAGCGTGCAATTTCTCAAAATTGGAATATCTAGAATTTATTTGGTCTGCCAACGGTGTGCCTTTGGGGGCACTGCGTGCTCCCGCGTGTCCCGACTAAATATACCGTTTAGATGTTTTTGGCTCTAGTTTTTCTTTGGTACTCAACCACGCCGGATTGACACGTAGGATACTTTATATCCCGAATTTAATAATTAAGCTACGGGATACACCACGAGGCGCGGCTAGTTCTTAATAACGTAAGAAAACTAGATCACTCTAATCCTGTATGCAGGTATACACGCGCAATTTACTAGAAATGTAAATTAATTGAATTGACGCGACGTAAGACACGCTATAGAATATTTATAGACACTTTTCTTGCCTTTAACTCTGTTACCCATAACGATCCACAAAGTACGTAAACATAAGTTGACTAGAACATTGTGTAGAGCATGCCAACAGTTTAAAACTGACATCGAATCTGAATTGCCCATATTAAAATAATTAAAAAATACACAGTATGTCCTCTTTTTTTTTGAAATCATTAAAATTGGTGGACATTTACAATATCTAGCTTCAAACCAAACAAAGCTTTTATCAGATAGCGATAGCTGACTTAATACAAAAAATACATAATTACCATACATGCATAAGTAAAATTATTTTCAAGCCTAATATCGAGTGGGGAAACCAGCATGTTCTTAGAACGAATTTTCCGAGGATATGTATTATCAACCCGCACAGAGGCAGCGTGGTGGATTATGGTCTTAACTCTCACCTTGTAACAGAACGCCCCGAGTCCCAGTAGATCATTAAGTGGACTGCTCATGAAAATAACAGCAAACGTTATTTTCATAGTTAACTAACTAACTTATTAACTGAACTACAGACAGCTGACCTATAAACTACCTGGTTACATAACAGGCACTTAATACCCGAAAAGGGCATGCTTATATTAAAATTTTTATCATTCAATAGAATTTTGACTTGAAAATATTATTATAATTTATGTTATTTTACATGTAATTTTACATTAGTACCATATTTTTACAGAATTTATTGTATTCTGACGTGTAACAGGATTTATGAATAAATTATTATGATTTTTTAGTATGACGATCATAGACAATTAAGAATGGCATGAAGGACCAATGGCAATAAGACGATATTTCTCATTATATTCTTAAACCCTATTGATATAGTAATCTCATTTATTCCTTTTCCTTAAGTTTAAGTTGTTATAATATTCTTATAAAACAACATAAAACATTACAAAACCCGAAACCTAGATCGCAGTTAGCAGTGGGGCCGGCCTCTAGCTACCGGTGGTTAGGGTGGTGATTGCTGCAGAGTGAGGAACCTCCTGACGATGCGTGCTGTGTCGAGGATGACTGCCTTCTGTATCTGACCCTTGTTGCACCCTCTAGCGTAAGATTTTGGTCGAGGCTTTTCACTTGTTAGTCGAGACTCTTCGCTAAAATAGTAATTACTACACAAACAACTGTTTTAGGTGGCTCATCCTTATTCATTACGTCCCTACAACCTATTTCATATGACAAAAGAACTTGCCATCGACTTCGAACACCAATTACCTACTAAACCACTCATATACATCCATACACATCGTTCGAGTACATAGCACAGCCCTAACACCAAGCTCGGGAACAATGTCTTTGACGGGAGCGAGCGCCGCACCAATCAGAGCTCTCGAGAGCTAGGGGTGGCAGCGGAACTTTGCGAGGAAATTCAATTAAACTTGAGCGCCCGCTTTTATCTGATCATTCCGTGGAGAGACCGGCTACGTAACGAGATGGTCTAGGGGTGACACTCTTGTACGCGTAGTTATAGATATTTAATTGCATGATTGATAAATAGTGATGCATACAAACATTTGAAATACAATTAGTAATATATTATTCTTAGATTTACGAGAGTGTTGAATAAACATTTATATTCTTATCTATATCATTTATTAACTTGGATGTCTATTTGCATTTTCCACCTGGGGTGCTACTTAAACCGTTAATTCTACAGCTAAGTAACAATTTCTAAACATTACTGTGGTTCAGTATGAAGGTAAGGCAAGGTTTTTTAGGCACAATATTTTCAAAGTTTTAGGTAGTTTAAAAATCATATTCAAATAGAACATGGAACTCTGTAGCTAAGGGCAGTTTAGCTTATCATCAGACGTCTAGCTTGTTCCGCCACGTTATGCAACAAAAAATCTTTGTGTATTTTTACCAGAATATTCTATAAGTATGTATGTATTCAGTGGGAGAAGCTATTAAGCTTAACATTATCCCATTGTATTTATTATTCATCTCTAGTGAAATGAGAAATAATTTCGCAAATTTCTTGACGAGGTGGCAACCCTGTCTTAAGCCAATATTGGGTAAAGCCCCATTCTGTGCGGAGCGTCGAGCGAAACTCGTCGCTAAGCCGACCTGTGACGTTATCTAACCTCGCTCGTTGTAGGTACTACGAAACAGTGAATAAACTTCATTTCACACAATTTTTGTTATGGAACGTCCAGCGTTAGACTGGCCATTTAGTCGAGGTGGCATTTTCCTGCCAGGTCATAGCCTGCGGGGGCCCCACGGACTTGGTTTGCGGGGCCGTAGGATAACCGTAGGATAAGGTTTCGGGCCTTAGACTTGTGATTGCCATGTAGCCACCTGGGCTCTTTCGGCCCAGTCCTACCCTGGGAGCATCCATACTTTTGTTGTGGTAGAACTCTTTGCATCACACCTCTATTCTACCATCAAGCAGTAATGTGAAAACATCGCAGTTCCGGTTTGAAGGGCAAGTCTTGTGGCCTCACCGCGAGATTCCTCTTCGCATCAACGCAGGTGACCAGGCCACGGCTACTGAGCCCCCCAAAGTCAATGCCCTTCAAAACCCTTCAAAATGCGACCCTGCGGGCGGAAACGTTCTAACCTAAGTAACTGCTAGGCAACCCTCCGTAACACCCTTACATAACATATTGACCAGCACAATTTAAACCTTAACTCCCCAGCTCAAAATACATTTTACGAGTAGCTAAGGTATAATAATCGCTGGATTTGCTGTTAGGGAACGATAACCTTCAGTGGAAAAGAATTTCGTGAACCGTAGGAAAATTGTCACCCTCATTTTGCGAGATTTCAGGCTTAGATGCTTAGCAAGGAGGAAGGTAAGAAAATAATTATTTAAGAAAATAATCATTGGTTTGTTGTGAGACACAGAGACTAAGGGGTTCTTTTAGGGCACATAATAGATAAGGTGCCAGCTCCGGGAGACTACAGGTGAATCCCGCTCCGGCCCGTTCCTGGAGCAAAGGCTGGGCAAACTAGCCATTGCTATTCAACGTAAGAACTTACAACGTAAGGGCTTTGTGGACTTTACGCCGGGAGCAGTTCGGGGTGGGTCACTCAGGGATTAGTTTTTAAGGGGAAATTGATTGACAAATTGATATTGAATTTGAATCACGTTATCACAAAAAAATGCTCTCGTCTTGCTAAAGTCGCTCTGTGAATGTGACTGATAAAATAGCTTATAGGCTAATCCAAGACTCCTCACCTCACCTCTCACCAAATGGCGTAGAGAGAAATAGAGGCAGCAGGCGAGATGCATGTCTTATACACACTTTTCTTTTTACGCGGGACATAGGTACTCGTAAGGTCACAAGCAAACCAAAAAACCTTTTCGGAAAATAACCTTTTTTGAATATAGAGTTACAAATGTTAGGTCATTTCGGTAAATTTAGGCCCCTGAATTTTATCGTTACTGAATTCAATGAAGTGCATTCAGTAGGTAAGGTAGCATTTTGTTTAGTATGCTAGGTTACTGAATTCCGAACGGAGGATTGATTGCTTGTAAACCTGGCTCTGAATGCAGTCACCAAATTTAAACAAGTGTAATAATTAAGTAGATACCTTTACGTCAAAAGCATGACTCGCCCGAAGCGCCTAGATGGCTAAGGCCGGCCTTGACGTCAGGTCGAGTGCACGGGCTGATAAGACGGGAAACAAGACTCCTTGGCCGCTCTGGGGGATAGACCGACCGGGCTGGATAGATCGTGTCCTGTCAAACTTGTAGGCCACCAGCTACCAGGATTAGGATTTACACAATTAACCTTTATTATAGAGACTTGGATTGGATTCTCCATAGCTATGTGGCAACGGCCAACGTTATTTTGTAAGAATAGTTTATTTAAAATAGAAGTTTATTTCCATATAGAATAGGGAGGTTAACAATTTTTCGGAATTGCTTTTATTTTGAAGATTGACGCTTATTTTACTCGTACATAAAAAAAAAGTTAAAATATATTAACATTAAAAATTTTAAATGCAATTTTTTTTTACAATTGCAATCTGTGCATACTTTATATACATTTGCAGTGAGTCTAAAACTAACATTGGATTGCAACGGCAACGCTTAGTGTGGTTTTTGTACTCAGAATAGATAGACTCTTTATTGATACACAAAAAAAGACTACACACCAAAAATAAACAATACTGTGAATACTACGAGTATTCAAGAAAAAATACAAGGCAGTAAAACATATCTCTACGCGACAAACGCAGCCCAGTGCCAGGTAATGATTTGGACTCTTCATGTTCCACAAGCCGAGTAGGTATGTATTACTGTGCTGTTATGGGCAGGCATGTTGCTTATCATTAGGCACATGCTCGTCTCTTCATTCTATAGTCTGTAGGTCTATACCGTCCTAAACCACGAAGCCACAGTGCAGGAAGGGATACATGTGTCTTCTGCCTTCCTACACTGGGTCAGCGTGATAGATTATGGACTTGACTCTGCTTTTTTTTTAAATAAAGAGTGACGAGACGAGCAAGACATGTGCCTGATGGGAAGAAACATGCCTGCCACATAACAACACAGTGACACGCAGCTATTGGAACATGAAGAGTCCAAATCATTACCTAGCACTGCACTGCGCTCATCACCCAGAGATCTAAGATGTTATATCTCTAAGCCCTGTAATTTCTCTGGCAACATTGCCCATCAAACCGGAACACAGTAATGTTTTCACATTACTGCTTGGCGGTAGAATAACTGGTAAAGGTGTGGTACTTCCCCAGGCGGACTATGCTAGAGTCCTACCACTGCTTGCATCGTTCAAAAATCCAAACGCGTCAAAAACAGTAAATCAATCTTCAAAATCAATGAAATTTTTCATCAACTTAGAGGTTTCGCAGCACAAAAAAAAAAGATAGCTTATCTAGTTCAAACTAGGCAACTATATATTTCTGTTGGATTACCTGCATAAGTCCTTGAAAACATGTCGAGTCATAGTGATGATTTTTCGAATAATCCGCCGTTAAGCATGACATTGCTAAGATATTTAGCCTTCCTAGAGTACTATGTGACATAACATAGTTCAGTGTGAGGTCGAAGGGATAACACCTATTTGTAAAGGACAGGTTAGTGCACAGAAAACTAAAATACTACCTTAATTAAAAGGTCTAAAATTGCTAGCTGAGACAGTTTTACTCGCGTATTTCCCGTTCTCATAACGGCCCCTTAACAACAATTAAGTAGGTAATAATATATCCCAAATTATAAACTATATTAACTTATTAACCGACTTCAAGAAAGGAGGTTTCTCAATTCGACCGTATATATGATTCGTTTTGTTCATCATGTCCGCACGTTTGATGATAATTGTTTATTATTTTTAGTAAGTATTTATCAGTTAAACTTTAGTCTCAAATGTAAGAGATCAATATTTATTATTTTATGTACCTACCTAGTTCTATAAATATAGTAGTATTATTAAATTAATGTCGCTTCCCCCGCCTACGAGTATAATGTAGGCTATTTTCCTTGATGTTGGTTGCCTGGAAGAGATTGCTTTCAGCAATAAGGCCGCCATTTGTGGCACTATTAGTCAAGTGTTTATTTATTTTGTAATATTTTAATTTGTTTGTGTCGCGATAAAAAGTTTCTATCTATCAATCTATATCTACAGCAAACTTCATCCAGACACATTCAGTAGTTTTACATGAAAAAGGAACAAACTTTTGCAATGGTAATACATTTGTAGGATAGTTACTAAACGTATTGACACATAACACTCCGTTATCAACGTTTGCTGCCAAATATCTACTTACAAAATGTAAACAAAATATCCGATTCGAACTTCAAGCCATGTTATCAGCTTCATTTATCACCCGACCACAACTACACTGGGCGCTGCTGATAAAATACAGTGTTAAAAGTTAACCGATATTAAAACCCCCGCCGTCAATTGCCACTGAAAATTTGCTGAAAACATATTCCATTCGAAAAACCACATCGCTAATCTATCAACCAACGCAAACAGGCGTAAGTACTATTTTAGTTATGTCAATTTCATCTTTATTCCTTTGGGTTAAAGACCAAAGTTGTTTGTACAAAGGGTGTTTCATAGTGTTAGAGGTTAGGATAAGAATGCGCGGGAAAAATTGGAAAATGGTGACAGGCTGAGAGCCGTGATAGCATTGGAAGCGTGGTGGGAAGAATTTTAGGGGTGTCAGTTTTAAAGTCAAAATAAATAAATTGTTCTCTAGTATTTGGCTACCTGTAGAATATATTATTTAATGTCTATTTCCTAAAAACACACGTTTTTTTGGTAGAAATAGCTCATGTGCTATTGCAGTTCAGATTCCTTTACTGTTCACAGTAATACTCGTATCACAGTATAAAGAAATACATACTACTATGATTTAATAGGCTGTGCTAATAATATGAAGTCGAAAGTTTGTGTGTTTGTCAACGTTATCTATGTTTGTTCCCATGTATCTGTAACCTGTAACAGCTGAACGGATTCAAATGAAATTCAAATTGTTGTGGGTAGGTGTATTACTTGGATTAACTGGTACCTAGGCTATTTTTTATCCTTTTTTATTTTGGCTCTACGAGTTAAGTCAATAAATTACCATTTATTAAAGATAGGCAATCATGATGATCAAGTCCACTACCAGTTGGAAGCGAACTAGCACCCTAGCCCCTGGCAGAATCAATGTAACAAAACACGGCATGTAAATGACTTAATGCCAATAAGAACTACGCGACGCGACGCGACGTTTAAATTGTTTTGACAAATATAATAAAATCGCGATTAAAACAGCAGAAACGTGAAAAAAACTTACTACCCTGTGTCATACCTACTAAATTCACCTAGGTACATAAAATGTATGTTGAGGTCGATCGGACTGTTTCCGAAAACACACAAACACAGATCCTGATGACAACGACATGTCGGTTTTCATGTGCAAACGCCTTGCAATTTTATTACTTTATAGCAACTTTTTGAGTTCACTGGTAGATACGTTTAAATTCCCTGTTTTTAAAGCCCGTCCAAAAAAGGGGTGTTATAACATTACGTCGATGTCTGTCTGTATGTATGATATACATTGTGTGTCTGTCTGTGTGTGTGTGTCTGTCTGTGGCACGGTAGAGCTCAACCGGATGGGCCGATTTCGATGAGGTTTTTATTATTTGAAGGTTAATATCCGTGCGGATGTTCTTAGCTACGAGTATGTTTGGATAATATCGATTCAAGATGGCCGCTTCCACAAAATCGCGGACAAAATATTTCTTTACAACCTACCTCAATATGGGTATCAAATTAAAAGGGCGGACTAGTAGCATACTATACTACACTATATATGATACACTATAAAAAAATCAAATCCAGGATGGACGCCACCACAAATGGCAATTTTTTTTTTCACTACTACCTCAATATGGGTATCAAACGAACGGGCTTGACTAGTAGAATACACTGCACAAATGTCAAGTCCAAGATGGCCGCTTCCACAAAATGGCGAAATACATTTCTTTTTTCACAACTTCCTTACTATGGTTATCAAATGAAAAGGCTTGACTAGTAGAATGTTGTACAGATAACAAATCTGAAGTAGTCGGGGGTTAATCAATATTTTTAATTTTGTTCTTGTTAATGTTACGTTATAAATTATCATGGCAGCCCTAAACGGGTCCATTCCGGTTGAGCGGCAGAATTAAAAAGAGCCCCACATTGCCCCCTCTGGTTCAATTAAGCCGGGATTGCGGCCGCAGTGACAGCCCGTTCATTTGGATTTATTCCTCATATTCGTTTTCACGCAACGGTAAATCAGTTATTGTCGATGAAAAGCTGACTTCCATTCATATCATTTAAAAAAAAAATTATAACAAACAATTTATTATGCCTTAATTACTTAGAATCTGGTGCGACCCGCAGGGCTCACAGGTCATAGGAGATTGAGGACATAACCCCCAAATCAACTTAAAATTCAAAGTTCCAAAAAATTCACAAAATATCGAGGATGTAGTACATAGGCTACATTTTACCACAGAAAAAACAACTGGGACGGCAACAACGCTGGGAAAATCGAGGAGTACTTTAAGCATAGAATAGATAATACTTTTAGTAAAATCTTTTTTACCAAAAAGTTTAACTATACTATGTATAGAGTTGAAACATTTAACAATTCATTTGATCAATTAACGGTTCTTGTTATTTTCCGTTGACATATATAGTCGACAAAAAACCTGGAATTTGAACTAACAGTTTTGTTCATGTACCTAAATAAAAAACTGTGTGGGGGAAATCTAAACCAGCGTAGCGATTCTGAACAATAGTTAGCTAGCTAGCTTTTAAACAACAATTTGTGTCCTCGTGAAAGTATATATTTTTACATAAAATGATAAAACAAACAGTGATGGTACATGGCAATGTAGAAAAACCGGCCAAGTGCGAGTGGGACTCGCGCGTGAAGGGTTCCGTACCATTACCAAATAAACGGCGAAAATCTAGTTTATTGTCTGGGAGCCCCTAAATTATTTATTGTATTTTAATTTAAATATGTGTAAAGAGAACGTAAAACTAAATATTCAGCTAATAGTAGCGTCTACCTGTCACCTTTACTTTTATTAGTATCGAGCAAGAAACGGTAAAAAATCAAGTTTGGTGTACGGAAGCCCCCCAAACGGATGGGCCGATTTCGATACAGTTTTTTTTTTTATTTGAAGGTTAATATGCAATAGGTATTTATTTTATTTTTAGTATTTGTTGTTATAGCGGCAATATAAATACATAATCTGTGCAAACTTTGTCAACTTTCAACTGTCTAGCTATTAGCTAGACAGTTGAAAGTTGATCACCGTTTTCGAGATACTGCTTGAAGTGCCTGGCTGCCTGGTGACGGACGGACGGACGGACGGACGGAAAATAGAATCTCGTTTTTACCCTTTGGGTACGAAACGCTAAAAAACCAGGCCACAAAATATCTTAGAACTTTGAACCCATTTCATAAAAATATAATATTTTGACCCAGTCATCATCCCAAAAGTTTGACATAATGACAATCTACAACATGATTTTACATTTTGTTTCAAAATACAATGACGAAAATAAAAGAAATGTTTCATTTTGTTCTGCTCCATGTTGTTCCTTGCTCCGTTTCCTTTTTAAACACCCGACCAAAAGAAGGGGTGTTATAACTTTGACGTCTATGTCTGTCAGTCTGTATATCTGTGTGTCTGTGTGTCTATCTGTGGCACCGTAGAGCTCAAACGGATGGGCCGATATCGATATGTTTTTTTTTATTTTAAGGTTAGAATATTCTAATATCCGTGCGGATGTTCTTAGCTGTGTTTGGTTAATATCGATGCAAGATGGCCGCCTACACAAAATGGCGGACAAAATATTTCTTCACAACTTAACTCAATATGAGTATCAAATGAAAGGGCTTGGCTAGTAGAATACTATACACTATAACAAATTTCAAATCCAAGATGCACGCCACCACAAAATTACATTATTTTTTTTCACCACTATACCTCAATATGAGTAGGTATCAAACGAAAGGTTTAACTACTAATATAATAATACTTTGCACTATGACAAGATTTAAATCCAAGATGGCCGCTGCTACAAAATGGCGAAATACCTTTCTTTTTTCACAACTCCCTTATGGGTATCAAATGAAAGGGCTTGACTATCGTAGAATGTTGTATAGATAACAAATCTGAGATAGTCGGGGGTAAATCAAAATTTTTAATTTTGTTCTTGTTACCTTGCGTATGATGTTATATACCTATAACGTATTGATTACTTCCTCTGTGATATACCTACCATCTTATTTTCTCAAAAGCTCAGTTTGATATGCTATAAATAAATGCAAAGGCAGGAAAATCTGGAACAAAATCTGTGTTACACAGTTACACTTTACACGAATTCGCTTCGTCAACCGTCAATGGATGGTCTTTGGTCATAATTCTCATTTCTCAATTTTAATTTGAATACCGTATAATTTTATAGCCGTATTTATTAATCAAAGTAGGTACGTAACGTAAAAGTATTTTTGCATAATAAGTATTAAATATAACAAAAAATCGCTTAGGTATGTGTTATAACTTTCAGGCTTAGTGCAAAATGGCAAACACAAACAAAAATAAGAAAACACCGGCCAAAACAAAAAAGGAAGAAAAACAAGGAGTAAGTACTAAGTAATGTTTCTAGTCTTGAGATAACTGAACTGAAGAACATTTCGTATTTATTGGTTTTGGTGTTTTTTTTTATACATGTACAATACATAACATTTTCATAGCCATTTGAAAATCGAATCGAATCAGTTAATATACCTGTTACCTGTGATTCTAACCTAGCCAATAAATTACCCGAATAATACCCGAATAGTATTTACTAATTAAGTATATCCTTGTCATCTATAGCATTCTTATCAGAACCATAGCTTTAAGAAATGTATAAATTAATATTGGTAGATATTTCTCATACTGCTAACTACTCCAAATTAAGCAAAGTTTTTTTAAAGTATGGTGATGAGACAAACAGGACATATATATATATACTTAATAAGGTAAGCAACATGCCTGCCCGTAAGAGCACAGTGTCACACAGCTATTGGAACATAATTTGTCGAAATCATTACCTAGCACTGCGCTCATCATCCAGAGTTAGATTAGTTATAAATATAAATATGTTAACTTATTTTGGTTTTTATTTCAGAGCGGTGCCCTACGAATTCTTCTATACTCTGGAATAGCCATTGTACTAGCATACTCTGCAGCATGTTACCTCACAAAGACTCCGGAAATGCCTAAGCCGGACCCTGCTCAGTACTGGGGACCATACCCGATGGAATCCAAACCTGATACTTCTATTAGACCCTTCAAAATTGTATTTTCTGATGAGGTATGCAAACCAAACTGCTTTGTCTAAACTATTCAAATATCTAGACTACCCAGAAAATGTGTCATTTCATGTCTTATAAAAATTTCATGTATTTATATACTCTAACAAATAGATTGAGCAAATGTGACGATTTGTTTAATGTAGGCACAAAATAAGTGGGCGGTCCATATCAGTAGTGCATTCTGCCATTTGATGACCACTGCTACATTAGTATTTATAAACAATTCATGAATCTTTGATCATAAATACTGTTCCTAATTCACAGATAGTGAATGACCTAAAAGACCGTCTCCTCCACCACCGGAAGCCCCCACAGCCCTTAGAAAACGCTGGCTTCACATACGGCTTCAATTCTGTCTTCCTCACCCAAGTGGTGGACTACTGGAGGAACAGCTACAACTTCAAGGAACGAGAGGCTTTCTTCAACCAGTACAAACATTATAAAACGAAAATTCAAGGCCTGGATATACATTTTATGAGGGTGGCTCCAGAGAATGCTGATGATCTTGAAGTAAGGAAATTAACTGATTTGTCTTTGTTTATTTCTGTTATGTTATACTAGCTACTGTTAGCTACTGTTATTATAAATGTCAAAGTTTGTATGTTTGATGCTCAATCATGTTGGAGCAGCTGAATAAACTGGGTTGAAATTTGGAACACAGATAGATTTTATAGGCTGGAGGAACACAAGTTACTTCTTATCCCGGAGGATCTACTGCCTAACTAAAACTGTCTTAGCTTTGACATTGCTCTCTCTTTTCATTTCGCTTGAATTTATAGAGACAGCCATAGCAAAGCCATAGTAGATTCAATCAGGCGGTAAAAGGGCAGGAAAATATCGGAAACGGTAACTACGCGGGTAAAACCGTGGGGAAACTAGTTATGGAATAAGTGTGTAATCCTAGTAGTATTACAAAAGTATTGTTTTTTTTTATGTTTGGATGTTTGTTGCACAATCACGTAGGAACAGCCGAATGGATAAGGTTGAAGTTTGGAATACAGATTATAGTCTGGAAAAACACATAGGCTCGAGTCCCAGTAGTGAGGGCATAAAGCAGGCTTCTTATGCTTATGTTAAAATATATGCTTATATCTGGAGGACACTGCTAGCCTGGAACAAATCTTCTAAGCATGGTTGTCTAGATCAGTCTTATAAGCTTTGCAATTTTGACATAATAATATGTTGGTCCCGAGTTCAACCTGAACATAATATGTGTGGTCTGTGGTGCGCCAAAAGAAGTTTTCATTTAAATATTTATTTTTTCCAATGTTTAGATTTTTACAATATCAATGTATAACTATTTTAACACAAGAACAAAATTAAAAATTTTGACTAACCCCCGACTACTTCGGATTTGTTATCTGTACAACATTCTACTAGTCAATCCATTTCATTTGATACACATATTAAGGGAGTTGTGAAAAAATAAATGTATTTCGCCATTTTGTGGTAGCGGTCATCTTGGATTTGAAATTTGTCATAGTGCAAAGTATTCTACTAGTTAAGCCCTTTCGTTTGATACCCATATTGAGGTAGTAGTGAAAAAAATAATATGATTCGCCATTTTGTGGTGGCGGCCATCTTGGATTAGAATTTTTTATAATGTATAGTATTCTACTCGTCAAGCCCTTTCATTTGATACCCATATTGAGGTAGGTTGTGAAGAAATATTTTATCCGCCATTTTGTGGAGGCGGCCATCTGGAATCGATATTAACCAAACATAGTTAAGAACATCCGCATGGATATTAACCTTCAAATAAAAAAACCGCATTGAAATCGTCCCATCCGTTTGAGCTCTACGGTGCCACAGACAGACACACACACAGACAGACAGACATCGACGTCAAACTTATAACACCCCTTTTTTGGTCGGGGTTAAAAAAAGAACCGACTTTCAACAGAAAACTTATAAAGTAAAAAAGTTTTCCTCAATTTTTCTAGGATGTCATCAATAGATCCTGGTTTCCTTATCATGTTACCACCCTTGGAATATCTTCTTTACAACAAAAAAGAATGATCAAAATCAGTTCATAAACAAAGAAGTTTTCCGCAAACACACATAAAAAAAACATATATACGGTCGAATTAAGAAACCTCGGTTGAAGTCGGTTAAAAATAACATAAAAACATTATAAAACCCTAAACCTAGTTTACCACCAGCTGTGGGGGCATAGCCCAAGCTACCGATGGTTAGGGCTGCAGAGTGAGGAAACTCCTGACAATAATTGTTATTTCGTTTCCAGGTGGTACCAATCCTGTTGCTCCATGGCTGGCCGGGCTCGTTCCGGGAGTTCTATGAAATGATCCCTGAGTTGACCCGAGCTCGCCCGGACAAGGACTTTGTCTTCGAGGCTATCGTGCCCAGTCTGCCTGGGTTTGGGTACTCACAGGTATCCTACTAATGTAATAAATATGTAAAAAAATTTGAGGTCAACTTTTTTCATTTTAGAAGAGCTTGATGTCTACCTGATGATAAGCGTCACGCCATAATTGCAGTGCCATTGCTTTGACTCACAAAGTCATTGGTTGTACTGCACTGCGCTCATCACTATAAGTTAGTTCTTGAGTCTCATGAGCCCAGTAATTTCACTAGCTACAGTGACTTCAAACCGGAACAGACTAATGCTTACGCATAACTATTTGACGGCAGAATATCTGGCACTGCGGTACCAATGGTCTTTTGGTATGTTGAGCACTCATGAACAAAATTTATAAGGGTCCTTTGTATGAACAAAAAATTATAAAACTCGCGTCATCGTCACCGAAAGCTTTTTGATTTGAGGAACAAAATTCATGGAACTCGCGTCATCGTAGCTGTCGCTTTAGGAAAATATTTTATTCTTTTTTATCACAGCGCCATCTGCAGTTTTGCAAAGATCTTTTAAAATCTACGTTAAACAACCTATTAAATTCTGAGTTAGAAGTTGCCAATTCTATCAGCAATCCCTACGACTGCCATTTTTTTTTAAGTGAAACTTATTATACAACTTTTAACAAGGTTGAGTTAAACGCTGCTGCGGGGCAGGGGGGAACATAAAGAGACAGAGCAAACGTGAAAGTTTCACTTGTTCCGCGCGGAGGGAGTCCACGCACTACTTTTAATTTATTGTATACAAGTTGGACATGTGCCTGATGGTACGCAACATGCCTACCACATAACAGCACAGTGTCAGACAGCTATTGGAACATGAAAAGTCCAAATCAATACCACCTACCTACCACTGCGCTCGCCACCTAAATAAGATAAATTATCTTATATCCCTGGGTTATCTGGTTTTTATCGCTATGCCCTGTAATTTCTCACGAAATATTTAAATTGTCATGTTAAATATGACGTTGCTTACTTGAAATATGGGTTTCTTAGAACATTTCACTTTTATATCGGATACACTTTGGAGAGTATCCAACTGATCTGCATGATCTAATATGACTTATGACTTTGCCCATTTTTCTATCGGAATACTAGTAACTTGAAAAAGCGACGTCGTTTCATAGTTACCAACACTCAAATGAAGAAGATTGACTTTGCTTTTATGATAAGAACCTCTAGGCTGTGGAATGCCTGAGTGTGATTTTCCCGATGGATACAATCTTGATGTCTTCAAATCGAGAGTGAATCTATGGAGCGGTGAACGGTTTCTTTTAGGTAAGTATATTACATCATAGGCCGCATCGTCGTTTAACAGAGAGCAAGCGAGATGGTGGTCAATTGTAATCCTATAATAGAAAAAAAAAATATCGAAGAACCCCAAATAAGTAGTAATTGTTTCTAGGGAGGGGCTCGGCCCGGTCTAGGCCCAATGGAAATGGCGGTCATCATGAACAATATGATGCAGCGCATTGGTCTCCCAAAGTACTATGTTCAAGGTCAGTTAAAAATGTTGTTTATTCGGTAAAAGAGTGAGGATATGATAAGCAGAGCATGCTCGTAATGATAATAAATACACCTTTGTTTTTTTATATACAAGTGTCGAGCAGGACTTGTGCCTGATAGTAAGCAACATACTGGACCCTGACAGCACAGTGTCAAGCAGCTATTGAAACATAAAGAGTCTAAATTACGACCTAGCACTGCACTGCGCTTGTCACCATCAAGATATTTTCTCTCAATCCCCTATAATTTCACTGGATAATACCTATACCATTCAAGCGGGAACACAGTGATGTTTTCATATTAATGCTTAGCATAGAATAACTGGCAAAGGTATGGTTCTTGTCCAGGCGGACTCTGCGATTCTTCGCAGACAACAACTACTACTATAGGTAACATGTAAATAGCGATGTTAACACTAATCACAAATTAATATTTAATGATAATTGTATGATAGTTTGTATTAATAGAATATCGAAAATCACGTTATTGTAATTTAATATTACCTACATAGTAAATTTATTATAAATGATTTTAAATGCTATATTTTTAATCTGTTGTCACGTGTCTGGAAACGCCAATATGACTTATTACGTCACTAGTCGATAACTGACTAAACTGTTTACTTTACTGCATGTTTATTATACTCGTAGTTTGTGATCGACGACGACGATTTTAATTGTTTATATTCAAAGATATAAACTGGACATACAGTCATGAATCGCGACCAATGTTTTGCGACTAGTGACGTCATGTCAGTCGTTAGTGTTTAGCGGGAAATTTCAAAATTAGTCTAATATTGTAGGTATATTTACTCATCGAAAATACTAATATTTTGAAATAAAATGTTGTTTTTTACGGCAGACATGCGTCAGTCTTCAAAATAAAACTAGTACCGAAAAATTGTTAACATTCCTATTGTACAGTTATGAATAAGAAGGATTGCGGTCTGTTTGGACTGAATGTTATATTGTTATTGTACTAAAACCGTAATTAACAATTCTTCTTTGCATCTTCTACCTCGTCTTGTTCACTCACAACTTAATCAATTTCTAAACAGACAAGACCTAAATCCTTTCCAATTCGGTTTCCGTCCAGGGCATGGCATAGCACTGTATCCGCCCTTGTTAAGATCACCGACGACATTCGCAAAGGTATGGACGACGGCAAGCTTACTGTTCTAGCTCTGTTAGATTTCAGTAATGCCTTTAACGCCGTCGATTTCGATATCTTGCTGGCGACACTGCGCTCTATTAACATATCTCCATCGGTGATCAATTGGTTTCATAGTTACTTGTATGGACGCCACACGACACGACAACGTATTCACCTCGACGATGTATTATAGTCTTGGTGTAGTACAAATGCTGGTGTCCCTCAAGGCGGCGTGCTATCACCTCTTTTTTTGCCATTTTTATAAACTCAATCTCTCAAAACCTTAAGTCTTCCTACCACCTTCATGCAGACGATCTCCAAATTTATTCCCAAGCCCGGCTATCTGATCTTAATAATGCCATTGAACTAGTGAACGATGATATTATTCACTGGAGCAACTCTTTTGGCTTGAGCGTTAACTCCACAAAAATTCAGGTTATATTAATTGGTAGTCCATGTATGATCTCCAGAGTCGACTGGGCTTCCATTCCTGAAGTTGTTTTTAATGATACAGTAATACCGTACAGCGAATCGGTCAAAAACCTTGGCGTAATTTTCGATCGTACACAAACATCGTCGTCGATCGTCGCTGGGAACATCACCTGAAAGCAATCAGTTGTAAACTATTCGCTTCTGGTGGATCGTTAAGACGTCTACGAAACTTTTTACCCACTGCTACTAAAGTTGCGCTTGCACAATCTCTTCTTCTTCCCATCTTAGACTAAAGTCAAAGTCAAAGTTCTTTATTGATAAATGTACAATTTACACGTCAATTTTATAAAAAAAAACAAAATAAGAGTATACAAAGAGTATACATTTTTAAAGTTTAAATTGAACTTTATATTGTACGATAATAGGTATCGTACAAATAAGTGTCAAAAATTAAAATATATGTACTTATTACAATTGTAATGAACAATGTCAATTTTTTACAATTTTATTGTGAGTTTGCCATCACTATATAAAAACTCGCTGTAACTATAAAAAAGTTTGATCGATAAGCCAGCTTTTTAATCGGTTTTTGAAGCTACCCGAACTCGGTGCTAATTTAGATATCTACGTAGATATCTGCTATCTCGACCTCAATGAAGACCAGCTAAATAAACTTGAGCGTCTCCAAAATTATTGCATAAGATTTATATTTGGCTTGCGCAAATATGATCACGTATCTCAGTTTCGTATGCAGCTCACGTGGCTCCCCATTCGCCTTCGTCGGAAAGCTCATACTTTGTCTCTACTCTATAATATATTATTTAATCCCTCATCACCTCGTTATTTGAAGGACGTTTTTAATTTCTGGAGCGATGCGCACTCTTTGCCTCTCCGATCTAAGATGAATTTGGTACTCCAAATGCCTTCAGCACGCAGCGAAAATTTCTATGGAAAAGCTTTTGCTTTTCTGGCTGCTGAACTTTGGAACGCTTTGCCTGTAACAACGAGAGAAGCTCCAGCGCTTGCTGTTTTTAAAAAAATGGTTAATCAGATCTATTTGTCTATATGATCGTTTAGTCCATGTCGTCACTCTTATATAAATCGTATATAATTTATATAAATCTCCATTAGTAAAGCATTATATTATGTATTAGTTTATTTATTTTTTATTCGTATTTATGTATTAGGATGTAGGTTTTGTTATTCATCTGTAAGTATATGTAGTATATTTTAATATTTTTAAATGTAAGTGGGTTTGTTTACATAATATTATTAGCGGAGCTAACTTGCAAATTTATAGCATTATGAGTATTTTACACTCGTTATTTGTACTTCCCCGTCTTCTTATTCTCTAATTCGCCTTTTCCCATCCTGCGGTTGCCTGGAAGAGATCGCTTTTAGCGATAAGGCCGCCAATTGCCATATTTTTTTTATATCTTTGTTTTTTGTTTTGTTGTAATTAAGTGCAATAAAGAGTTTATCTATCTATCTATCTACCAAATTTGCTTTAAAATTACCAATTTCTGCAAACAGGAAGAATTTGCTTTTTTTTAATAAAGTGACGAGACGAACATGATATTTGCCTGGTGATAACAGCACAGTGACACTCAGCTATTGGAACATGATGAGTTCAAATCATTCATAATGATTTAGACGATGTTTCGATGATGAGATAATATCAAAACCCAGCCCCGGATTTTCAATATTTTTTAGGCGGGGCAAAATCTGAAAATGCCGCCAGGGGAGGGGTACATTGGTGCATCTAATCATGACGCCACCATGCGCAGGAGGAACAACAGGTTATGTCCTCTGACCTCTTTTCCCTCGAGTATCTAGTTCCCTAACTTCCCCACATGGAGGAAGGAAGAATTCATGATGATAATATTGGATCGGATATTACAAATATGACTTGAAATACGTGATGAGTCGCTCCATTTGGCGCCCCCTGAAGCGTGCCGCCCGGGGCACGGGCCCCGGTTTGCCCACCCCCTAGATCCGGGGCTGCCAAAACCCTGCAACTACGAGTACCTACTTGAAAAACATTTCACCGATTAACAAACACATTGTTATGGATTGTTTCAAGCTATATTATATTGATTTCCCGGTTGTTTGTAGTCGGGGTCTTTAATAATATTCCAATGTATAAATCTATCTTTTTAATTAATTCCAGGTGGTGATTTGGGCCACTCGGTGGGTTCTATCCTGGCAACTCTTTACCCGGACAACATACTCGGGTATCACTCCAACTTCCCGGCGCTCGTGTTCAATCCTCTCGCGCAGATGTGGATATCTCTAGGTATAATCAATTTTCTCTGCAGTTTTGCAAAGATCTTTTAAAAGCTATGTTAAACAACCTATTAAATTCTGAGTTAGAAGTTGCCAATTCTATCAGCAATCCCTACGACTGCCATTTTTTTTTAAGTGAAACTTATTATACAACTTTTAACAAGGTTGAGTTAAACGCTGCTGCGGGGCAGGGGGAACATAAAGAGACAGAGCAAACGTGAAAGTTTCACTTGTTCCGCGCGGAGGGAGTCCACGCACTACTTTTAATTTATTGTATACAAGTTGGACATGTGCCTGATGGTACGCAACATGCCTACCACATAACAGCACAGTGTCAGACAGCTATTGGAACATGAAAAGTCCAAATCAATACCACCTACCTACCACTGCGCTCGCCACCTAAATAAGATAAATTATCTTATATCCCTGGGTTATCTGGTTTTTATCGCTATGCCCTGTAATTTCTCACGAAATATTTAAATTGTCATGTTAAATATGACGTTGCTTACTTGAAATATGGGTTTCTTAGAACATTTCACTTTTATATCGGATACACTTTGAGAGTATCCAACTGATCTGCATGATCTAATATGACTTATGACTTTGCCCATTTTTCTATCGGAATACTAGTAACTTGAAAAAGCGACGTCGTTTCATAGTTACCAACACTCAAATGAAGAAGATTGACTTTGCTTTTATGATAAGAACCTCTAGGCTGTGGAATGCCTGAGTGTGATTTTCCCGATGGATACAATCTTGATGTCTTCAAATCGAGAGTGAATCTATGGAGCGGTGAACGGTTTCTTTTAGGTAAGTATATTACATCATAGGCCGCATCGTCGTTTAACAGAGAGCAAGCGAGATGGTGGTCAATTGTAATCCTATAATAGAAAAAAAATAATATCGAAGAACCCCAAATAAGTAGTAATTGTTTCTAGGGAGGGGCTCGGCCCGGTCTAGGCCCAATGGAAATGGCGGTCATCATGAACAATATGATGCAGCGCATTGGTCTCCCAAAGTACTATGTTCAAGGTCAGTTAAAATGTTGTTTATTCGGTAAAGAGTGAGGATATGATAAGCAGAGCATGCTCGTAATGATAATAAATACACCTTTGTTTTTTATATACAAGTGTCGAGCAGGACTTGTGCCTGATAGTAAGCAACATACTGGACCCTGACAGCACAGTGTCAAGCAGCTATTGAAACATAAAGAGTCTAAATTACGACCTAGCACTGCACTGCGCTTGTCACCATCAAGATATTTTCTCTCAATCCCCTATAATTTCACTGGATAATACCTATACCATTCAAGCGGGAACACAGTGATGTTTTCATATTAATGCTTAGCATAGAATAACTGGCAAAGGTATGGTTCTTGTCCAGGCGGACTCTGCGATTCTTCGCAGACAACAACTACTACTATAGGTAACATGTAAATAGCGATGTTAACACTAATCACAAATTAATATTTAATGATAATTGTATGATAGTTTGTATTAATAGAATATCGAAAATCACGTTATTGTAATTTAATATTACCTACATAGTAAATTTATTATAAATGATTTTAAATGCTATATTTTTAATCTGTTGTCACGTGTCTGGAAACGCCAATATGACTTATTACGTCACTAGTCGATAACTGACTAAACTGTTTACTTTACTGCATGTTTATTATACTCGTAGTTTGTGATCGACGACGACGATTTTAATTGTTTATATTCAAAAGATATAAACTGGACATACAGTCATGAATCGCGACCAATGTTTTGCGACTAGTGACGTCATGTCAGTCGTTAGTGTTTAGCGGGAAATTTCAAAATTAGTCTAATATTGTAGGTATATTTACTCATCGAAAATACTAATATTTTGAAATAAAATGTTGTTTTTTACGGCAGACATGCGTCAGTCTTCAAAATAAAACTAGTACCGAAAAATTGTTAACATTCCTATTGTACAGTTATGAATAAGAAGGATTGCGGTCTGTTTGGACTGAATGTTATATTGTTATTGTACTAAAACCGTAATGAACAATTCTTCTTTGCATCTTCTACCTCGTCTTGTTCACTCACAACTTAATCAATTTCTAAACAGACAAGACCTAAATCCTTTCCAATTCGGTTTCCGTCCAGGGCATGGCATAGCACTGTATCCGCCCTTGTTAAGATCACCGACGACATTCGCAAAGGTATGGACGACGGCAAGCTTACTGTTCTAGCTCTGTTAGATTTCAGTAATGCCTTTAACGCCGTCGATTTCGATATCTTGCTGGCGACACTGCGCTCTATTAACATATCTCCATCGGTGATCAATTGGTTTCATAGTTACTTGTATGGACGCCACACGACACGACAACGTATTCACCTCGACGATGTATTATAGTCTTGGTGTAGTACAAATGCTGGTGTCCTCAAGGCGGCGTGCTATCACCTCTTTTTTGCCATTTTTATAAACTCAATCTCTCAAAACCTTAAGTCTTCCTACCACCTTCATGCAGACGATCTCCAAATTTATTCCCAAGCCCGGCTATCTGATCTTAATAATGCCATTGAACTAGTGAACGATGATATTATTCACTGGAGCAACTCTTTTGGCTTGAGCGTTAACTCCACAAAATTCAGGTTATATTAATTGGTAGTCCATGTATGATCTCCAGAGTCGACTGGGCTTCCATTCCTGAAGTTGTTTTTAATGATACAGTAATACCGTACAGCGAATCGGTCAAAACCTTGGCGTAATTTTCGATCGTACACAAACATCGTCGTCGATCGTCGCTGGGAACATCACCTGAAAGCAATCAGTTGTAAACTATTCGCTTCTGGTGGATCGTTAAGACGTCTACGAAACTTTTACCCACTGCTACTAAAGTTGCGCTTGCACAATCTCTTCTTCTTCCCATCTTAGACTAAAGTCAAAGTCAAAGTTCTTTATTGATAAATGTACAATTTACACGTCAATTTTATAAAAACAAAATAAGAGTATACAAAGAGTATACATTTTTAAAGTTTAAATTGAACTTTATATTGTACGATAATAGGTATCGTACAAATAAGTGTCAAAATTAAAATATATGTACTTATTACAATTGTAATGAACAATGTCAATTTTTACAATTTTATTGTGAGTTTGCCATCACTATATAAAAAACTCGCTGTAACTATAAAAGTTTGATCGATAAGCCAGCTTTTTAATCGGTTTTGAAGCTACCCGAACTCGGTGCTAATTTAGATATCTACGTAGATATCTGCTATCTCGACCTCAATGAAGACCAGCTAAATAAACTTGAGCGTCTCCAAAATTATTGCATAAGATTTATATTTGGCTTGCGCAAATATGATCACGTATCTCAGTTTCGTATGCAGCTCACGTGGCTCCCCATTCGCCTTCGTCGGAAAGCTCATACTTTGTCTCTACTCTATAATATATTATTTAATCCCTCATCACCTCGTTATTTGAAGGACGTTTTTAATTTCTGGAGCGATGCGCACTCTTTGCCTCTCCGATCTAAGATGAATTTGGTACTCCAAATGCCTTCAGCACGCAGCGAAAATTTCTATGGAAAAGCTTTTGCTTTTCTGGCTGCTGAACTTTGGAACGCTTTGCCTGTAACAACGAGAGAAGCTCCAGCGCTTGCTGTTTTTAAAAAAATGGTTAATCAGATCTATTTGTCTATATGATCGTTTAGTCCATGTCGTCACTCTTATATAAATCGTATATAATTTATATAAATCTCCATTAGTAAAGCATTATATTATGTATTAGTTTATTTATTTTTTATTCGTATTTATGTATTAGGATGTAGGTTTTGTTATTCATCTGTAAGTATATGTAGTATATTTTAATATTTTTAAATGTAAGTGGGTTTGTTTACATAATATTATTAGCGGAGCTAACTTGCAAATTTATAGCATTATGAGTATTTTACACTCGTTATTTGTACTTCCCCGTCTTCTTATTCTCTAATTCGCCTTTTCCCATCCTGCGGTTGCCTGGAAGAGATCGCTTTTAGCGATAAGGCCGCCAATTGCCATATTTTTTTATATCTTTGTTTTTTGTTTTGTTGTAATTAAGTGCAATAAAGAGTTTATCTATCTATCTATCTACCAAATTTGCTTTAAAATTACCAATTTCTGCAAACAGGAAGAATTTGCTTTTTTTTTAATAAAGTGACGAGACGAACATGATATTTGCCTGGTGATAACAGCACAGTGACACTAAGCTATTGGAACATGATGAGTTCAAATCATTCATAATGATTTAGACGATGTTTCGATGATGAGATAATATCCAAAACCCAGCCCCGGATTTTCAATATTTTTTAGGCGGGGCAAAATCTGAAAATGCCGCCAGGGGGGAGGGGTACATTGGTGCATCTAATCATGACGCCACCATGCGCAGGAGGAACAACAGGTTATGTCCCTCTGACCTCTTTTCCCCTCGAGTATCTAGTTCCCCTAACTTCCCCCACATGGAGGAAGGAAGAATTCATGATGATAATATTGGATCGGATATTACAAATATGACTTGAAATACGTGATGAGTCGCTCCATTTGGCGCCCCCTGAAGCGTGCCGCCCGGGGCACGGGCCCCGGTTTGCCCACCCCCTAGATCCGGGGCTGCCAAAACCCCTGCAACTACGAGTACCTACTTGAAAAAACATTTCACCGATTAACAAACACATTGTTATGGATTGTTTCAAGCTATATTATATTGATTTCCCGGTTGTTTGTAGTCGGGGTCTTTAATAATATTCCAATGTATAAATCTATCTTTTTTAATTAATTCCAGGTGGTGATTTGGGCCACTCGGTGGGTTCTATCCTGGCAACTCTTTACCCGGACAACATACTCGGGTATCACTCCAACTTCCCGGCGCTCGTGTTCAATCCTCTCGCGCAGATGTGGATATCTCTAGGTATAATCAATTTTCTTTTAAAAAAATCATAAACCGACTTCAATTTGAAATTAAATTCAGGCATTTCACCACGTTCCAAAGTAAGCAATCGCTATGTCATCCAGGTAAGTTATAGCAGTTTTTTGTTCGGATATCCAAAACCGCTGCATCGATTTCGAAAAGAATTATAAGGGACCTCTGAATTATGACGTGAGACCAAAAAAAAAAGAACCATCAAAATTGGTTCGTAATTGGCGGCGCTATCGAGTAACATACAAGAAAAAAAAAACATACACCCGTAACCTTCTCTTTTTTGCAAGTCTGTTAATAATGCGCATACGCACTCTAAAGTACGCTCGGACACAGACACACGCACACACGCACACTCAAACCCCGCCCGCACACATGCACAACCACCCTGGCACACAACGTACACAATCTTAATATATATAAATCTCATGTCACAATGTTTGTCCTCAATGGACTCCTAAACCACTTAACCGATTATAATAAAATTCGCACACCATGTGCAGTTCGATCCAACTTGAGAGAGAGGATAGTTTTTTTATTTCGATTAATGGGCTTTATGTGACAATATCCGAGCGAAGCCGGAATAGGCCGCTAGTATAATAATATATGTATATGAGCGCGGACGTGTCCGCGTATAATCGCACACGCTCACAGGCACACACGCTTTTACGCATAGACCTTAGCTTTACAATTACAAATAAAGTGCCAAAGGTCCCCTTCGATCGCATGACTTATTAGTGGTCAAAAATCAAAATTTTAGTTTTTTTAGATTTTTCGAAAACGGTAAGATTCATTGACACAGTTGTAGATCTCTTAATTTTCTATAAAAATGTCCTAAATTTTTTTTCTTTAAGACTCACCATTTCCCAGATATTTTGCTCGTGCTCGTAAAAATCACGTACAATAAAAAAAAACAAAAAAATCATATACAATAATATACATATTCAGGTACTTACTACCTACCCGTGTCTCTTGTACGTATATTTCGCAGCCAACAAAATTTTTTATTAATACATTTATTTGGCTGCAACATATACTTAAAAGAGAACAAGTAGGCATTTCAGCTAGCTTAAGTATCTGAATTTGTATATATTTGTACATACAAGTGTGCATATTATGAAGAACGTGATTCTTACGACTACGAGAGCAATAACTATGAAATGGTGAGTCATAGAAAAAAAATAGTATGACATTGTTATAGAAAATTAAGACTTCTACAACTATGTCAAAGAATATGTTTTTTCCAATTTCCCCTTTTGTTACGTCGAATTATGTGTTAAAATTTGACAAAGAGGAGGAGCCTGTTAAACTTACGGAGTTGCGACGTTCCGGTTGTGACGTCACGTCTTCGTAAAAGTAGTACAATGAAGTGACAGCACTCGAACACACTCAGGCTCCTCCTCTTTGTCAAATTTTAACACATAATTCGACTTAACAAAAGGAAAATTGGCAATAAAAAACATATTCTTTGACAAATTTGTAGATCTCTTAATTTTCTATAAGAAAGTCATAATTTTTTTTTCGTATTTCGTATTTCGTATATACGCTATTTATGTTTGTGAAACAAAAGTGAAAATATGTACAAGACAGAATAATTATTTTAAGTCACCATGGCCTATGTTGTCTTTGTTAGACAGGTGAATCGTTGTCGTCGGCTGTTTAATAAAGAATTAAGTAACGTGAAACCTTCTATTTTCTGGAAAAAAAAACATTTGTTTGCATACTTGCAGGTTCTATTTGGCCCTCTATGGTCGAAAGTCCCGAACTACAAGACCGTCTGTACCCACTCGGCGACAAGTTTGCACACAACTTGGAGGAAACTGGATACATGCATATACAAGCCACAAAACCTGACACCATTGGTGAGTGAACGTCACCATTAGAAGATACGGCTGGTCTCTGGTCTAGTCGGGAGAACGGCGACTGCCGATCCGGAGCCCCGGGTTCAAATCCCACGCGCACCACTGTCTTTTCGAAGTCATGTCCGTGATGCCGCTAACTACTTATAAACTGTGAAGGAAAACATCGTGATGAGGACACATACATTTCGAAATCATTTGTCATTCGTCAACCCGCACTTAGCCAGCGTGGTGGATTATGCTTGGCTCGCTTCATACGGGAGAAGGCCCTGAGTCCCAGCTGTGGGAACATTTAGTGGCGTGCTTATGCTTATCTGCGCCGGCGTAGCCGGATGTTAGATCGATCGATGAGGGGAGGGTGCCGCACGTCGAAGTACAGGCCGCGAGCTTAATTTTTTTATATATTGTATAGAGCGACTACTACTGCAGGCGAAACACAACCTCACTAAGCGCCCCCGCCGCCCGCACTTGTCTCAGTCCCCGTTGTCGTCATACCCCCGTGCCCCTGTGTACCCTACAGGCGAGGACTCAGATAAACGGTCGGCCTATAGTGTATAGAGTGTGTGAAATTTAGTGGGCTGTAATAATATTTTCATCCCACCAGCTCGGAAAGAGTACTTTTGCTCCTCGATATCAGGGCGCAAAAGTCGTTTTTACCCTCTAGAGGTTAAAGTAAATTTGAATTTAGAACATCGTGTGTACTGAGGTTTTGAATTCAGAACATAATTCAACCTATTTATTTCTACCTCCTTGGTGCTGAATGCATCATACATTTTTTTTAATATGTTAAAAACTCAGACTCGGAACCTCCTTGGTGTACTTACTTTTTTTTTTTTTAATTTGCTTAGCGCGAAAACATTAAAAAATTTGCATTTAGTCATTTCCTCGCTGAGGTGGAATGAAAAGTTACGTGTTGCACTTGAGTGCAAAGATTTTTCACCTTGTGCTCTATTGATTCCCTTGCTACGCTCAGGATTCTAATTTAGAATCACTCGCTGCGCTCGTGATTCAATTTTAGAATCCTTCGCTTGCTCGGTCATCAAAATTGAGCACGCGGTTAAAAATCAACTTTGCACTCTTGTATAACAAATAACTATTGTTTCCAGGCTCGGCTCTCAGCGACTCGCCCGCCGGTCTAGCCGCCTACATCCTAGAGAAATTCTCAACGTGGACCAACCCCGAGTTCCGGAAAGCATATGACGGGAACCTTCTGAAGAAGTACACCCTCACTCACTTGCTGGACAACGTGATGGTGTACTGGGCCACCGGCAGCGTCACTACGAGCGTACGCGTGTACGCAGAGACCATGAATACCAAGTCTTACGCCATGATGTTCGATCAGTGAGTATCTTCAGTGAAATCTAATTTCTGTGTTTGAGCCTCACCTACATAAATATTATGTCGGATTAGGTGGGCCGTTTGTGCATGTTGGCTACGCTGTTAGCACATCGGTCGGTAGTCAGGTTCATAAATAAACTAGCGACCCGCCCCGGTTTCGTACGGGTGCAATGCTGATACTAAATATAAGTATGTACCTACTAATAAAATTTCGGTCCGACGACAAGACGTTTCATTTTACGTAGTCACATAAGTCACAGTTTTTTGTGATGGATACTTTTTTGGCGCGACGGATGCACGCATTGTGTTCATTGATGGAACGAAACGTGCTTCACACCAAAGATGGCGACAGCGGTTTGTTTGTCAGTGCTAACAGAATTTAACGAAATTCTCCATAATCTGAATTTTGTGGACATAAAATATGTTGTCGACTCAAAATCAATATTTTTTTATGTTTTGTTATTCATATAAGGTTTCGATCAAGTCTACCGTACCCCTTGACGAAATTATTAATATAAAATATTATAAAGCTGAAGAGTTTGTTTGTTTGTTTGAACGCTAGGATCTCGGGAAGTACTGGTCCGGATTGAAAGATTATTTTTCTATTGGATAGTCCATTTATCGAGGAAGGCTATAGGCTATAGAAAATAACGCTACTATTAATAGAAGCGGAGCATGAATCAAGAATGTAACAAAATCGGGAAAAAATATTCCATTTTGAGAGTTTTCGAACGTTTCGTGCTTTGACATGACACATGACAGCATGTGTCTAAGATTGCGTCATTGAATATCACAGATTACATACCTCTTGAAAATATAAAACCTTTATTAATCAATTTTTTTTTCTAAATCTGAGATTGTCCGACCAATTTCCGACAGGTGACGTAGCAGGTAGCTGAAGAGATGTTTTGTTTGAAAGCGATATTCTCGGGAATGCCTTAACAGATTTCAGTCATTCTTTCACCGTTGTATATGTACGGGATCCTGATGAGTACTATGTATAATGTACCACGGGCAACGCCGGGGCGGACATCTAGTTATTAATATAGATAAATAACACTTACTTATGAAACACACATTTGTTTGTCTCCAGAATCCCCACATCAGTGCCGACATGCGGCATCAAGTTCAAGTACGAACTGGCGTACAACCCTGACCAGATCCTCCGCCTCAAATACAAGAACTATCTCCACAGCACCGTGGTGGACGACGGCGGCCACTTCGCCGCGATGGAGAACCCCGAGATACTGGCTACAGACGTTTATAAAGCCGTTGGACTGTTCAGGAAATTCCATGCTCAGCTGTAAGTGGGGTCTACTTTGTTGATAAACGATAGCCGGTAAGAAAATTTGTCTACGGTGGCGGTCTTGTGACGTCTTGCTTCGATAAATTATTTTTTTTAAATGTATGTGCTTAGTATCTTTATTATCATGTCAAACAAAGTAACTATACTAACATACTTGTAATTTGTTTAAAATAAGCAACATGTTTGTCATAAATGAAGTTATAAAGAAACTTTGTTATAAAGAATTGTATATGAAAGCGGAACTTCGCTATGTAGTTTCTTAATATCAAGCGGTTGATCAAATATAGTCAGAGTCATGATAAACCGATTTTGCTGTATATATCCCTCTTACTAGTCTGTATTTCACTGCTGCACAAGCTTTGCTTTTTTGGGGCTAGAGACCCTAGCTATCTAGCACCATCTATGGTGCTGTGTGAGAAAATGACGATCAATATTTATTCAAGTCAAAACTTCTTTTGGCGCGCCACAACAGATTTTTCGTGGGCTGTGAATTGAATTCTAGCGTCACGTTCGGGAATGATTAGAAATCTTCGGGTAAACTCGGAACGACGCCATTGGCCATCTAGAAATGCGTCAGCATTTCCCATTGGCTATCTAGTAATGCGTCAGCATTCCTAGATGCATATGAGCTTGGATATGGATTGGCTATGAGCATGGCCATCTAGAAATGCTCGAAACGCCTTCAGGCTTCACCCGCGTAGTTTACAAAGTAAGCTATCAAACTCCGAGTTATAAGTTTTCACTTCTATCGGCAGTTCCTAAGACTGCCAACATTTTTTATTTATTTATTATCTATCTTTACAGAAACCCATCAGCCACCAAAGAAACAGTCTATGATTACATCGTAAAGGACATCCACGGTGAAGACGTAAAACTGGACAAATACAAAGGCCAAGTACTACTCATTGTCAACGTAGCCTCTCAGTGCGGTCTAACCGACACCAACTATGATGAGCTCAACAAACTACACGACAAGTATCACACGAAAGGTCTCAGAATTCTGGCTTTCCCCTGCAACCAGTTTAACAGCCAAGAGCCAGGCTCTTCAAGTGATATCCTGAACTTCACGAAGCAAAAGAAAGTGGCCTTCGATTTATTTGAAAAAGTGGATGTGAATGGTGACAATGCCCATCCTTTGTGGAAATTCTTGAAGAAAGCTAAAGGTGGCATGATGGGAGACTTTATAAAGTGGAACTTTTCCAAGTTTCTGGTTGATAGGTCTGGTTCCCCGGTCGCTAGGTTCGGACCTAATGTCAATCCGTTAGAGTTGGAACCTTACATTGTTGAGAATTTGTAAACTCGCAATAGTTCAGGATCTAAGCAGAGCTTGTGGTCCTTTAAAGTGGAATTTAAAAAGTTCCAGGTTGATTGGTCTGATTCCCTGGTTGCTGGACTTGGACCTAAGGTCGACCCATTAAAGTTATTTGAGGTTATTGAGAAATCTTAAACTCACAGTAGTACAATCTAACCATTATTTTGGTCCTATAAGGTCTATTCAAACTTGAGCGGTATTCGTCTACGGTAGAGAAAACCCACTCGGTTTTTTCGGTAAGCGGAAATATTACTGGTCACACCAAAGCGGATTTCGCCAAACAAGCAAAAAATACCGCCTACCCAGGAGGTACGTACCGCTTTCCCTGTAGCCGCGGAACTTCGTACAAACCGGGGTATTTACCTATATCCTTCTACCCACCGCGGTAGCGAATACCGCTCCGGTTTGGACAGGCCTGAGGAACTTTTATAAGCAACTGGTTTATAAAATTCCATATAAAATTTATATCACGCGTAAATAAACAAAATACAGGCATTAGGCTTCAAATAGTAAATAATAATAGTAGTATAGGGCTGAAACTAAAGAAACCGTCTGAACTTTACAAACACCTAAGAGTTACAAAAACGCATGTTTTGGGAAAGTCGCAAGACGAATTAATTACATCTCTCCCAAAAGACAAAACTGCTTCAGACCTGGAATCTAGACTTCAATTCCATAAACAATTTATGGCAGGTGCACAAGTAAATACTGCTGGGTTGGGTGCGAGAAAAAAAGGAAGACCGAGACATGGTAAAAACCTTTCTACAACAAGACGAAAATGACGGTTACAAAGTGCACGCTATGAATTTAGAAATGCAAAGTGAGTGGTTAACCATAGGTGAGTTCTGTATCCCATTAGCTCTAAAATGGCGCACCTTGATCTATGACTGGTCCCCTGCCTTATTAAAATTTTATCTAAATGCATTCCAAATGACCCTCCTGACCAGAGTAACTTGGTAAGGTGGGGAAAAGCCTCTGAAAAATGTTGCTATACTTGTGGAGAGGCGATATGTACAGCAAGGCACATATTGGTGGGATGCAAGGTGCTCCTTAATGGGGGTCATTACTCACGGCGTCATGACAGAGTACTTGAAATCATACGTGAAGCCATGAGCCTTTCGGTAGCTAGAGCCCAAAAGGGATTGACGACAAACAACAGACAAATTAACTTTGTAAAGAAGGCTCAACTTCAAACTCCAGGAACAAGCCTTACTCAATCCTGGGTACAGCACCTGATTGGACTTTTTAATGGACACGTATGAAAAGCACTACAAAATCCCAGAGGATGTGGGTGTTTCGTCATCCAGACCGGACATTTTCCTTTTTCTAGAGCTACGAAACGCATAGTCCTTGTAGAACTTACCGTACCGTGGGAAACTAATATACCTAAAGACCACGCGATGAAACAAAATAAGTATTACGACCTCCTAAACGAATTAACAAAAACGGCTATGTAGTTAGTTTATACGCTGTAGAAGTGGGGAGCGAGAGGTATACCAGCAAAATCTCTCTATAACCTACTGAAAGACCTTGGCTTATCCAGAAGTGCTGTAAGTTCTATACTAGAACGTATCTAAAGCTGCACTAGTAGGCTCATATCAGATTTGGCTGGGCAGGAGAGAAAAACGAGTGGTGAAGGTGAGTGTTGATGTACGTCAGAAAGGGGCCCCTTAAACCTACGCCTGAGTCACAAGTCTCGGGAACTACTCGAGTTTTTTCTCTCTGCCACACGATGGACCCGGCACCCGCACGGTGAATCCATGGAATGCTAAGAAGATCGTCTCTCTCATGCGCTACAAGTTTTTAATGATTTGTATGATATTTTTGTGCAATAGAGTAACTGCTAAAAGTGCAGAATAGTTTTGCATAAGTGAAAAATGTAATTATATAGGAATAAGTCCAACTTCTTATGCCGGAGATAAAACCCAACCTTTGTATTATTAAAACTTACGCAATGTTTGTCTTTTTATCCTTCCTTTTGACGTCAAACGACGAAAATATGTTTTGACTTTTGCTCAAAATTACCAGCTTTTTACATAACTTTCAGTAAGTTTGCGTGGTAGCTTTCACCCAAATATGTACAGTTTTTCAGTTCTGTTACATTTTAGTGTATTTAAAATAAGCTTCGAGTTCAGGGAGTGTAACGCCTTATATTTGTCTTATAGTTAAATTATCTTATCTTTAAGATTTTATATTTAAGTTTTAAAAGAGTATTTTTATACTTTTTATAAAATAAAAAATGTTGGAATAAATGCTGTTTTTTTTAATTTTTTACCTAACTACTTCGAAAAGTGTGTTATTGTGTGGGCATAGAACACAATCCATACTAATATTATAAATGCGAAAGTAACTCTGTCTGTCTGTCTGTCTGTCTGTCTGTCTGTCTGTCTGTCTGTCTGTCTGTCTGTCCGTCTTTACCGACTAAACCAACCAACAGATTTTGATGAAATTTGATACATAGATAGAATAGATCCCGAGAAAGGACATAGGCTACTTTTTGTTCCGAAAAAAGGGTTAAAAGGGTTAAAATAAGGGATGAAAGTTTATATGGAAAACTTCGTCATTGTTGAAGAACTATGAAATTTTCTTCTTTACGTCTAGATATTTAACACGAAACCATAAAATGTATATTTAAGCAGTTTTGTAGTTTCGAACTGTACCTACGGGGGTGGAATTGGGGGTGAAAGTCTGGAAGTTCAATATGACTACCATGAAACTTTGTATCTAGCACTTGAAATGGAGTCGATAAACGTTTGTTCCAGCAATTTTATAAATTCTAACTACAGGGATACTTATATAACCGCTTGATACACTGGCCGCTTTTCGTGTTTTACAAATTTGGCGGGAAAACGGGTGTCAGGTTACATAAGTGCGGTGTTTATGTTTCGGCATATGAAGTGCCACCTTACTTTTACCCGTTTGAGCCATTTACTCTCAAGAGCGTTTCAAGACGCTTCTAGCGGTATCATTTATTTATAATTAATGTACTTAAATAAATTCAAGATGGCCGCCGCTACAAAATGGCGGATAATTTATGTTTTATTAATCCCATCAATATGGGTATCAAATGAAAGGGCTCAACAAGCAGAATACAATATACTATTAAAATTGAAATCCAAGATGGCGGCCGCTACAAAATGGCGGATAACGTAGGTTTTATCAATCCCATCAACATGGGTATCAAATGAAAGGGCTCAACAAGCAGAATACAATATACTATAAAAATTGAAATCCAAGATGGCGGCCGCTACAAAATGGCGGATAACGTAGGTTTTATCAATCCCATCAATATGGGTATCAAATGAAAGTGCTCAACCAGTAGAATACAACGTACTATATAAAATTAAAATCCAAGATGGCGGCCTCTACACAATGGCGGATAACTTAGGTTTTATCAATCCCATCAACATGGGTATCAAATAAAAGGGCTTGACAAGAAGAATACAGTGCACTATACAACCTCAATATTTAAGATGGGCGCAGCCACTAAATGGCGTATCAGACAGAATTTTTGATAGTCGACGAGATTTCCATGGTGTCTTATCAAATGTTATGCATGATGGACGCTCGATTAAGGCAAATTCAGAACTGCGAAAATGAGTTTTTGGAGGAGTAAACGTATTACTTTTCGGTAATCTTTACAACTGCCTCCTATAAAATGATCAGGAACACCTGTTTTCAATTCTAATACGAAATTATATATATGAAAGTAGCTCTCTCTGTCCGTTGCCGTCTAACGCCTAAGCCACTTAAAGAGTTTGTTACAATTTGGTGCACAGATAGACTAGACTTAGGAAAGGACAACGGCGACTTTTTATCACAGAAAAAGAGTTGAAAAGAGTGGAAATGAGGAGTAAATGTGTGTATGGAAGGATCTTTGCACTCTTTGTATGCTATTTTAACCGACTTCAAAAAAGGAGAAGGTTATCAATCCAGTTGTATTTCCAATTGTGAATCAATTTAGATGGTTATTTTTTTGGTTGGTAGATTATAGTTCAGAGGTGGTCATATACATTTTATCGAAATCAGTGGGGCGGTTCTTGAAATATGAATAACAAACTAAAATTTGCGTTCATGTAATCAGACGATATATCTACTAATATCTACTAATAGACTCTAATAAAATTTGGTGGACCGTCCCAATATGATTTTAAATTAAAGTCTGTTTTTGATTAATTTTTTGAGAACATAGTTAATTAATTTGTCGTGTAAATTGTACATTTATTAATAAATATAAAACTTTGACTTAGACCGATTTTGATTAGGAAACGTGAATTTGTATGGTAGCAGACATACGAGTAGGTACTGCCTCAATTACTTTAATAAATATGTGGCGCGGACGAAGTCGCGGGTATAAGCTAGTTCTATTATATTTCAGTATCGCTGAATACTTACTTTTATGCTACCTAGTTTAGTAGTGGTAGGACTCTTCCTGGGGAAGTATCACACCTTTGCCAGTTATTCTACTGCCAAGCATTAAGGTACAAACATGTTCTGGTTTGAAAGGCAATGTTTCCAAGGAAATTACAGGGCATAGAGATAAAAGATCTTAATATATCTCTGGGCAATGATTTTTGGACTCATCTTCCAATAGCTGTGTGTATGTGTCACTGTGCTGTCATGGGCAGACATGTTGCTTACCATCAGGCACATGTCCTGCTTATCTCATCACTATACCTCTACTATAAAAAGAAGTTTTTTTAGTACCAGATCACAAATCTGCTAAATAAGCCTAGCATAAACTTAATATAACTATTATACTTAAAATCAAAGTTTGATACACGGATCGTATTGAAATTTGGAATACTGTTAGATTATAATGTAAAATAGCACTTAATATATGCAACTTTTTATAACGGGAAAGGACCTACGCGGGTTAAACCGCTGGGTGCTGCTAGTACAGAAAAAAATATTTAACTGTTATCTTTATTAGAACAATCCAAAACACAAATCCGTCAAACATTTCTGAATCTCTGGGTTAAACGTCGTTCATCCTCACCTGCCACAAACAACATGGCGTCGAATCGGCAACCGTTACGTAATAATCCCAGCTGTGGGACCATTTCGTGGGCTGCTTACCCACTAAATATTCTCACTGCTGGGACTCGGGGTCTTCCTTCGCAAGGAGACTCAAGGCCATAACCCACCAGGGTGGCCAGTGCGGGTTGGCGGATGACATAACTTCGAAAAGAGTGTCATGTCGGTTTTCTCACAATGTTTTCCTTCCCCGTTTTTAAGTTAGCGGCATTAAGCACACGATTTCGAAAGGACAGTGCGCGTGGGATTTGAACCTAGGTGCTCCGGATCAGCAGTTGCCGTTCTCCCGACTAGGCCAGTCGTAACTTAACTCAGATCTACTTTTAAAGCAAATTTAATAAAAATAAGAACGTCAATTTATTTCAGTCACCATTGAGAAACGTTCACTCGCGGATTGGATTCATGTCAGGTGCGGTGAACTATATAAAAGGGCTACTTTATGATGGTCATTTGTAGATCATCTTTCGAAATGAATGACGAAGAAATTTTACCTTTTTTGCTGTTCTGATAAGGGTTCTGACAAGAGCACCCGAAAGAACGAAAAGAAAAAAAGACCTCTGTTCAAATATGTACCACGGATAGGCTGAAATGATGATGATTACCACCATCTTAAAGTAGCCGTTTTAATCCCCCAGATTTGAAATAGAATCACCTAAAGCTAGACAGTCTGCCTCCCTAGTCGCAGCTTGGATAAATCTTGTATGGTGTTCCGTGAGCTCGTTTCGCTGGCTTGTAACTCGGGAACGGCCGCTATCATCTGTAGTTGAAACATCAGTCAGGTATTTATTGGCAGTACTCACCTTTTTTTTACCTTTAGTAGGTTTACACTTGATCGCCATCTCGCCTGATGTTAAGCGACGATGCGGTCTACGATGGAACGTGTTTAGCTGGAAGAAACCGATTCACTCTCGATTTGAAGACACAAAGATTGTAACCGTCGGGAAAAACCCACGCAGGCAACGTTTTTTTATGGCATAGAATGACGAGACGAGCAGGACATGTGCCTGATAGTTAGCATCATGCCTGCCACATAACAGCACAGTGACACGCAGCTATTGGAACATGAAAAGTCCAAATCATAACCTAGCACTGCATTGAGCTCGTCACCCAAAGATCTAAGATATTATTATATCTCTAAGCCCAGTAATTTCTCTGGAAACATTGCCCTTCAAACCGGAACATGGTTGTTTGCACTTTACTGATTGGCGGTAGAATAAATATGTGGCAAAGCCACATATTTCACAGCCTTGACGTTCTTATCACAAAAGCGTTAGACCACAAACTTTATTAAATGTGGCGTGTTTGAAGTGAAAACTTGTTACGACCCTCATTGAGACTTTCGGTCACAACTACCAAACCGCACTACTGGTAGTGTCATGGGGGAAATGTCTTTCCCGTCTGCACTACTAGTCAGCAGTATCGAGGGTAATTTGTAAAGGGTATCTTTACATCTTGAGCCGAGTCAAATAGCTAGTATATTATTAGACTTGGCTGGCACAGACTTCAAATTCGATTCTCATCCAAAATTAATACATCTATGTGATGAATACAACACATTGACAAAGTGTGGGTTCGCGAATGACGAATGTCCTCGAAAGATGTCTTTCACCGAACATGCTGAGCCAAATCCCTGACATAATACTAACCAGCCAATAATATTAGACTACAGGCCCGTGTATCAAATTTATAGGTCATTTGAACAATCCTGAGACCTATGTAGAAAGGTATAGAAGGGTTTAAAATAATAACATTCAGCACTAAGCCGTCATTTTATACACAAGCCTGTAATCTATATCTAGTTACTATGTACAATATAATCTGTATATACTAATTTTATAAAGCTGAAGAGTTGTATTGTTTGAATAATTTGTATTGTTTGCGCTAATCTCAGTAACTAATACTATGGATCAACAGAGGATAGAATAAATACTCGAAATATAAGACACCATACTTTATTAAACAGTCAATACTTACTGTAGATTCAACACAATCGCTCCATTTCAAAGTAATATTTCAACCAAACTGTACGAAGAATAATTTTTCTAAAATGTTATTACAATATACAAAGTACTTAATTTTATATTATTTGAATGATGTTTATACAACTTATAAATTGATACATAAACTACATATAATTTCAACTATAATCCAGTCTTACGACATCTGAGAGATATGAAAACTAAATATAGAACTAAATTTACTAATTTGATTACACAATTTAATTAAAATATTACTCTAAATTACATAAATACAAAAAATATGGTAGTATAACGTTAGCATTGGATTTGTAGACTTATTGTTTTAAAACAAATCAACATGTTTGTGTTGTAATGTTTTAGTTTTTCAGTAAGTAGTGACTCTATTTCTTCTTTTCAAATCAAATTTGAATTAGAGTCTAAAAAATCCAACACCAACCCTATCTACCCTCAAAATACGAAAAACACTTGATGGATATATGCAGTTAGAAAATTGCTGTATGATGCCCGAATGATGACTGCATGACTTGTGCATGTCGAATGATGAATGAATTGCATGACAAAAGTTGCCTTATTATAAGATTTAAGAAGGATCATTTTAGCTTATGCTACAAGTTTTGTTTAGTAACTCTGATTATCAAAATTGAAATCAATTTATAGACAAAAGTGTTTCTACAGCCTCATTCTACAGCAGTACCCATCAAGCGTTAATAAAACAAAGACTACTCAAGGTATGTCCTTGATGACCTCGGCCAGTTGTTCCCGGGTGAACATGTGGAACATGGAGCCCGGAGTCATGGTCACCACCTCCACGTTGCTCTCCGACAGTTTCTCTTCCATCACCTGCTTCAGGATGGTGAGGGCCGACTTTATGGCTTCTTTCAGTGTCATGGACTTGTGGTACACCTCCTGTGAAGTAATATTTAACATTTATTTAGTAACTAGCAGTGTCCCGCATATTTAAGAAGTATGAACACACGAAAACAAATATAATTCACAAGTTCAACTTCAAATTCAACTCTTGGTTTATGGCTTTTATTGTGGTTTAGCCTCATAATTCCGCCAATGTCACGTATAAAGATAGACCGTCAAATGAGGAGGTTAGTGTTAATTACTTAGTTAGTGGGACAGTTGGCAGTTGACAGATAGCAAGTATTGGTGCGTCTGAAATTGTAGGTTGTGGTTTGATTTTCATCCAGAGCAAAATATTTGTTACTTGGTTACCTTCAAACTTTGCTGCGCCCCTTCGCTGCCGGAGCCAATAGCTTTGGCGTCGTACTGGACAAAGGTGCCACTAGGATCCATGTGGAAAAGTTGAGGTCCTTTCTCATCGATACCTGGAAAGCACATACAACAGTGTTATTTTATTAGATAGTAAAATAAATAATGTATACACTATACAGGACTTAATTACGGTCATCATTATTATTTAATTACCTCGACGTTTCGGCAGCATTAAAACTGCCGTGGTCCTGACAAGACTACTTCTGTTGTCTGAACACATCAATTGTAATGCTGCTAAAACATCGAGCTAATTAATTTATAATGTTGGTTATGTTTAAGTCCTGTATACATACTGTGGTCAAACCACGAAAGTTTAAAAACAATAGTAATATAAAGTAGAAAACATTTTTCCTTTTTTTTTTTATTCATAATAATTGGTTTGCTCTTTTTAAAAAATCTTGATCTTCAGCAAACAAGGTTTCCGTGTTGGTATGATAATTTTTCAAAAGGTGAAGGTGGAAGGTGAAGGAGGTGAAGAGCTAGTTTAATAATAATTTCAATTGACATTAGACATTGCATTGCTAGCTGGACTAGTGTAATAGGATTACTTAAACTATTAGTAGAGATATCTTTAAACTTTCTTTATTACAAAGAGAGGCTAACAACTGGAACAGGTTCCCTGAGGAGGTTATTTCGGGGAAATCATTAAGCTCTTTCAAGAACAACCTGGACAAATGGATAGTGAAGGACAGTCATAGACAATATATCTACAAAAAGGTTTTTTTTTTCAACACTGTTGGATATACCTTCAGGGGGTAGGGGTCAGCCTGCATACATTTAAGGGCATGTTCTGTACATGTTTATATAAACTAACAATTACATTTATTTTTACATACATTATATTTTTACAAACAACACTTGTTCTTCAACTTTTCTTTCAACTCATTACATATCTAGCATTGTTTAGCTCTATTCGTGTCAGCCTTTATCAAGTGTTAAAGAGTGCGCGAGTTCGCTCTAGCTACAAAGAGTTCAATATGTTTAGACTGGGCAAATATATTTGTTTATTTTTTATGGGAATAAATATATATTGATTTTTATAAACTGTAAAACAAAAGTTGATATATTTATTGTACTAAACATGCCCTTAAAAGGATACAGGCTGATAACCAATAACCCTGTAAACACAATGCTGTTCTCAAACACAATTCAGGGCCAGTAAACAGTAAATTACTCTAGTACCTGCAAACATAACAGCAACTCCAAAAGGTCTGGACATGGCAGTGCCGCTGTCGTCATCACTGTCTCCGAACTGTATTGCGAGGTTGGATACGGCCTGAGCACACGACTCCACGCTCATGCGCTCGTTGTACACGAACCAGTGGTTCTGACACTCCACACGAGCACGTTCCACCAGAGTCCTGGAACCCGTCAGTCACAATCTGTATTTTCATAGTTTTAATTTCACTGCAGCTAAATAAAAAAGCAGTGAAGGAAAACATCTTGAGGAAATCAAAATGTTCCTAGAATCTGTTGAGGTCATGTTCAATTTTTATGTGAGGCTGTTTATGTGATGTGAGTGAAGTTTATATAAAGATTTGTCAAAGTGGATTCTAAGTTAATAGATTCCATTCATTGAAGTGTGAAGCCTTTTCAGCTTTTAGTTTGTTAAGCTGTGTATCAGTGTTCATTACATCTTTTTTATTGATAATAATAGGTTTGCACTTGACTGCCACCTTCTCTGATATTTAGAGATGATATGGCCCATAATAGAGCATGCTGATATAGAAGAATCCAATTCACTCTTGAAGATGCCAAGACTCCATCAGAAAATACCCATCCAGGATAGTCATAGTAAGTATATCTAGACTATGTCTAGATATACTTACTATAAAAGTAGTAGTAAGTATGTCTAGACTATGTCTAGATATACTTACTATAAAAGTAGACTAATTCCATTCATATCTCGATGCCTCCGACGTATGTTGTTGTATCTCCAAAAATCGTGATTTTACAGGAGAGTGTTCGGAAGATAAACGTTGCGTTTAAATCGTCATTTCTTGTTTTATTTTTATAAAATATGATTAAAAAACATACATATAAGTGCCAAATTTTACAAAATTATAACAAGAAATGACGATGTAAATGCAATTTGTTGCCTTTGGACCGCTCATCCTGTATAATCACGATTTTGGAGATACAACAGCTCACATTGGAGGCATCGATCTAAGAACACAAATTTAAATAAGTAATGTATACATTTTTTGTATTGATATACTTACATCTAGAATAATATCTTAAGTGAATAATAGATAAATATTGGTGGAAAATTCACACAACACCATCTGACCCAAAACTAAGCAAAGAGAAATACTTTTTTATTTCCCTAACTCAAAAACTGCCTGTTTATTCATGACACAGCAACTTTTATCCAAATACAGCTTCCCATACAGCTAAAATATGATCCTCATCATTACATTTATCAAAATGAAAGCTGCCAATCTTGATTCAGCTCTATGTGAGTAAATAACGAAGATTCTAGTTATACCTTGAGTCAGCCATCAAGCCAGAAACAGCGCACGCAATGTGTCTGTCCACCTCCACGATCTTTTCTATAGTGGTAGGCTCCATCAGAGGAGAAGTAATCCTCTTTTCAACAGCTAACACTACTCCTTCAGATGTACAGATCCCGATAGCGGTAGAACCCAGCTTGATAGCTTCTATGGCGTATTCTACTTGGAACAGCCGCCCCTCTGGGCTAAATGTGTTGACTCCACGGTCATATTCAGAGCGGGTAAGAAACATCTGCGAATAAAACAAATTATAGCTTTACACCGGTGGCACAGGTTAGGACACCATGACAAGGCGATTTGGATTTCGGATTATGTGAGTATTATAAGTTATTGTAGCAATATACTAGTGATAATTACCTTTAGAACCTCAAAAGTAAATAGATTACGACACAGGAAAAGTATTTACTGTAGGTTATTAGAACTTATTTATTTAACAAACAGAACGCGTCCAAGCAACAAACCAACAAAATCGAAATTCGAAAATGTCAGTCATGCTGTCATTTGAGTTGACATTTCAATTGTCAATTATTATTTTTTGTCCAGACAAGCCATATTGTACTTCTTACAAAAATGGTTCGATCGGACAACTAATTATGGTGCGACGTTTTCCAGAACAGTATGCTTTCGTAATTCGTTTCGTAATAGTGCGATCGACATTATGTTGATAACATGTATACCAGTGCCCATTTTTTTTTTATTGGGACCATTGGAGTCATTTTTCATACCTAGTTCACATTTCAGGTGCATTTCAGTCACAGACTAAGTAGAGACGATTTCAGTGGACATACATTCAGTGGATATACATGTATACGATTACCCATCGTATACATGTATATTAGTACCAAATTCGGTTGTCTGAGTAGCGCACTATCCGATTTACGATTCGACATTAGACCGCTACGTGAGCAACTTGTCGCGCTATTACCACTATGTTTGTAAAACAATTTAACAAAAAATAGTAAATAGTGCGTGGAGTAAGCACGTCTCTTTCTATTTCCCCTCCCCCGCTACAGTGCTTTCATACCCCCTCCATGGTAGCGTTAAACCTATGCGTTAAACGTTTAATGCAAGCTTGTTGGAAGTCGTTTCACTGCAAACGAAGAACTCTCACACTCTTGTGCGTAAAAGACTTCAATGTCTTGATCATCGCCGCAAAATTGCTAGCTTATCAGTTTTTTTATCGGATACACTTCGGAGAGTGTGCCACTGATCTGCATGATCTAATTCCACCTTGCCCTTTCTTCTATCGGACTTCTCGTTCCACAAAAGGGCGACATCGTTTCATGGTTGATGTTCCAAAAACGCGAACGAAGCGATTTGACTCCACGTTTGTGATAAGAACGACTAGGTTGTGGAATGCGTTGCCTAAGTGGGTTTTCCCCGATGGTTACAATCTTGGTGTCTTCAAATCGAGAGTGAATCGGTTTCTTCTAGGTAAGCACGCTCCATCGTAGATCGCATCATCGCTTAACATCAGGCGAGATGGTGGTCTAGTGCGAACTATTCTAGTTTAAAAAAAAAAAAGAACTTTCACGAAGAAGTTTCACTTCAAAAACGTTAAGATAGCAAACGAGATTATCAAAATTGTTTGAAGAATTGTATATTCAATCTAATGAATTTAGGCCAATGTAGCTACAAACAAAATTCGTTTCAATTTATATCGCCTTCAAAAAGAAAGTGCTAGGTTGTACTATTTAAGAAATGTTATCTTACTTACATTGTGTGTAGGTACCAATGAAAATAACTGATCATATGAAAGGTATATTTTAATTAAAAACATTTAAGTTTACCTGATAGTTTTATCGTTTAATCCCATAGAAATAGCATTCAAATAAGTATATACTGCAGTGAAGGTTTCTGAAGAAACTACTTTGGGAGTGAATAAGTGATGCTACACTTCGTAGCAACAATAGTTCCGAGATTCAGATGATTGTGTCGGATTTTTATAATAAAAACGCCATGACACTTCATGAATGATGAGGACAGAACAATCACGACTAAACGCTGTAATAGTTTCTTGCGCATTGCGATATGTCGCAATATACTACGTACCACATTATAGCGACTTGGAGACACGAAGTCCCAATTTTTTGTAGTCTGGTCATGACGAGTGTGTGGACGACAGTGCGATGAATATTATTATATTTTCTAATTTCGCCTTATCGAATATGGTCCGATCGATCGTGTGAGCATCGAACCGCAGTTGTTCAGTCAATGCTCAATACTATCCTACGAATAGTACATAATACAAATATTATAAATGCGAAAGTGTGTAAGTATGGATGTTTGTTAGTCTTTCACGTAAAACTACTGAAGACATTCGGTAAATAGATATATGTATAAAATGGTCTGGAATAACACATAGGCTACTTTTTATCCCGGGAAAATATCGGAATCGGGAACTACGCTAATGAAACCGCGGGGCGCTGCTAATTGTAGATATTACTATCGCTTTCGCGATTATCGAGAATAAACTTTTTTGAAATGAAACTACTTTTGGCGCACCAGAGACCAGATTTTTCGTGGACTATGAATTGAGCTCAAGCGTCACGTTCGTAAATGGATGAACTCTTCGGATGAACTCAGGACCATGGACATCTAGAAGTCTAGAACTGCTAAAAACATCTCAATCTAGTCAAGATGGCATTGCTTACAAGACTTATTTAGACGATAACGCTTTGAAGATTCCAGACTACCAGCGCCCTCCGATTTAACCCGCGTAGTTTCCAAAGTAAGCTATCAAATTCTGAGTTATTAAGTTTTCACTTCTATCGGTAGTCTCTACGACTGCTAACTACATTCTACATCTACAGCAGATCACCTGCTCATTAGTAAGCAACATGCCACTGCACCGCAATGCGCTCGTCACACAGAGATACAATAGCTTTTATCTCTACGCCCTGCGATATCACTGGAAAAATTGGCCTTCTGCCCGGAAAACAGCGATGTTTTCACATTACGTCGCTGCGCATGACAAGTTCCACGTGCGCATTTTATTTTATTTTCACTTTTGCATAAAAACTTGATATCACACAATATATTTTCAAGGCTTTGGAAATGGAATGAATTTGGTATTTTTTTGCACACTATTTTCTCTGTCAAAATACTTAAAGAATTTGCTAAATCTGTTTCTAGTTAGAATATCACCAAAAGAAAGATATCAACATACAAGGAATAAAATAGAGATCAAATTTTTATGCATAAGTGAAAATAAAAACTGCATTTATAGAACTAGTTAGGCGCAGCGACAATTTCTGATTGGCAGTAGAATAACAACTGGCAATGGTGTGATACTTCCCCAGATGGACTCTGCAGAGTCCAACCACTACAAAACTAAGTTTACACATCGTTTGATCGACTTTGAGCAAGTTCAGGAAATAATGAAACTCGATGAAAAATAAATCAGTATAAAATCTTTATTTCATTTTTTTTACCCAATGAGACGTACTCAAGGTGCAAATAGACCTGGCAAAGATAGTTCTCAATTTCGCCATAGGTGGCGCCAGTGTTTCATTTGTTAGAGAAATTTCACAAAATGACACATTGACACCACGCTTGGCGTAATTCAGAAAAGGGATGATGATTGGGTCAAAAATATACCATTTATCCAGTACGTCAGGTAGTTAATGAAAAATTATGGGATAAGTATTTTTGTTTTATCAAATTATAACAAATCGACAAATATTTAGCTCCCGGAGTGGAGGCTTGTGACGTCATGTCTACATAAAAATCGTATACAGGGTTATTGGTACTCAGTCTACATCCTTTTAAGGGGATGTTAGGTACATTTAATTAAAAAAACTTTTGTTTTACAGTTTATAAAAATTCGTATTTTTTTCCATACAAAATAAAAAAGTATTTACCCGGTCTAATATCACAGTTTATTAAATCATTTCACGGAGTATTTCTTTATACTGTGCTAATATCATCGAACTCTTCGTAACAATTCGTAATAACAGCGCGCGCGATCTTTAAAACTCGTTAAATGATTGCCGAAGTGAATAAACACTAAACAGTCGCTATACTAGAAAGGACAACAAACACTTTTTTTTAGATAAATGTACTGAGTTTTAACTAAATATGGTTTTCTTCGGGAAACTCAAAATCGAGTAGGAAATGACAAACAACTAGGGATGGGCCCGAATGTGGTTTAAACCGAATACGAACTTCGGCCGAACATTCGGTAAAAATGAAAAGTTCGGCCGAACTTCGGTTTAATTTCGCCGCGCTTTTTTGTGTTGTGACTTGTTTACGCACTTGCTGCATATATTGCTAGATGTCCCCCGCCCGCACTCCGCGCTTCCCCGCGGGGCCGTTAGCCAGCTAGTCATTTGTAAAGACGTCACCAGCTTGTCACGTACTATTGTTTACATTATGCAAATTAAAACAAATTAATTGATTTTACGTGATTTTTGTTGGTTTCTAAAAAGTTGGTAGTTAAAAAGACCAATTTAAGTTTTTTATTTGTAACGTTTGATTACTTTTTCTAATTCAAATAAATGACTATAAGTAGGTATATTAGACTTATTTTATTTTACTGTTACTACAGATATTATGTTTTTTCATTAATTTCTATTATGATAGTGCAAGTATATTCAGTGCAGAATGTTCGGCATTTTAACCGAAATTCGGCCGAATGACGAAGTTCGGTTCAAGCTGCCGAAGTTCGGTTAAACCGAATATAAAACGAATTTCGGCCCATCCCTACAAATAACTACTAAATATATGTGAGCATAAATTTAAAAAAAAACCATGAGATTATAACCTAACGACGTCATATTACAAACTAACCTAATCTACCGTGAGATATAATCATAACGTTTTCTAATAATAAATTATTAAACTCAATCTTAAATTAATTATCTAAATATCTCTCCGATATAATGTATTTCACATTCTCTGTTAATATTACAAACTAGCAGGGTCGCGCGGTTTTATCCGCGTAATTACCGTTCCCGTTATTTTTGCGGGATAAAAGTAGCCTCTGTGTTTTATTTATAATCCAACTGTATCCCAAATTTCAACCAGATCCGTTCAGACGTGATTGAGTAACAGATATCAAAATATCCAGAAACTGGTAATCGATATGTTTATTATTAGTAGGATGCAGTAGTATAGTACAAGTAGGAAGTTTGTAAGAGTATGGATGTTTGTTACTCTTTTACGTAAGTTGCTACCAAAGGAATCGTGATGGTACCAGGCGCGGTCCCAGCCTCGAATTTTGGAAGGGTCACCAGTAGGTACGCAGCCTCAGATTTGGGGGTCACCAGTAGAAATACAATAAATCGAGTAAAAAAATACTTGACTAGTAGCGCCCCAGGATTTTACCCGTGTAGTTCTCCGTTCCAGTTGTTTTCCTGCATTAAAAAATAGTCTAAGTACTATTAGATATTTTTAATTTTCTTAAATTTTTAGTTTAACGTATACGATTTGGGGGGGGGGGGGGGTTGTCATGTCCCCTGTGACCCCCTCTTCGGACCGCGCATGGATGATAGATGGAAGAATAATAGACAGAAATAACAGTTTTTAATCAGGAAAATAACTATAGGCAATAGGCAACTACGCGGGTGAAACCACGGGGCACTGCTAGTTCCCCATATCTTCCTCGATATTCAATTTATTTTTATATACTATCAGATTTCAGTTCCATAAGTAAGTAGCAAGTAGAATTTTACAACAGAAATACAGAATTCAACAATTACAGTAAAAGCTCTATATTCGCGGGGTCCACTTCCATATTCATTTATGCCGTGAATATGAAATGGTAGTACAGGGTTACTTGTAATCAGCCTGCATCCGTTTATGGACATATTCTGTATGTTTATATAAACAACTTTTGTTAAAATTAAATACTATCCCAAAAAAATTGTGTTTGTTGTCCTCTCTGGCACTGTTTAGCGGCTGTTTAGTGTTTATTCACTTCACATAATTTATCGAGCGTTAAAGAGCGCGCGCTCGCTCTTGTTACGTAGAGTTCGATGTTTTCAGGCCCTAAAAAGTGTGCCCACAGTTTTTTTATTAACTGTAGGATAAAAGTTGACGTATTTAATATAATTACCATCCAAATTAAAATCCAAAAAATCAAAGGATGCAGGCTGATTACCAATAACCCTGTTTAGTAAATATATAATTATTAAAGAGGCTAGGCTGTTGATTGAACGGCTGATTAGGTTAGTTACCTGCGACGTATGTGCCGATTAGATCCGCGAATATAGTAAAATAGTAATTCGCATTTTTTTCCGCGAATGAAGGAATTCGCGAATAAGGAGCTGTTATTGTTTATGAGTACAACAAAATATTTTTCAAGTTTCAATTACAATTATATACCCTTGGTATCCTTACATACATACATAAGTATATGCAACAATTAAACAAATAAGTACATAAAATGTTAGTTTTTTTTTCAAACCATATTCTTTGTGAAAACGATGTTCACAAACACGCTGTGAATGTGAGACGCTCTCAGTACGGTTAGAGACCCCGGCGAAGGTATTCGTTTTACTCGCACACATAGCGTGTTTTACACTAGGTCACTACAAGTAAGAATCGCGTCCCTTCGTGAGATAAAACTACAATACTAAGTTGAAATTTTTAGACCAATATTATGAGAAGTTTAATCAGCCATGATTCTACTGCAACAGTTCTTGGAAGTCTAATATTTAAAATACAGTGAAAAAATAATTATAGACGTGCTTCTTCTACTTAATTCGCGACCTTGCCACAGATTTTTCCTGCTTTTACAGCTGAGCTGATAAGTATGCTCCGTATTACAAAACAGTGAAACTGTAAATTTTTACACAGCAGTCAAAGTACTCATCACCAACAGTCCTATAGTAACAAATTTCGTAGCAAAATTCCACAACTATTCATTACCTATCACTCCATTTTCATAAAATGCCTATCACGATAGTCAATCGTGGATAATTGAAAGCATTACTATGGTGATGTATGGTATGCTTTAAAACAATTCTTTATACAAAGTGGCACGTTGCAAGATTCGCAAGAATACTTGGTTTTTTGTGTCTTGCCTTCGCGATGACAAACAACGCAACGCTTCCAGGAGGTACGGTTTCGCGCTGCAGAGCTTGCTGTTTGTTCCAGTATAACGGGCCAGTGATTAGAAATAACGAATCTATCCGGCTGTTCGTGTGTGGATCTAGTACTGGAAATAGTATATTTATGGCCTATCGGGCAATGTGATAGATGGTTTGCTAAGATTGAATTTACAAGTTCATGGCGGAAACTAAAATTATCTTGACTTTTCTTTGTGCATGCCTGCAGAAGAATACGTGAATTTTGGATAGACATTTTTAGGAGACGTTTAAAAAGTCTCAGGTACCATTTGGTGAAGCGTTTCCCATCTAACACATAAGGCTCTGGGGTTCGGTCTTTCTGCTCTACCCCTCCTCCCATGAATTTATTGTAATCTAGCATTACATGTGGCTTGAAAAGCTCTATCCGATTTTGTGATCCGGGGGAGACTCTAGGCAGACCAGCAGCTGAACCATGACACGTGGAAATCATGGTTACTCTCTTAGTGTCTTGCCATGATAGCACTAAGACGTCACCAGAATGTCTGACAATGTACTCTCCTTTGTTAAGCGGAGCCTTATCTATTAGAACAGGGACACCGCGAGCAGAAGGTCTCAAGGTGCCGACGCAGTCGGTACCATTGAGCTTTAGGAATCTAGCTAATTGGAGTGAACTACAGCAATCATCCACAAATAATCTATGTCCTTTGTTTAATATGGGACCTACGAGCTTCTTCACAATATCAGCGCTGTTAAACACACCGGGTACCTGGTCTGAATCTGTCGCGGATTGGTTACCGATGTAAACAACAAAAGACCACAGATAACCGGTGGTACTCTCAGAAAGCTCGAAAGTTTTGATCTCAAGCTTAGGAGCTTTGTTCCGAATAAATTGTTTTAAGCTTCTTCTTGTGCAAATGCTGAAATTTTCATCTAAAGATATAATACAAATGTCTTTACTCAAAATGTAATTGGATTGAAAACTAAAATTTAAATGATCAATGATTGGTTTCAAACGTTGTAATTGGTCAGATCTTCTAGAATTAGTATTTACATCGGGGTCGGAAACAAAATGTAATACTCTATTTAACATTTGGTACCTCTTTCGATTGAAAATGCGTCTGAACACTTCTGTCTTCAGGAGAGGGTCTTCAGAAAAACAACTAGTGATAGTTGGCATTTTGACGATCCCCAACATTATCCAGAACGAAAAGAGGCACATAATTTCATGAGCATTAGTGGGGAACCAATCAGACTGGAACGAATCTGCGGTAATTTTAGAGGCATACAGGTTCATTTGAGCTGCAATTAACACTAAAACGTTATCAGTCCAACAGGCACGAAAAGCTTCATAGGCTGATGTGAAAACGTCAACTGCACCGGTATGCTTTGGTTTAAAGTTTTCCTCTCGACCTTGATAAGACTCCATAGAAGACCATTGAAAAAGGTGTTGCTTTTCCAGTGGAGTGGGAGCATCCGCTGCATCAATATCGTCGAGATATTCATCATCACTTTCACTCTCACTAGTGTCGTCTGATATCTGTCGTTTCTTTAAAACGTCCGTTGCCAAACTTACGTATTCAGAAGGAACGTCTTGATCACTCGGCCAAATTTCTTTCAGTGGATCTCCCGGCTTCCATTGATGTCTCCTACGGCCCTGGTTCGAACCTCCCCGCGCAGATTGGCCTCGCATACCTCTGTCACTTCTTCCTCCACCCCTTTGTCCATTCATGCTTCTTCGGTTGCGTTTATTTCTATTTCGCTCTCCTGAGGACATGCGACCGATGGTACCCGAGCCTGTAAGTTTGCTGTCGCCGACAGTTTCCGATAACCCGTCATTTTCGTGGAAAGTTTGCCGCAGCACAGGTGCACTTGTCAGTCCGCTGGAAACACAAATTAGTTTTAATACGTGGATGAGCAAGTAAAGGTCAGAAAAAAGTGTTTACCCAGTTTAAGAGTATCGAACAATTCCTAACAAGAGCGTGCGCGCTCTTTAACACTCCCTAAATGATGTGCCAACAAACACTATTTTGTTTTGGGATATGTATTGATTTTTAACAAAACTTGTAATACAAAGTGGTTAGTTAAACAGAACATTCCTTTAAATTTTAAAGGGTTGCAAGCTGATTACCAGTAACTATGTATATCTTTTTTAACCCCAGACCACAAGAACAAAATTAAAAATTTTGACTAACCCCCGACTACCTCAGATTTGTTATCTTTACAACATTCTGCTAGTCAAGCCCTTTCATTTGATACCCATATCGAGGTAGTTGTGAAAAAGAAATGTATTTCGCAATTTTGTAGTAGCGGCCATCTTGGATTTGAAATTTGTCATAGTGCAAAGTATTCTACTAGTTAAGACCTCTTGTTTGATACCCATATTGAGGTAGTAGTGAAAAAAATAATGTAATCAGCCATTTTGTGGTGACGGCCATCTTGGATTTGAAATTTGTTATAGTGTATATAGTATTCTACTAGTCAAGCCCTTTCATTTGATACCCATATTGAGGTAGGTTGTGAAGAAATATTTTGTCCGCCATTTTGTGGAGGCGACCATTTTGAATCGATATTAACCAAATATAGCTAAGAACATCCGCACGGATATTAATCTTCAAATAAAAAAAACCGCATCGAAATCGGCTCATCCGTTTGAGCTCTACGGTGCCACAGACACACACACACAGACAGACAGACAGACAGACAGACAGACAGACAGACAGACAGACAGACATCGACGTCAAACTTATAACACCCCTTTTTTGGTCGGGGGTTAAAAAAAGGGGTGTTATAAGTTTGACGTCGATGTCTGTCTGTCTGTCTCTGTGTGTGTCTGTCTGTGGCACCGTAGAGCTCAAACGGATGGACTGATTTCAATGCGGTTTTTTTTATTTGAAGGTTAATATCCGTGCGAATGTTCTTAGCTATGTTTGGTTAATATCGATTCAAGATGGCCGCCTCCACAAAATGGCGGACAAAATATTTCTTCACAACCTACCTCAATATGGGTATCAAATGAAAGGGCTTGACTAGTAGAATACTATACACTAAAACAAATTTCAAATCCAAGATGGCCGCCACCACAAAATGGCGAATTATTATATATTTTTCACTACTACCACAATATGGGTATCAAACGAAAGGGCTTGACTAGTAGAATACTTTGCACTATGACAATTTTCAAATCCAAGATGGCTGCTACCACAAAATGGCGAAATACATTTCTTTTTTCACAACTCCTTTAATATGGGTATCAAATGAAAGGACTAGTAGAATGTTGTACAGGTAACAAATCCGAGGTAGTCGGGGGTTAATCAAAATTTTTTATTTTGTTCTTGTTTGTTTTCCATTGGTACTATTACTTATCAATCAGTTGTTACCTTTTGAAATTGAATTGTATTTTTTAACCCCCGACCAAAAAACGGGGTGTTATAAGTTTGACGTCGATGTCTGTCTGTCTGTCTGTCTATCTGTCTGTCTGTCTGTGTGTGTGTGTCTGTCTGTGGCACCGTAGAGCTCAAACGGTTGGGCCGATTTCGATGCGGTTTTTTTTATTTGAAAGTTAATATCCGTGCGGGTGTTCTTAGCTATGTCTGGTTAATATCGATTCAAAATGGCCGCCTCCACAAAATGGCGGACAAAATATTTCTTCACAACCTACCTCAATATGGGTATCAAATGAAAGGGCTTGACTAGCAGAGTACTATACGCTATAACAAATTTGAAATCCAAGATGGCCGCTATCACAAAATGGCAAATTACATTTCTTTTTTCACAACTTCCTTAAAATGGGTATCAAATGAAAGGGCTTGACTAGTAGAATGTTGTGCAGATAACAAATCTAAGGTAGTCGGGGGTTAATCAAAATTTTTAATTTTGTTCTTGTTATATTACATCTATAATTGAAGCAAAAACTTTGTACCTACCCCTTCTTACATTGAAGGAGTGACAGAGAGAAACAGTGCTAACGAGGACAACAAATACTTTTTTTGGGATATGTAGAGTTTTAACATAAGTTGTTTGTTAAATTTTAAAAGAGCGCCCAAGATACAGACAGCCTAGTTCGGGGCTTAATGTAAACAGTCTAGCCTCAATCGCTATACAGCTTACATTGAGTCCCAAGCTAAAAGAAATTGGCCAAGAAATCTTATTGTAAAATTAAGAAATAGTACCTATAGTATTTTAAAGTATCCAGTTGCGACTTGTCAGAGAAAGTACACGTTACCTGTGCTCTCCAAAATAATATCGTTAAAGTGTGCTAATGAGAAAAGGAAACGCTTACCATCAAGTTCACCCAAAACAAGTTTCCAATCCGAAGATGTACGAGTCAACGCTCCGAACAAAATCAACAAAATAAACAAGCAAGGACAAGTACACCAAAACAGATACAACTCACCTACAAGAGCGCGTACAAACAATAGCAACTAATCAACAACCGGAAGACAAACAAAAATAGAAGAAAAACTGTACAAACATTGACCCGTCCAGCGCACGACGCGTAAACAAATGCCATGTACGAAAGTGCCACGCTTCCCGCCAAAAATATTTTTTTGAGGTTGGGAAGATTCTAAATTGGATAAATTTTGATGTATTCGTTAATTATATTGTACAAAATATACATCACTGCAATGGTCTTGAACAGCTTTATCATTTTTACGATTAATAGAGATAATTACACTTCCCGGAATCTAGTATTTCTGTGTTGAATACGATGTTTACAAATTTTTGGTCGTCACCTCGCACAATTCGCATGATTATGGCACTTTACGATGTAATTATTATTCATATTCTATTCAAATCTATTCAAGAAAAAGATTTAATTATCACGAAACAAAAAGGTCCGCCATTGCGTTACACAGCCGCTACCCCGGCAATGCCGGCAAACCACGTGACCCGTCATTCTAGCTAAAATGTACCGTTCGCACAAAACTACGATCCTGACTTGTATTGAATTATTTTTTCTATAAAAGGTATAGGAAAAATGATACAATATATTAGTGAAACATGATGTATTTATTATATAACTATAACATTTTTGCCTACTTCGAAGCTGTGAATAAAATAAACATAAGTTAAATTATTAACTGCGAATTTAATCCTTCAATACAATAGGTAATGGCTAGAACTGTTGGACGGTTAGAGTCCTTTCGGGCGGTTTACAACTACGATACCTAGCTCACACGAAAAAAAATAAAATAGAGAAAAAACGCCTAGGAGTAGGTACCTACTGCAGTATACAGCGCTGGTTTAGAAATTCTAAGCCAGTTAAATTTTATGTGTACGTCTCTTTTCGCTCACCACTATACCGAACAATTTTATGAATTAAAAACACTATTGCTAATGTTGTTTAATTCATTGTGATAGTAGAATATTTAAATTCAACAACACGAAAGAAAGCGTATGTATGCCAAAATCAGTTAGGTACTGTGATACATTTCGTACCATTTCAAATTAATTTTAACTTCTTAATTTTATTTTATTCTTTGCGAAATGTCCACGGCGGACTGTCGGCAAGTCGGCATTTGTTAAACGGAGTCAAACCGATTGACGCGCTGTGTGATTCGGAACGGCGCGGCGCGCCATGCCGAAAGGCGAAGCCCGCTGTCCAATATGATTTTTTAGAAGTATTTGAGGTTTACATTTTTGAGTTGAAAGTTCAGTCGCTCTGTAGCGTCGTTGGTGGTGTGTTGTTGTTTTTTTTATCGCAAAATTGATATCTACGATGTCATCACTGTACCTAGACATGGTACCTAGTTAGTCGCCATGAAGAACGTGAAATTTCCCGCAAACGTCTGAACAGCACTAAAGACGCCCGAGTCAAGGCCTGTTTTAGTACTTAAGTAATTATTCTAACTTTTTATTTGACTTTCGATTCAAACACGTACCTACTTAGTTTTCTTTCATTTGACATTCCTTCCATCCTTCCTGCCTAATATTGTTTGAAGGCTTATTACTTACACTTGACAAAATTTAGTCGACTGAATTCAGAAGCAAGTTAGAAAGAAGCAAACCTCGCTTCTTAATGTAGTATGCTACTCGTAGGCTCGTAGCTTACTGAATCCTAGGTATTATTACACTTCACTAAATTCAGTAGCGAACAAATTTAGCCAAGGGTAATAAGGCTTTAGGTTAGTGCTAATAAAAATCATCTGTTTTTATGCTATCTGGCTCAATCGAATCTGGCAGTTGAATAGCTTCCACGCCTAATTTTTTCTCTCCTGTTTGACTTCTATGCTATTTAGGGAGATTTTTCAAACGACAGATCAGTAGGTATCAATGCGCCGGCGTCGGCGGCGGCGCGGCGTGCACGACACCGACGGAGCGGCGCGGCGGTCAGTGAACGCGCCGTACCGCCGGTTAGGGTTGTCAAATAAAATAACAAACAACGAATTTTTAACTTTGTATGGAAATTTTTTTTTTAGCTTTCGTGTCTAATATTCACACATGTGATTCGATACTTAGTATAGATGAACTACCTACCATAAATATTGTTGGACCTTTCCGCCACACGCTGTATATTGCTGCCAAGTTTGAAAGCAAACGCTAAAAATTCTTAAAATTATAACCTCAAAATCAATCGTATAAATTACAAATAGCTTTAGACACTGAAAAACACTAACCACTAGAAATAGCTTGTTTATTTGTCACAAAGATTAGAATAAGATGTTCAAGAAGTTAGTTTTCGTGGCTTAGAAATGTAGACTATGCCTTGAAACTTGGGCCTAATATTAACTTATAATACAATATACACACTTACAATTTACAATATACATATTTGCAATATACACAATTACAATTTATACACTATTTACATAACTTACCTAGATAAGCTAGCCAAACCTGCCGAAATATTATAAGTACTGTTTTAGTCGGGACAGTGAAGGTAACGCACGAAAAAACCCGATAAACTGAAGATAGCTATTTATATGTTAATGGATTTAACCGCATCAGGTCAAAAAGAATAGGTAAAAAAAAAAAAAAAAACTCACAGTAATAGGACAATCCTATCGTACCATCTGGTTATACAATAGAATTCGGATAACTATTGTCCTGAATTTGTCAGTTATTCAACCGCCATGCAGTGGCGTCCAAATATTACTGTGTTCCGGAATGAACATGACAAAAACTATTGAAAGAATTACTTGGGAAAAAAGCATCATAAACCGTAATACATTCAAATCCCACTTTCACACACTCAATCACTCACAAAAATTGGCGTTTACTCGTCACGTTTCCTTTTACGTCCACGTACTTCTCGCCCTGGAAGCTTTGCCAAGGAGTGCCACTGTTCCCAGCAACCCTCAAAGCAGAGAAATACGTCACAGGTCACGCACTTCGTCTTCACCAATTTTCGTTCCAGCCTTTGGTGAACAACACATAACTTTCGAGTTTTGCTTCCCGGCTCGTACTGTGGTACGTGAACGATATCCCTCCTCAGCCTCATGACCTTCCCATCGGGTTCACTAATCTGCAGAAGAGCAGGACGGTTGTGCTCAACGATAGAGTTAGCGAGTTCGTAACGAAAATCACGATGCGTTATCTTAGGTTTACCGACCCGTATCAAAGACGACAGGTGCAAAATGAAAGCGTTATGTATGCTCACGTTCAGCAACCTTTTGAAAATCTTCATATACAACTTCACACCTCTCTTTCGCTCCAACAAATACATTGAGAGTTTTTGATCTTTGAGATCAACCCCTCCCATTGTTCTGTTGTAGTCATCCACACTTACCGGTTTAACTAACGCACGACCAGCCTTCGATCCCTCTAAGGTGTCGTCCTTGTGGTAAGTGGAAATCATCGTCACCACTTTGGAGTCTTTCCATGCCAGAACAGAAACATCTCCACAATGGCGAGCGACAATTGTTCCCTTTGCCACATTCTTCGGTACCTTCGCGATGTCCTCAGGCACGTTCTTGCGATTTACGCGCAATGTTCCCAAGCAATCAAATCCCTGACTTTTAAGGTACCGAGCCAACGATGGCGAATTATAAAAAATTGTCCATCGTGACACTGTGCCCCCGATTCTCGAGACCTTTCAATAGTTCGAGTACCACTTGGGCACTCTTGCCACCCAGACTAACACTAGGCGCAACGTCATCACATCCAGAATTCTTCCCCGTGTAAATTTGAAATTTATATAGGTACCCGGTTTGTGACTCACAGAGCTCGTATGATTTTATGCCAAAACGTGCAGCTTTTGACCTTATTGCTTGGACCCAAGACAAGCGACCTTTGAATAAGGTCAAAGACTCATCAATTGAAATTTCACGACAACAGTTGTATAGAGACGAAAATTTTGTGTTGAGATGCGAGATCACGGGTGCAAGTTTCGCTAATTTTGGTGACAAGCTCGTATCTTCATATTGCAGGTAATCCTGACTCACATCAGAGTTATCCACAAAATGCAGAAATTTGCTCAACAAAACATAGCGATTGTAAGTCATGAGGTTTTTTAAATAAGGTAAAGTCAAAAAACCACATGACGTCCAATATTCTTTTTGAGATGTTCGCGTGTCAATACCCAACAATATATAAACCGCAAAAAGAATCATTATCTCGTCTGCATCAGTATTATGCCACTGATGGACACGAGATTTTTCCCCCCAACGATTTATGGGCCTTCATAGCGTCGATAGTTTGTTGAGCGTACCTATTAGTTTCCTCGGCGATACGCTCTATGATGTCTCTAGTCCAGATGTCACTAAAGGCATCATAAGGCGTTTCGTAATTATTGAGCGGCCCTGGGGTAGGACCTGAAAACTGTTCAGGCATACCTCGGAACGACTCAAAATTTTTTTCCCAAATAAAAGTATTAGAGTCGCTCAGCAAACTCTCCGCAAATTCGTCCATCGCCTCCTCAACTGCACTTATGATTTTTCGAACAGGTTCTTCTAGCTCATCGTCGTCCGGAATTTCTCTCCCTATGCCATCAACAACAGTGGTTTGGAAAGTCTTGGTGAAATCGTACTCCTCGTCGTACTCACTGTCTAAATCACTGTTGTTGCGAGCTCTAATCTTAGGTACTGGTTTTGATGTTCTCGTCACTCCCGAACATGACGGACGAACATCATCTGCAGAGGAAACATTTGTAATGCTTCCTGGCTGCTTGGTAGTGGTCAATGTAGCAATGGGCAGTGACAATGAGGCACTATCATCAACCGAAACCTCACAAATGTTAACCGCTGCGGCAGTGCTAAGATTAGAGGGCAAAGGTGTTGCTAACCCCGGACCATAAATCCATCGTTCGACCTGGGCGTCGTCCTCTTCTTCGTCCGTCAGGTCCATCGCCTCCACCTTTTCCTCAATAGAGCTATAACAAAAAAACACAGCATTGCTATAAACGATTTAAAAGAATAAAATAGTAGTATTTAATTCGATTTCATGATCGTGATAAAACTTACGCGAAGATGGAAGGCGAATTCGGACGTTTTCGAACATGTCCGTGGGGGTGCGATGTACGGGGACTACCTGTCCGGTCAAAGTCACCGTGCCCCCCAGCGTGACCGCGACACCCAGTGCTTGGTTTCTAGGTAAGAGCAAAATTCACATTATTTATTTTCATTGTAATAAAGTAAACTCAAAAGTATGCAAAAAGAAATAATTAGCCGGGCAAAGCGTGGTTTTCGAGTTTGCAGGGGGACAAAACGGCTATTTCTCTATTTTTATACGAATAGTTGTTCAACAGGCTTCGTGGCTTAGTCTTCTATTATGAAGGCCGTACATTCAACTTACTTGGCGTGAGGAGGAGGGGGCATGTCGAGGTCTATATCCCTCTCCTCCCTAACTAAACCCATCATGAGGGCTCGGCGGGCAGCGGACGAGCGCTGTACGCTTCGTTCCGAACTGGGCGTCACAGATCATGAACGCCCAAGTTCGGAACTTAACGATATGAAATTGAAGTACACTATTGATTGGACAGACAGACGAGCTAATCTTAGTGATTCTGTTCTCATTTTTTGGGTACGGAAACATAAACCGACGTTATACAATATTTATATAAATGAAACAAAGATTATAAAGAAGAGATAACAAACAATCAGATGGTTTGCCTGATGGTAAGCTAGATGCCGCCTAAAGACGCCTGCAACACAAGTGTTGCGTTGCCAGCCCGGAGAGTTGTTTATAGATACCCTTACCAAACGATTAACGTTAGGTAATTCCTGTTATGATCTGTGTGCTTCATCTTAGGCCACATCATTGCTTACCATCAGGTGAGATTATGGCTAAACGCGGACTTATATGCGATAAAAAAATGTAGCAATGGTATATAAGTACACCAAAATAACAAACTTATTTTCAAAACATTAGGTTTGAAGCTCAATGCCAGATAGGTTTGATGAAAACGTCACGCATGCAATAGGCAAAACAAAGTTCGCTGGACCAGTTAGTTGTCAAGTAATTCAGTGGAATTCGAGTACCGAAATGTCCAAATTAATTGGTATTGTGACTACTCTTTTTTGTTTGCTCAGCATATTTGTGTACAATTACAATATTACATTTATAAGAAAAAAAAATGCATTTTTATTTGCATTAAATATAATAAATAATCTAAAAAATACAAAACAGAAAATAGAATATGAATCTTCCTACATAAGTATTGTATCGCTTAGCACTTTTTGTGGCAACGGTACTTTTATGAAGCGGTCAACCCGGCCGTAAACAAAAGCACTCAGTTGACGAAAAAATAGTTTACGTTAGTTTTTATTGCTGTAAACTCGACATTATCTGGTATGAAAGTGTTCATAGATATATTATACGTTAGTTTCAGGCGATATGGAACACTACAAACGCTATATCGAGTATTATTTATCTAAATAATCTGCATGACGGACAATTTCGTACGCTCGACAAAAGTTTTCACATTTTATTTCGAAATATAAGCATCTGTCACTAAAAAAAAACACTGTTAGTACCTTACACATATATATTTCAGTAGATTACATCACATTTACTCACCGTTTACGGTTTCCTGCCATTTTCGGAGACAAATAATCTGAAGCACTTGCACTCGAAAAATTGCAAAATGGCGGATCTAAAAATTTGTGTTGACGAAATTTCTTTGGTAATTATTATTTTGTAATGTTTGTAGACTTGGACTGGAAACAGCCAATAGAAATCGAGGTTGTTCTGTTAACAATCGATTCGTGTAACGAAAACATAGGATTGTCTATAGGCGACCGAGACAAAAAATAACAAATGAACGGCGCTCGCTTAGTATCACCCGTTAGATACTAAAGCGCTCGGGGGAATTATTCCTTAGTATCACCCGTTAGATACTAAAGAAATAGTATAGTATTTTAAAGGAATAAACGATTTATTTAACATTATTACTTATTAAATAAACAGAACTTAAACGCATGCAGGCTGATTACCAGTACCCCTGTATAATCAGAATCTGGAAAGTAGCTACAACAAATATCATGAAATTTATCATACTGGTACAGTCGTCCCTATCCAGGACAATAAATCTAAAGCTCGTCATCTGAAGGTCATGGACGTATAAAAAAGTCGGACGTAGTCTTACTAAAACAAAAACTGTGTCACTAGAGTTGGCCACATTTGCACGTCTGCATTGTCAGGTTGTCACTGATAGGCTGACACGCACGCATATACACAAGTAGCGCGTGTAACGACCCACTGATGTGTGCGTGTCAGCCTGTATGTGACAGCGCACACGTGCAAATGTGGCCGACTCTAGTGACACAGTTTTTGTTTTAGCGAGACTACGTCCGACTTTTTTTATACGTCCATGAGCTAGGTGTATCTTTTAGAAAACGTCATTTTATCCACGTTGAAACCGAGCAAACCACTGTCATCCGGATACTTTATGTTTCTATGATAAACTTTCTTTCTATGACGTGAAGTAAATATTAAAACCTGTTTAATATTTACTTCACATACATATTATTTCCAATCTTAGACTTTCACTATAGATTGTAATTGTTTTATATTTAAACTTACGATTCCGACGAATATGGTTCTATTGGCGACCGTGATCTATCACGAGAATCAGCACTAGAGGGCGCTTGTTCTTCCTAAAACATACAAAAAAGCATTTATACACCACATAAATCCATTAACAACAAATACAGCAATACCAAAAACGTAATATAATTAAGCAATGTGACATGTAAGTGCACTGGAACTCATAAGTAAACAGAGCAAATCACAAACCACAAGAAAACCATTACCACTTGTGCTGTCCTCTCCTGGCGAGCCGACGATGGACTGAGCAGGTATGGAGGTTCGTCATTGCTATCCTAAAACACAAAAACATACATGCAAATGTTAGTAACAGTGTAACATCCATTAATTACATAATTACGTAAGGTGTTAAATGGGGGAGTCAATATCAATATCGTAGATTCAGTTGATTTTCCAGTCAGGGCGGGTTTGATTGGCCTGCCCTGACATTCCGCTAGGGGTGTATTCATTTCCCCCTGCCCAACCTACCCAAACCACTCAGCTCCTTAAAGTAGCATAGGATGGCCCAGTGATTTAGTCAAGTGTTCTTAGATGTTTGATAATGATGAAAATCGGTGCAAGATGACTATCACCATAAAACAGCAGATTATAATTTTTGTCACAACTCAATTTGGGTATCAAATGGCTTGATTAGTAGTAAACTGTAAACTAAGATAAATTTCAATTCCAAGAAGGCCCCCGTCACAAAATACCAAGCTTTTTTATACTATCATAACATATTTATACTATAGGTACCTCATCGCATTCAAACTTCATAATGACTTCACTCATCTCCTCTTTATAACTGGATACTTCTTGGTGCAGGAGGTTACCGAAGTTCGCAGGCGGATCCTCACTTTTGCCACGGCAGGTAGTGCTTTATAACAAAAATAAGAGAAAACTGTTGCAATAAATCTCATAAACCACAGTAATAATTGTAATGTATTTCTAAATTATTTTTGTTATTTTGTTAATTGTGTTCCATAAATTGTATCTATGGGGCATTCCATAGTGACTGGTGGGACATTTGACTCCTGAATCCCTCATGTTTAGTTAGACCTATAACTTTGTATTTTGATCTAATTTAATGATCAAATAGACATTTTACAATACATTTGAACCAACTTTTTTTTTATTATATATATTAAACTATTTTTATTTGTATTCCTGACAGCAAACCCTTTCATTTGATATTTGATAACCATATCATGGGGGTGGATTTCAAACAGCCAGTCCACCATCTTGGGGAGGCCGCCATATTGGATTTGTAATGACGTTTCTTAGCTAGTCATGTATTGTCATCAGAACTCAGAGCGCGTGCAAAATTTCATCCTAACTGAAGACCAGGAAGTGGGTCAAATTAAGATTCTAAGATTTTCTTCCATACATAGTTAGTTATAGTTGCAGGCAAACAAGTTGACCCAATGAAGTTAGCTGCACATCCGCAAACTTTCCCCTTCCACATCACTTTTAGGTCAACTTGTTTGCTGGCCACTATACAAGTAAAGGTAATAAAAGCGTGTTAGAAAGTGAACCAAACTATTTATTATTGTTATTAAAAAAGATCCAAATAATATTACACATCAAATTAATTACCTTCTCCTACAAGTTGTATCATAAATACATATCAACACGTAGTCTAAACGCTGTAAGTATATCATGTATAATACCTAGTAACTAACCTGGGTCCAGCTACCGCCTGGTCAGAACTTTGTGTATCATGTCTTTGTGGTCTTATTTTGTCATCCTCTTTTCGCCAAACATCACGTCTGAAAACATTGCACACGAAAGGCATAGGTTTACTTTAGCTGCCGTAGATTTCAAGGATTTGTGAAACCCCCTTGTAAAGTTAGGTGAAAATTCATAAAATCATAACTGCGGATCAGATATGTATGTCTTGAGTATTTGTATAGTAGTTGTTACTGTTATACTTACGATAGTACAGATGTCGAACGATCATCGTCGTCAGAAGAAGTAGCACGTTTTCGTAGCCCGGCTAGAACGCGTTTGCGATTCTTACGTGGACCAGAATATGAATGTTTCTTGTAGGCCGATTTATTTGTAGAATTTTGCCGTGGCATTTTTGTTGTAAACTAAGGGAGAATCACAGATTACTATAATAGAGAATTCACTACACAATTCACTTCACACCTTCAGACTTCAGAGTCCACGCTCAGTCGCTCAACGATTTCAAACACAAAAACGGGTAATTTATTTGGCCGCAGCTATTTGCACGCAGTAACACAGGTAAAAAATAGTACAGATAACTAATTTATCGTTCATTCATTCGTTCAATGTTGCCAAGCAAAACCTTCAATAAATAACACTAATGTGACAATGTGTATAACGAAAAAGTCATGAATAGGGTCTTTAATGTATGAAATGTTACTGTTATCTGTCATAGAGCAACTCAGAGTAGATGGCGCTTCTATCGATATTATCAATGATGAGTTTTTAGGAATCATGATAACTGTCCGGATGCTCGTCTTGTTTGTTTACAATTACAAATACGTTTTAAGATCTGTATACGTTGGAAATAACTAACTTCATAGAAGCATGTCATATTATTCGAAAAGAGAACGAGCTCGGCGGTAAAATGCCTGAGAATCCTGCCTCGGAAAGCTTCCAGAATAGTAATGCGAAAACTAACCTCTACTAACCGTGTTAAAAATTAATACAGTAAAACAGAGCCTCTTAAATCATCTAATGAAACGAACATGCTGTTTATGACTCTGCAATGCAGTTGCAGAATTAATGATGCAAGCAAAGTAAGGTTTGGGATGTATTGTATCATACTATAAAGACGACTGATAAGATACGAAGTGACCATCCAACAATCGCATCCATTATGCCATTGACGGCTATGAAAACAACGTGAAAACTTATATTGTACTAAAATAGATAGAGTTGTAAAACAATGTTGTTTGTGTATCAAAAGTGTACAAAAGTATCCAAGCATCCAGTTCTTGCAAGATATATTTCCGCTCTAGCGTTACGTTATTGTAAAAAAAATCTGACATCGGAGGTAAGTATTGTTTCGTACAGGCGCGGTCCCAGCCTCGAATTTTGGAGGGGGTCACCAGTACGCATCCTCAGGTTTTGGGGGGGGTCACAAGTAGAAATACAATAAATCGAGCAAAAATATTTTACTAGTAGCGCCCCAAGATTTTACCCGCGTAGTTCCCGTACTAGTTGTTTTCCCGCTTGGCTCAATGGCTTTTGACATTGACATCGCAATCTAAAACTTACAAGCGCCTTCTATCGTCCTTTTTTCGAACCATTTTTTTTATCTCGTCGGAAAACGGCTCATTACTATGAACATTTCTATAGCATCATTGTGATTTGAAAATCAATGAAACGAAAAAGCGATAGTAAAAAGAAACTTGAGCATTTCTAAAGTATCACTTCTACCACGTACTTTTTTCTAGATACAGATTTTCTAGACAGTTTCAAGAGATTAAAACAAAGAAATGATAGACGGCGCTTATGTTACGTCTAACATTACTTAACATTTCTGTCCAAATCTAAGGTTTTGACAATATCCGTATATTGAGATAGATGACATTTTTAAATCAGACAATTTATAGTTCTCTTGAATTTAATGCATGTACACAAAGCGTTTCCGATTTTGCAGATGTTCATGAGCAATAGCAACCAACAACACAACAGCAAATAACAACAATCGTAGACATCAACTGTCAGGTAGCAAAAGCATAAGCAGCCCACTAATTGTTCCCGCTGCTGGGACTCAGGGCCTTATTTGGCAAAGAGAGTCAAGACCATAATCCACCACGCTGGCGCAGTGTACCAATCCACACTGATGACACAGTCATGACCTCGAAGAATATTATTAAAATAGTTAAATATTGGAGCGCAATATGAAGTAAAAAATTGCAATATTGTCTTCTAAAATATTTAAAAAGACCGAACGAACGAAGATAGGAGCGAACTAGTTCGACACAGGTATGCGAGCTAAGTTCAGCGTTCCCAGTGGTCCTCACTATGAGGCTCAGTGGCTTTTGACGCTGGCGCAGTGACATCGAAGAATATTATTAAAGAAATAGTTAAATATTGGAGCGCAATATGAAGTAAAAAATTGCAATATTGTCTTCTAAAATATTTAAAAAAAGACCGAACGAACGAAAGATAGGAGCGAACTAGTTCGACACAGGTATGCGAGCTAAGTTCAGCGTTCCCAGTGGTCCTCACTATGAGGCTCAGTGGCTTTTGACATTGACATCGCAATCTAAAACTTACAAGCACCTCCTATCGTCGTTTTTTCTAACCATTTTTTGTATCTCGTCGGTAAACGCCTCATTCTGGTAACTTTAGTCTATGAAAAAGGCATGGTACAACCTGATTTCCGGTTCTGGTTACCCGAGGTTGAGCTGAGGCGATCTACCCTCATAGAAGTCTCTCACTCGCCAGGAGGCCTGAAAGGGATGCTGTGCATCGTCTCTGCTCAATAATACAAGTTTTATTAATGTAAATGTAATGTAAAACTTGACTATTATATCGGCATGTGACGATGCACAGCATCTATAGTGAGAGATGTGTTTAGTAGCTCCTGGTGACCACGACGACGCTATGTGTAGAAAAGAGAAAAAAATAAGTTAGGTGGATAAATTGTGATAAATCATTTTACAAACAGTAAATAAACTTAGCATTATAGCTATGAATGATTGAAAAATCATGTATATAGTAGAAACCAGGCATTTCTGAAATCAAATGATTAGGTATTCACGCAGATGAAATAGGAGACGCTACCTTTGAACTAAAACTTCCAAGAGAAGGCTTTATATTGGCGTCTTAATAAATTGGCATTACCCATTTACCACTAAATTGACACAAAAGGGGAATTATTGCCATCAGCTGTGCGTGGATACAATTCGACAAATTTTCTTATTCCAAAACAGGACAAACATCATTATTGGGATGTTCCAAAAGTTTCCCAACCTGATTGTGTATGTGTCAGTGCCAGTCTTTGAACCAAAAACTGGTCATCATGTTACGGCCTTACTATCACCTACAAGATGTGCTAAAAATATTCTAAAAAGATGATGACCTTACGTACATGCACAAATAGGGTGTGTATGACCTGGTGCCTAATGCTGACAAAAGTGTACAACTATGCATGTGATACTTCAAACAGAATAATGATACGCGATAGATCATTGTTTCACTAAGTAAACATCTCATTTGGGTCCCAAACTAACGTTGTGTAGCATAAGGCTTCTGTCAAAGCTAGCTAGGCTAGCTCAGAAAATATCTTTCTAGCTATTAAGAAAACAGGTTTCAAAACTTTTTCTCATCAAACATAATTAGCATATGAGCACCAAGACCAGAGTGTTGTTACTGGCTCTGCAGGTGTGCTTGATACCTTCCCAACGAGTTTAGATCCGTGAGTCTATAATTAAAAATTATAGGCTGCTCACTACTCTGCTATTACTACTACTACAAACAATGGTCCCAAGCTGGTTTATAAGCTTTAGGAGTAGAGTCTCGCTAATTCACTCTTAGCTAATTCGCTCTTAAGTAGATTGCTTTCCACGTCAGAGCTCAACTCTACTATGTTAGTCCTTCGCCACATTCCGTACTATAAGTATATGTGGAAGAGGCAAGTCCGTATCGACGTCTACTAGCACCTAAAATAGGGCAGACCAATAGAAGGTTCGGCCCGATTGGTTTGTGAGAACCCGGCGGCGGTGCGTGCAGGTACTGTCCGAATAGAGGGGTTACAGGGGGACGTGACCCCCTCAAAAACGTTAAACTGTAAAATCACAAACAAAATGACGAATAATACGCAGGCCACTTTTTACCGCGGGAAAACATCTGGAACTGCAATCACACAGGCAAAATCGTGTGGCGCTACTAATGAAATCTTTTGAACTCCACATCTTGTACTATTATTGGGCGCCCCTGAAATTTAAGGCTGCGGCCGCGCTTGGGCGCGTATTTCTCGGAGAATTCAAGGGTGTTCTCTAAAATGAAGAGCCCGATACGGTTGCGGAAATACCGGCGCATTGTGAAACACTGTTTTGGCCAAGTGATTTATGGTGACACGGTCCCTCACAATCTTGGTTGGTATACATTGAACTTCCGAGACGATGAAACTAGAGCTGGCCTTAGTACGCGTAATTGTCATTTTACACTCGTCCCTCGGGACAACTCGTCGGCAACTTAGTTTAGTCTGCCTGATACGAGTAGGTTACACTCCAGGTGGCTAAGAGTTACATACAATCTCTGTAGAAGATGTATCAGTTGGTAGGTTAGGTCTTGTAGAGCGAATCGTTCGGTTGTGAGTCCTGTAAAATTACATGACAACCTTACCTTATATTACATTCTATTCGTGTATGAAGTGGGATATTGCCGCTATGTACATTTATTTCCCTTTGCAACGCCAGTGGAGTTCACCTGCCGTATATCAGAGTCTTTCATTGAATTTCTTTTTGTATGTGGGGATATCTTCTTTGCTCAAAATCGATCCATAAACGACGAAGTTATCCGCGAACACACATAAAAAACATATATACGGTCGAATTGAGAAACCTCCTTTTTTGAAGTCGGTTAAAGACCAAATACAGTTCCTAATTTCACCATAGATGGCGCCACTGTTTTATTTTGTTAAAGAATTTTCACAAATACCAACAGTGGCACACTTGGCAATATTTAGAACTATCTTTGACAAGTCTTTTTGCGTCTGGAAAACGCCTCATTCTCGTAGAGCGTTTCCGTAATATTTTCTATGCCAGATGCGCGGCGTCGTTCGACGCCTGCTCTGCGACTAAAACAATTGTGCTCCTTGACGTAAAGGGGTGCTGGGAAACAGTGTAAACTGTTTATTTGGTAGGTAGATAAACTACGAGTATAACAAGCTACTTAGAGCATACTATGGATTCAATGAGAACTATTTAATATCAGCAAAACTGTATTAAGAGCGGTCGAATCGACGTCGCGCAACCGCTTGAAGGATATGGACTTACAAAAGCATGTGACTTACTCTGCTGACCATTATATTTGACTAGTAAAACTTCACACGTATGGATTTAATATTCATAATTAACTAAATCACACAACTAATCGGCAGCAGTGTACACAATAAAGGTTTGCCTAAAATTAAAAAAGCAGTAATTTCCTCCTCTAAATACAAACACGGTGAAGAATGGCGTGCCGCAAGGAAGCGTATAAGGTCTGCTTCTATTCTTCGTTTACATTAATATTCTAAATAAAAATATCTAAGTACTTATTCTCTATTAAATACAGATAAGCATAACAAATTAAATGTTTCCACTGCTGGGACTTGGGGCCTTCTCTCGCGAGGAGAAAGTCAAGGCCATAATCCACCCTGGCCTAGTGCGGGTGGGTGGTGGTGGTAGACTATATGTAAAAGTTTTAAATCTATAAACGCCCGATTTCGTTAAATTTAGTTTAGCATAGTCTATTGTTAGGTATAGAATTTAAATATTCAGTAAAAAATCACATGTGCACGAAACACAGATGCAACTAACACTACAGACTCAGAGAAATCCCAAAGACCACAGAAGATAATGCATTGAATAAAACATGTGTCGTTTAACATTAGTTTATTCTCGACCTTTTCAACAGTTCTCACTTCCACCTTTTTAGCAATGAGAATAGTATGTAGTTAAAAGTCAAAAGTCATAATTAACAGTCTTATGTAATTTTAAATATTATGTACTGACAAAAATCACTTTTCTATGATTACAAAACAAAATAATTCAGCAAAAAACAACGTTAATTAATTTTTTCACATTCATAAACAATAAATAACCTTTTACTCTACTTTCATAACATACTCGTACCTAACTGGAAAGAAAATGGCAGCAAATAATGGCAGTAATGCTTACTACTATCATCATAAATGGTACGATTTGAAGCAAGTATTTATACACAATGGCACGCGACAGTTATCGCAAATATAAGAGGTCTTTTTTGACTTCCGGCCTTCCCTAAGACAAACGATGCAACGTCTCCGCGGCTGCGTGCCTTGTGGTGTAGTCGCTGTTCGCTCCAGTAAAACCGGCCAATGTGTAGAACTAGTGCGTCTGTCTGGTGCATGTATGGTTGATGTGGATTTACTAATGGAAACAACATTATGTGTACGGCCTGACGGACAATGTGAAAGATGATTTTTTAAGATGGCATTTACAAGATCAAGGCGGAAACTAAAATGGTCTTCATTTTTCTTTGTGCACGACTGCCGAAGAATGCGTGCGTTGAGTATAGACATATTAAGAAAACGTTTCAAAAGTTTTATGTACCATTTAGTGCAATGTTTCCTATCTAACAGATAAGGATCCATCTTTTGGTGTTTTTGATCTACCCACCTTGTCATAAATTTATCGTAGTCCAGTATCACTTGTGGTTTAAAAGGTTCTACGCTATTTGGTGATTTGGAGGAGACTCTAGGTAAAGCAGTAGCTGAACTATGACAGGTGGAAATCATGGTTTTTCTTTTAATGTCTTGCCATGATAGCACTAAGACGTCGCCAGAATGTCTGACAATGTACTCTCCTTTGTAAAGCGGAGCCTTATCTATTAGAACAGGGACACCGCGAGCAGAAGGTCTCAAGGTGCCGACGCAGTCGGTACCATTGAGCTTTAGAAATCTAGCTAATTGGAGTGAACTACAGAAGTCATCCACGAATAATCTATGTCCTTTGTTTAATATGGGACCAACGAGCTTCTTTACAATATCAGAGCTGTTAAACACACCGGGTACCTGCTCCGAATCTGTCGCGGATTGGTTACCGATGTAAACAACAAAAGACCACAGATAACCGGTGGTACTCTCAGAAAGCTCGAACGTTTTCATCTCAAGCTTAGGAGCTTTGTTCCGAATAAATTGTTTTAAGCTTCTTCTTGTACAAAGGCTGAAATTTTCATCTAAAGTAAAAAAACAAATGTCTTTACTTAAGACATAATTGGATTGAAAACTTGAATTTAAGTGATCAATTATTGGTTTCATACGAAGTAATCGGTCAGAGCTTCTATCGCCACTGTTGGAGCTTCCAGAACTAGTATTTACATCGGGGTCGGAAACAAAATGTAGTACCTTATTTAATATTTCGTACCTCTTTCGAGTGAATATGCGTCTGAACACTTCTGTATTCAGGAGAGGATCGACAGAAAAACAACTAGTGATAGTTGGCATTTTGACGATACCCACCATTATCCAGAACGAAAAGAGGCACAAAATTTCATGAACATTAGTGGGGAACCAATCAGACTGGAAAGAATTTGAGGTAATTTTAGTGGCATATATGTTGGTTTGAGCTGCAATTAAACCTAAAACGTCATCGCTCCAATAGGCACGGAAAGCTTCATAGGTTGATGTGAAAACGTCAGTTGAGCCAGTATGCTTTGGTTTAAAATTTTCTTCTTGACCGTGAAAGGACTCCATAGAAAACCATTCAAAGAGGTTTTGGATTTGCTGTCGAGTGGGACCATCCATTCCATCAAAGGCATCGAGACTTTCATCATCACTTTCGCTCTCGCTAGCATTCTCTCGCTGAGAGCTTCTTTCATCGCTGGCAACATCTCGTATACTCATCTGTCGTTTCCTCAGTACATCCGTCGTAAAACTTACGAATTCAGGCGGGACGTTCTGATCACTCGACCAAATTTCTTTCAGTGGATCTCCTGACTTCCACTTATGTCTCCTATGGCCCCGGTTCGGATACCTACTCCCTTGCACACCTCTCCTTTCATTCACGCTTCCTCTGTTGCGTTCATTTCTATCTCGTTCTGTAGAGGACACACGCCCATTGTGGGTAGCCGAGGCTACACGTTCGTCATCGTCCTCAGTTTTCACCAACACGTCGTTATCGTGGAAAGTCTGCCGCAGCACATGTGCAGATGGCGGTACGCTGTAAACACAAATGATATTCATGATTACTATTACCCACTACAGTTACAGGCTCGCGCAAACGTAGATCCCTAAGTGGCAGCCACTTTATGATGCTCATTGCTGCGCTACCTCTGCTCGAAAACCCCAGATTTCTCCCATTTTTTTGCAAACTATTAAAGTGTGGTATATTTTTAGAAAAAGTATTACCTTTCCTCGCTATTTTTATAAATACAATCTGGACAATATCTTTTTAATTTACAAACATTTACATACGTTTAAGGAATAAAATGTTTCATACAAACTTCCATCCCGTTTTTTACACCCTTAGGGGTTGAATTACGTAATGATATTTCGTAAGCACTGAGTAAAGCCAAAATAATAAGTTATGTTATATAGTTTTTTTCTAAAATTCAATGAATTTAAGAGAAATATTTAAAAAAATAATTTTTAATTGTTAATTCATCATATTCTGGACTGAAATTTTTTTGGCAACCCATTTGCAATATTTTTATTTTTATTATTTTTTGCTTTTCATCCAATAAACAGCTCGGTGAAGGTCGTTGTATAGCGGGATCTTAGACTAGAAGCTGGTAAACAAAGCTATTTAGTAAATAGCCTAGGATGTATATTAAAAGGCTGATTAAGCTCGTTGATGGCGACATATATACCTATTTATGTAAATATGTATGTACAAGAATTGCTTGTTTAAATGTCAGTTCTTTATATCCTACAAATATTATAAATGTCATGTTTGGATGTTTGTTCAATTATACCGTAACATCTGAACAAATCGGGCTGAAATTAGGAACATAGATAGATTATAGTCTGGAAAATCATATAGGCTTTTTATCTCAAGAAAATGATTGTATGTCCTTTATAAAATCGTATACGTATTTGACCATTTGTTTATTTTTAGCAAAGTAGTTTGGCATGAGTATTTATATTTCAGTCTATCTTTACTATTAAGCATCTTTATCATCACGGTCCCAAAGTTTCAACCCCAAAAGGCTCAAATATCAATACTATATTTGCGCCTCTTGAGGTCTTCAGCTTGTTCAGCTGCCGCGCCAGCTCTAACTTGTGTCCGTGAAAGATGAGACGGCGCCAAAGTATCGACGCAGGTTTCATCCCAGACCAAGGGCCGTCCCATTTTCCACGGAATCAAAGTCATCCCATCAGGTCTTTTACCATCGCTTCGAGCTAAGCCGCTCGGCTCTAAAACAGCTGCGCAATTAGCAGTCGTAAAAGCCCGACGGATGATATCGTTTAGGCTGGCGTGGCGGGGTATTCGTCCAGCACTTCTGGTGCAAGAGAGACCGTGGTGACCGAGCCGGTCGACTGTAACACCGCATTGGCAAAGGTGTGGTGCACAACACGATGCGCCCAGACGGAGGGAAGTGGCAACACGAAAAGTAGAGGAATCCATGAGGGTTCCGGTGTGAGGCGATGGGAGAGCCTGTAACCACAAACCCGACTTCCACTCAGCGACAGTCAGGAAACGAGCACGATCTGTAGAGCTTAAGTACGTATCGAGTAATTGTTTCCGCACTTGTAAACAGATCGGTCCGTCCCATAATCGCTGCGAAGATGGCGTTCTGGGGAAATCGGTATTTGGGCACGATGCTCTCCAACCATTCTTGGCTTCGGTCAACAAGAATATTTCCGAAAAATTTGGAATTTCTGAGAGTATTTTAAAAATTAAATTTTCATTACTATGAACCAAAGATAGAAAAGCTGGAAGAGCCACACCAGACACTGACCGGACCCCTAGGCCACCAAAACGTACTGGTAGAGATCCCTGTAACCATTCTCGGTCAGATAAATGAATGTTTAAAATTGATTCCAAAGTGTTTTTTATTAGGTTGTCTAAACGTTGCATTAGATCTGAATGCTGACAGAGTTAACAACATCTAATAAAATATGTGAACTTTGGAACAAAAAGGCAAAAACGAATAATAGTAAAAGCCATGTGTGAATTGATTTTTGTTAAACGGTCCGATACTTCAAGAAAATTTTGAATTTTTGCGTCGATAAACGAAGAAAAAGCCTCATCCATCCAAAATGCCTAATAAATATAGCTCACTTTGACCAACAATTTTGATATTAGGTGCCAAAGGACAACATTTTTGGATGACTGATTTTTTGTTCAAATAGGAATCTGGAATAAATAGCTCACACTTAGAAAAATTTAATTCTAAGCCTATTGATTTGAATTCTGAAATAAGAAGCGTGAGATCATCAAATAACGTATCAGCGTCACCACCAAAAGTTCCATCATCTAGGTACCATGTATTGAGCTTGGACTTTAGACGCTAAATAATGGGTTGAATGGCGAGACTGAAAGTAGCTGGACTAAGAGGGTCACCTTGCTGGCACCCAACGGCAGAGGTGATATCATTTCCGTGGTAGGTCAATTTAGAAGGTGACCCATAACATTGCCAAAAAAAGCTATATAGATTTGGGATTTTATCTTTAACTTCCCTTAGTAGAGCTCCCCTATCAACTGATTTGAAAGCATTTTTAACATCCACTTTAAGCAGCAGATCGCCACAATTTTGATTTAAAAACGTTCTTACCGAATGGTCTTCGTTAAATTCAAAAAAGTTACCTTCGTTAAAGCGTTAATTTCGGATGAATTAACGCAAGTTAACGTCAATCCGTTACTATGTGTAAAATTGCATTTTAATGTCGTTGCGTTAGTGAACCTATAAAACCTGTTTGTGTATTTTTTTTTAATTTAGAGTGACGAGACGAGCTGGACATGTGCCTGATGGTAAGCAACAAGCCAGCCACATAACATCACAGTGACACGCAGCTATTGGAACATGAAGAGTCCAAATCAGGTTTAGGTTCTGGAAGTTAACAGGTTAGGAACAAAACAAAATACTTGTATAATTCAAATGTGTAATTTAATCATGGGGCATAAGATGCATGTTCCCCTTCATGAATATTAACATGTTCAAGTTCTCGTCTGAAAGCGCGGCTCGTTTTGGTGTTAAAATGTCTTTAACCGTGGAAAACAGACGTTCAACTGCAGCGCTTGAGGGTATAGCAGTATTGTATTTAATGAACAAATTTATGAATATCTGTTCCCCGAGGAATGCAGCATCATTGAACGAGTCTTTTGATTTCATGTCCAGCCACATTTTAACGAGACTTTGCGCTTTATTCTTAAAAGCGTTAGAGCTCTTTGGTTTTTCTATAAACTGAGTGACAGAATTGAAAAAGTCTTCTTCGTCATCATCGTTGTTACTCGCATTGCTCCCTCCGCCATTGAATCTATCTCTGTCCTTCGAATTCTCCGCTGCTTCTTGTCGTAAGGCATCTTCTACCTTTTTCTCCATGCACTTTTTTACTGTATCGACTCTACTGCTGTCATACGTTTCCAACCATATCAACCGGAACTTTGGGTGAAATGCCGCGGCAAGTTGGCACTGTTCATCATTCAGGAGTGGTCCAAACCTTTTCTCTATGCCATTTAATAAGGCATTCACTAAAGCTGTGCAATTTACTAGGCCCTTAGATTTAATATTTTTTAATTTATAGACAGTTGCTACAATTGTCGGTAGTAGTGATCCGAGATATGCTTGAGCTTCTCCTTGAATACGATCGAGGGCAATCGCGACAGGTGCCATAACCTGTAAATAAGTATTTAATATAAGTATTGATATGATATGGAAAGAAAATAACTAAAACGTTAATTTAAACTAAATACATAGATAAATTTACTTTTGCGTACTCCTTCATTACAGTCACATCTTGGTCATTGAAAGTTGGAATTTTTAGTTGAGTCATAACCCTGTGAAGAGAATGTCTTTTTGTTTCCAATATACCATTGAGAACGACAATAGCATCATACAGAGATTTCCATCTCGTCGTATTTGGAAGTACAAGTCGTCTGCTTAATTCAGCGTAAATGCTATCTGCTGCTACCGTACTACGTGATTGCTGATTCCAGAGAGTACGTGCCTTGGCTAAGGCATTTCTGTATGGAGTCTTGAAAACAGTTATTTGTAGAGCAGCATCTACATCTTTGCTAGCGACCAAATTGAAAGTATGTGCAGCACATCTCATGTGAAACGGCAAAGTATTAAAGTTTTCTAATATATGTTCATTGATTTCATTGCAGTGGAGACGATCAGGAACATTCAGTATGTTTTCTACTGAAATAAATTCAAAGTCAGCATCTTCTTCTGAGTTTGGATTTAAAAGGTTGGCTATATCAAGATCAGACTCAGATTCTAAATCACATGATGGCAACTCTGGAATTATGTCGATCTCCGAGCCGAACGGCACAAATGCCTTTACAAAGTTTCTGCCATTATCCGTCGTAGTCCTAAAATAAAATTAAGCCAGTATTATTAAAAAATAGTTTTTAATAAGACCAAAAAAATTGTTGATAGTTCCAAGTCTCGTCGACATAAAACCATGCTTTAGACTACTTTGTTGACCATTGTTTTAAAAATTTACCAGGTTTTTAAGCTTGCCTACGGCTGATTCATCATAAAGATCATTAATTACATTCCAAAAAAAATAACGAATAATAATAACTAATGTACTTCACAATATCTTTGAGAATATGTGTACAAAATTTCACGTTGACCGGCTAAGTAATTTCTACGTAAAGCGTAACAAACGAACAAACTCACATTAACATTTATAATGTTAAGTACTGATTATGGCCTCCTTGCAAGAGAAGGCCCCGAGTCCCAGCAGTGAGTGGGAACATTTAGTGGGCTGTTTATGTATGTATGTTTTTTTAACTTTTATAGGTTTACATTTGACCGCCATCTCGGCTGAAGTTAAGCGACGATGCGGTCTACGATAGAGCGTGTTTACCTAGAAGAAACCGATTCACTCTCAATTTGAAGACACAAAGATTGTAATCATCGGTGAAAACCCACTCATGCAACGTATTCCACAACTTAGACGTTCTTATCACAAAAGTGGAGTCAAATCTCTTCGACCGTGTCTTTGGAACATCAACCATAAAACGATGTCGCTTTTTCAAGCTACGTGCAATTTATTGTCCTTAAGATTACGGAGACGCCGACAGCAGATGTCGTGACGGGCGCAAAGACACACTCCAGCACGAGGCCGGAATTTGTGCTCTAGGGTATAACAATGTGATTTATTGATTAAAATTTTGATTTACCCCCGACTACCTTGGATTTGTAATATGTACAACATTCTACTAGTCAAGTCCTTTCATTTGTTACACATATTGAGGGAGTTGTGAAGAAATATTTTGTCCGCCATTTTGTGGAGGTGTCCATCTTGAATCGATATTAACCAAACATAGCTAAAAACATCCGCTCAGAAATTAACCTTCAAATAAAGAAACCGCATCGAAATCGGCCCATTTGTTTGAGCTATATGGTACCACAGATAGACAGACAACACAGACAGAGAGACATCGACGTCAAAATTATATCACCCTTTTTTTTTGGTCGGTGGGTTAAAAAAGAAACGAAAAATAGACTCAACTGACCTTGTGATTTTTTTATCGATGTGAAATTCATTGTGAATATCTATCATTGCCTGGGCCAGGACGTCGTATGTATGATGACCTTTTAGGCGTATGCACGTCAATACTGCATGCATTCTGGCTCTTGTGATAGGATCTAACCAGTGAACTGTCATGCCCAAATAACTTTTGTTGTGAGCTGACCAACAGTCAGCCGTCGTTGCCACCCAATCAATTTTTCCAAGTAAACTGAAATTAAGATTATAAACACATCACATTAAACAAAAACAAAATTAAAAATTTTGATTAACCCCCAACTACCTCTGATTCGTTATCTGTACAACATTCTACTAGTCAAGCCCTTTCGTTTGATACCCATATTGTGGTAGTAGTGAAAAAAATATATAATTCGCCATTTTGTGGTGGCAGCCATCTTGGATTTCAAATTTGTTATAGTGTATAGTATTCTACTAGTCAAGCCCTTTCATTTGATACCCATATTGAAGTAGAATGTGAAGAAATATTTAGTCCGCCATTTTGTGGCGGCTGCCATTTTGAATCGATATTAGGCCAAACATAGCTAAGAACATCCACACGGATATTAACCTTTAAAAAACCGCATCGAAATCGGCCCATCCGTTTGAGCTCTACGGTGCCACGTCAAACTTATAACACCCTTTTTTAGTGGGGTTAAAAATTATATTTTAATAAATGAAAATTATATGCTTATTTACTAGCTTTTACCTGTCTGCACAATACAAAATTCCATGAATTTATCTACAACAATAACGAACTCCTATACATAATTTCGTCTCCGGGGTGTTACCTAGCTCCGTAGGTTGACGTTTATCTGTTAAAAATAAATAGGTATTTATTTTAGTTACTTACCTAATGAGGTATTGCTTCAATTCAATGTGTTCGTCAGTAATGCGTCTACACAAAGTTCTTCTTGAAATTGAATTTTTGCTCGGGTTTAAAGTTTTTATCAACGCACCAAAAGACTTGCTTTCGACAACACGTAAAGGAATCATGTTCGAAACAAATAAATTTACTATACATTTGTCCACTTTGGCTTGGGGTACATCGCTGCCAGTAGCTGCAATCCCGAACGATTCCCTGAGCTGAGCATCGACCTGCCGACCCTGTTGTGTTTTTCTTTTAACGGGATTAGGGTCACTTCTACTTGTGCTATTATCATTAATATTGGCAGAAAGAAGTCTCTTTTTAGTCTTGCCCCGGTTAGAGCCCGCCTTAACAATTTCTTCAAACTGTACATATTGTGACTCATGTACCCTTCTTACATGTTGTTTCAAATTATTGAGACTTGATACATGCACTTTTTTATTTGTCTTTCGGCAAGCATTGCTTACACGCAAAAAGTATTTGCTGGGCCGATCTGGATACAAATTCCACATACTCACTCAAATGTGGCCATGGATTCTCATCAGGACCGCTGGAATCCGATTCCATGTCTTCCATGATATGGTTTACTACACTACACACTTATTCTACCTAACTAAATTACACTGCACTCTTCTTTATTTACACGCAAATAACAATCAATGGCAGTAATTTATAAAAACAACAAACAAAACACTCATCACTCTACGCATCGCCGCTGAGTAATGAAATGATCAAACGAAATAAATTTCTTTGCGAGTTTTTTCACTCGCACGCGCCGACAATATATTCCTTAGTTTTGTTTTTGTTTCACTCGCTGCTCGCTGCCACGCGCCGCCCGGCACTTGTCGTTTCATACATGTCTGAACCTGTTTTTTCGCGACGCGCTGCGGTGCCGTGCGGTAAATAGCTAAATAGTAGGCATTGGATTAACGATTAACGTACTTTTGCATATTAACGAAAGTTAACGTGCCTGTTAACATTTTTAAATGTTAGCTTAATGTTAATCCGTTAATCAAAACGTTAACTTCGTTGATTAACGGATTAACGAGTTAATGCCCAGCTATGCGTAATGCGTATAACCAATATAAGAATTTCTGTAACAATTTACTACGAAAAGTCAAAGCTAACCATGTTAATAACAAACTGACCCAGCACAACAACAACCGTAGAAAAATATAGCACACTATCAAACAGGCTTGTGACCTTACAACGAAAAATGACAGCTCACTACACCTTTTGAGTAGTGGAGATAACCAATGTAATGCTTTAAATAATTGCATTATACACTTTGCCACAGCGGGAACAAACTTAGCTTCAAATATTTTAAAAACCCTTGATACCTCACAGAAAGCATTAAGTGAGCAACTATCGGTGGAGTCACTGCCAAAATTCATTTTTTCTGTCTCCTACGGACACGAATGAGGTAAAAAGCAGTATTCAGAACCTGAATTCTCATAGGGTGCCTGGTATTGATGGAGTCACACCGCTGCTGCTAAAGTACGCTAAAGATTCTTTAACCGCACCCACATCTGCAACATCAGTATGGAGACGGGGGTGTTTCCTGAAGCCTGGAAGGCCGCAACTGTTGTCCCTGTATTCAAAGTCGGAGAGAAGACCAAACCAGACAACTACATACCTATTTCTCTTCTGTGTCATCTCCTAAGTATTGGAAAAGTAAATTAATAAAAGGTTGATGGAATTCCTCGATTGGAAAACCAAATCAACCGAGGACGCAGTGAAATTGCTCACGGAGACTGTGTCGGCGAATTTGGATGGAGAGAGAAATGTCTGAGTGTTTTGTCGATTTGGCTAAAGCGTTTGATAGTGTCAGTACAAAAATACTTTTAAAAAGACTTGAAGGCGTGGGGGTTAGAGGAAATGCTCTTAGCTGGTTTACAAGTTATCTATCAAATCGTAAACAAAGGGTTAAATTAGGCGAGTACACTAGTGATTTTCCCCAATGTAAACTTATTTGTTACGCTGACGATACAGTAGCAATATTTTATGCAAAAGATTGGGCAACCGAGAACAAAGTTGCAGGGTGTGGTATGGCAATGCTGGCACGATGGCTGGACGCAAGTCTTCTAACCTTCTAAAAGTTACTCAAAGTTGACCTTGCACGTTAACTGCGATCCGTACTCCGTCCGATGACTGATCATGTAAAGTTATGGGTAGAGTTAAGTCAGTAAAATATTTAGGAGTGATGATAGATGAAAACCTATCATTTGCAGCACATATCGGTTACATTTCTAAAAACATAAGAAAGAGTAGAATAATTTTAAAAGTGCTGTAACTATTGTATTTTTTGGAAATAAACTGTATTATTATGAGACGATTTTCTTAGCATTCCATGGATTCACCGTGCGGGTGCCGGGTTCATCGTGTGGCAGAGAGAGAAAAACTCGAGTAGTTCCCGAGACTTGTGACTCGGGCGTAGGTTTAAGGGGCCCCTTTCTGACGTACATCAACACTCACCTTCACCACTCGCCTTTCTCTCCCTGCCCAGCCAAATCTGATATGAGCCTACTAGTGCAGCTTTAGATACACGTTCTAGTATAGAACTTACTGCACTTCTGGATAAGCCAAGGTCTTTCAGTAGGTTATAGAGAGATTTTGCTGGTATACCTCTCGCTCCCACTTCTACAGCGTATAAACTAACTACATAGCCGTTTTTTGTTAATTCGTTTAGGAGGTCGTAATACTTATTTTGTTTCATCGCGTGGTCTTTAGGTATATTAGTTTCCCACGGTACGGTAAGTTCTACAAGGACTATGCGTTTCGTAGCTCTAGAAAAAAGGAAAATGTCCGGTCTGGATGACGAAACACCCACATCCTCTGGGATTTTGTAGTGCTTTTCATACGTGTCCATTAAAATAGTCCAATCAGGTGCTGTACCCAGGATTGAGTAAGGCTTGTTCCTGGAGTTTGAAGTTGAGCCTTCTTTTACAAAGTTAATTTGTCTGTTGTTTGTCGTCAATCCCTTTTGGGCTCTAGCTACTGAAAGACTCATGGCTTCACGTATGATTTCAAGTATTCTGTCATGACGCCGTGAGTAATGACCCCCATTAAGGAGCACCTTGCATCCCACCAATATGTGCCTTGCTGTACATATCGCCTCTCCACAAGTATAGCAACATTTTTCAGAGGCTTTTCCCCACCTTACCAAGTTACTCTGGTCAGGGAGGGTCATTTGGAATGCATTTAGATAAAATTTTAATAAGGCAGGGGACCAGTCATAGATCAAGGTGCGCCATTTTAGAGCTAATGGGATACAGAACTCACCTATGGTTAACCACTCACTTTGCATTTCTAAATTCATAGCGTGCACTTTGTAACCGTCATTTTCGTCTTGTTGTAGAAAGGTTTTTACCATGTCTCGGTCTTCCTTTTTTCTCGCACCCAACCCAGCAGTATTTACTTGTGCACCTGCCATAAATTGTTTATGGAATTGAAGTCTAGATTCCAGGTCTGAAGCAGTTTTGTCTTTTGGGAGAGATGTAATTAATTCGTCTTGCGACTTTCCCAAAACATGCGTTTTGTAACTCTTAGGTGTTTGTAAAGTTCAGACGGTTTCTTTAGTTTCAGCCCAAAACTATTGTGATCCCTAAAAGAGTAGAGGATCAGCCGGATGTGCCAATCCGAACCATGACTTCAATATCTTTATGACATTGGCATCTAGCTTTGCCAGGAGAGTTTTACCGATGTCATATACTAGGAAAGGCCAAGTGAGACCATGCGCGGTCCGAGGGGGGGGGGTCACGGGGGACATGACCCCCCCCAAAATCGTATAAGTACGTCGAACAAAAAATCTAAGAAAATTAAAAATATCTAATAGTACATAGACTATTTTTTACGCGGGAAAACAACTAGAACGGGAACTACGAGGGTAAAACCTTGGGGGACTACTAGTAAAGTATTTTTTTGCTCGATTTATTGTATGTCTACTTGTGACCCCCCCCAAAACCTGAGGCTGCGTACTGGTGACCCCCTCCAAAATTCGAGGCTGGGACCGCGCCTGAGTGAGACGTGATGTGAGGTAGTTGTCATATATCCATGCTTTTTTTATATTGCTGATAGGCTGCTGGTCTACCTTATTGAGGTTGTTCATGAAATTTTCAACAACCACCTCTAATGATGGTGTACGTCCTTTGTGATCTATCTTTCTACCAAGAAATTTGAAAGGCACTGTCTCTGCAATTGTGGCAACTCCTTGGCCACTTATGGAGAGTCCCGGATCGTAAGACGTATATTTGGTATTTCTTCTACCCAGACAAAGACAATGACATTTAGATGGTTTTGTCCTCATTCCCTCCGTCCATGTACAGAACTCATCGACTTCGTTCAACAATTCTTGACACTGTTTGGGATTACGTGTAAGTATTGCAAGGTCGTCCGCAAAGGCCAAGATTGACTCAGTGTACTTATTGTTGATTTTAAACCGGTAGCCCCATTTCTTTTCACGGGATATTAATTTGTCTACTAAAAT